>VWZX01008441.1:98450-259807 GCA_013399015.1 Galbula dea | reverse complement strand
TGTACAAAACCAGCAGGTGGATTTAAGTGGCCATCATTATGAAGGATTTTGGGGGAGTTGCTCAAGCTGAGGCAGCCTTTTCTGCATGGACAGGAGCTAAGAAATTCATTTGCAGCAGCAGAGCAGGTTCTAGTTGTAGCTATCCTCTCCAGTTGGTTCTCCACCATCCTTTTGAGGCAATCTTTGCAAAGGAGGGAAGTTATGATGTTTGTGGCACCTCTGTTTGCTATCCTCCAGCAAACCATGTGATCCCTGTGTTAATATAATGAAGCTTAGGATCAGCCAGCTTAAAGGATGTGATACCAAAAGCCCTCATATGAGGTGGGAAGGTATTTGCTGTACAATAGCACTGCCTCAGAAAATCATAAACATCTGCCTGGTGCAGCAGCAGTGGACAAGGCACATACCCTGAGTGAGCAGCATCATCATGTTGCACCAGGAGGGTGTTATTTCCTACCACTCTCTGCTGATGAGATGGCACATAATTGCCTTCTGGCTCAGGCCCTGGCTACAGGATTGAGGAACAGGATACTCTGATGCTGAGAGGCTGGATAAATCAGTCTTCTAAGGATCTTTTCATTCAGCTGAGTATTTGCAAAGCCAGATAATCATTCAGGCAACACTTTTGATTTAACTAGGGTGTTTTGCTTGGAAGAGGTTATTTTAGCCTACTTGAGCTAGGGGACACCCCAGTACTACATGAGGCCAGAAAGAGCTCCCAGGACTTTATGCTTTTCCAACAGAAATGAGAAAATGATGATAACTTCTTCCAGCAACTGCTGCTGGTCTGAAATTTGACTCCAAAGCCTTGATAACCTGTGTTCAGTGCAGCATCAGTTGGCAACACAGATGGACACTAGTGAGACAGTCTGCTCCCTACAGTCCCATATTTTGGCAAAGAAAAGCTTCTTACTCTGGACTTAGAGATGATGATTTTACTCAGCAGAAAATATTCATTTATTTACTATGGTTCTGTGGGTCAGAACAAGGGACATCAGCTCAGTGTTTCCAACTCTCCACAAGATGTCACAGCAATGCATAACTTCCTGCAGGTAAACCCAAACTGGATTGCCACAGGGAGGAAGTGGCAGGCTTGGTTTTAGAATTAATCTCAATTAAATAAAGCATTCTGCCTAAACATAGCATGCAGATTCACAGAAGGGGGGGAAAAAAGTACAAGGCATCTTTCCTTTTCCACTTTAACATGAGTCAACCTTAATGGGGAATGAAAATCTGCAGAACCCTGTAATTTCCCTAAAAGCTCCCAGGCTGAAAATGCATCTCATACTGATGTCTTCATGTTTTCTTTGTGTACTTGGCACAGCAGGCAGACACAGAAATGACAGGGGAGGTTTGTACCTAGCTCATTGCTTAATCATTTAAACAGATATACCAACTACTGTATTTCATTCAAACCTTGAGGTCATTTGTGCTATCATGGGTATGACAATATAATATGGTGGAATTTTCTGCAGGCATAAAACACTCCATCAGGCTGTGGCTGTTGCTGCTGTAGAGCTAAGACTTTTTCTGCAGTCAAGAACTATTACCAGCTCTGTCATGAGGAACCTTTAGGCAGGGAAAATCAGAGGCTAAGCTAGCTTAACCTTTTCTTCCTCTGACTTTGTAGACAGTTTTTAATTATTATAATTAAAAGGCTGTCAAAGAAGTGTTTTGTAAGGACAACATTTACACCCCCAGTGAAGGATATTGAAGTGAAAGTGTGGGGGGGAATTCTCACATTTTAACAACAGCAACAGAAGTTCAAAACACTTCCTAAAAATGTCATCAGAGGGACTTGATTTTAACCTCTTTGAACCTTCCCAGTTTCTAGTCTTCTGAAGGTCCTGGTATTTGCAGGCAGCATTGTCCCTGCCTACTGCAGCAGCAAACACAGGCTTGAAATCTTTTCTAAATGCCTGTGTAGAAGCTACTCCCTGCAGGAAGGAGCCTTTGAAAAACTGAATATTTTTAATATTGTGAAACAATTTGTGAAAGAAAATAATTCCCTTCCTTTTGCTGTGTGATTATCATTAGCAGTTTTATTATTAGCTGGTGGCTATCTGGAAGCTCTTGTGCTCTCTTTTGCAGTGTGTGAGGGTGAGTATAAAGCACTCCCTTAAGCAACCAGTGCCATTCCTCTCTCAGGAACATGTACAGTCATCAAACATATCCTAAGGCTTCCAAATCATTCTTTTTTTTATGTTCCATTCAATGTTTTTTGCTCAAAGAAGTAAGGAGAAACTCTGGTCCTTGAACTGAGCCAGAGCATGTGAGGCCAGAGTTGGAGTAACTCACAGTCACAAAATGGTTAAGGTTGGAAGGGGCCACCAGAGGTCATCTAGTCCAACCTCCCTGCTCTAGGAAGATCCCCAAGAGCACATTACTCAGGGTTGTGTCCAGATGGTTTTTGAGTACCTCCAGAGGAGGAGACTCCACAACCTCTCTGAGCAACCTGTTCCAGTGCTCAGTCACCTTCCCAGGAAAGTTCTTCCTCATCTTTTAGGTGGAACTTCTATTCCAATTTTTTCCCATTGCCTTGTGTCTTATTGACTGAACCAGGACACTGGCCCCACTGTGAAGAGCCTGGTTCCATCCTCTTGACACCTTCCCTTCAGCTACTTCTATCCATTGATGAGATTCCCTCTCAGCCTCCTCTTCTCCAGGCTAACCAAACCCAGCTCCCTCAGCCTTTCTTCACAAGTGAGATGCTCCAGCACCCTTATCAACTTTGTAGCTCTTTGTTGGACTCTCTCCAGCAGCTCCATGTCTCTTTTGTCCCCAGAAGCCCAGAACTGAACCCAGTTCTCCAGGTGGGGCCTCCCTAGTGCTGAGCAGAGGAGCAGGATCACCTCCCTCGACCTGCTGGCAATGCTCTTGCCATTGCAGCCCAGGATACCACTGGCATTCTTGGCCACAACAGCAGCACGTTGCTGCCTCATGGTGCACTTTTTGTCCACCAGAACTCCCAAGTCCTTCTCTGCAGAGCTACTTTCCAGCAGGTCAGCCCTCAGCCTGTACTGTTCTATGGGCTTATTCCTTCCCCAGGTGCAGGACCCTGCACTTACCTTTGTTGGATTTCAGAAGGTTCCCATCTCTCCAGCCTATTGAGATCCTTCTGGATGGCTGCACAGCAACCTGGGGTATCTGTTTCTCACACCCAGTGCCACAGGGTGAGCACTGCAGCAGGCTGCCATCAGACAGTGGCTGTCCTGCTTCTCTACAGTCAGTGCAGGTGCAGCTCTCCAGAGGAGAAAACTGGAAGGTGAGCAAATAGGTCTGCTTGAGGACTCAGTGGACAGGATTTCTCCCCATGCAGAGAAGCCAGAGCTTGGATTTTATTTTGTACAGTGGACATACAGGTATCAGGGCAGCATCAGCCTTATTGTTGTCTGCTCCCTGGCAGTCAGACAGCTACAGCTTTAAGCCAAGAAAAGCTTTACTTTCTTTTTTCAAGTTGTTCCCCACAGCTTTCCAACTGGAGTGTGAGGATTTACCCAAGTGTTTTTTAAGCTGTTTAATGAGAGAAGCTCAGGCAAGAAGGCAGCTACTTCTCCTGGAGCTGTGTATATTTAGAACTGCAGAACAAGCAGTGGTGGTTATGATGTGCCTGTTGTTGGATAGTGTCCCTGCTTGGTCCTCAAGCATGAACAGGGACAGTGGTAAATACTGTATTGGGTGAACACATGTAGCTGCAGGCATGCTTTTGGGAAAGTAAGAGGTAGGAAGCTGAGTGAAGTGGGGTTTTTTTCTCCCCCTGATGAAAGAAAGGGTGTGCAGCAGGAGGAGTGGAAAGTTACCTTGTTTGCTGTTGCCATCAGAAGGCAGTTCTCAGAAGTAGACACTCACACAAGGAAAAGCAGCACTGGAATCCAGCCCTGTCATGAGCCACCAGGCTGGGACCATTCCCAGGCTGAGGACACAGGCCTCCCTGTCCCATTTGAATACAAGTGATGCAGATTTTGCTTCCTATTCTACACATTAAGCTGGTAAATTGAAGCTAAAGTGCTCTTCAAGATGATGTCAATTTTAAGTTACATAATATCTTCCAAGCCTCCTTGCATCATGAGGCCTCAAAACCCAACTGAGTGGTGCAATCAGGGACTGGGAATGGTGTTATCCTCATGTCAGTCAGGTCTTACATTGTTCCTTGGGAAGAAAAAGCCATCTGGCTATAGGTCTTTCTGCTTTTTTGATGTTTAGCCATCACTAAATTTTTTTCTTCCATTTCAGTCCATTTAATTTGGGCCTTTTTAACCTGAAGTGATGTGACCTCTGAATTGGGAAATGATAAAATCCCACCAGAGGAAAAAATTAAAAGGACTTGGCAGAATTTTCTGCAGTAATGCACACAAAATGTGTATTAACACATATTGCAATTATATTGGAAGTTCAATCATCTTCATTAAACCTATACATGAAGCAAGCAAATTTTCCCCTTTTATTTTAGTGCATTTCAGCAAGATGCAGCTGATACAGCACAAGTTGGTATCACACACAGGTCTTCTGGTATCTATGGTACCAACAAATCTAAATTACTTCTGCCCCATCCCTTGCCTATTTGTCTTTCTGTTGTCAGTTTCCTTCTCATGTAGAGAACCCTATTAAAGACAGCCAAAACTCCATGGGCAAAACCTACCCCAGAAGGTCTGCAGAAAAGGACCAGATTTCCAGAATAATATACACAATTGCAGGAGAGATGGAGCACACAATAAGGAGTAATTGGTACCATATCCCCACACACCTAGTAATTTGGGAAGCTGAATTAAATGACTCTGCTATATTAAGTGAAGTATGTGACCACACAGCTAATGACACAAAACATGCATGGGGAGAGGAGCTCCTCTAAGGTCACGTTTTCCATGCCTGGCTTTTTCCTGCCTTCTGAATGATTAATGATATTTAGGATGCCTTAATATGTCATTTTTGTCTTGAAACTCACAGGTAGTTGTTTGGTTTGGTTTTTTTTTTTCCTCTTGAAAAAGAGACTTGACTGCTGCTTTAAGTAGAGAGGAGCCCAAGTCAGCAAGAAAAGACAAACGTCATAGCTAAGCTAAAGAGATTTGTGATTGAACTTCACACACAGTCTTTGAAATACAGCAATAGGTTCATCCTGCAAAGCACAGAAACCACAAATGGATGCTTAAGAGATGAGAATTTCCAGGCCTGTGTCTTTGTTACACAGGCAGCTTGGCCTGATACCTATTGTTGAGCTCCATATTCCCCAAAGCTCTGTTCTATCCAGAAAAGGCATACAAAGACCAGGAGATGAATCTTATTTAGCATAGGAAAGATGGATTTGAAAAGGTTGTGGTTGTTGAGGCCATGTTTGGAGTACCTCAGAAGCATGGATGCTGTATGCCACTGAAGGTGCAATCCCAAAAATGCAGCATGGTAAAAAAATGTCACAGAGTGTGGCAGATTTTTGTCCCAACCCACTGTAAACACAATTGTCCTAAGGTTAGTTTTTAGGATAACAACATGGATTACTTCAAAGGAGTATGTTTACACCTATGCTAACCTCTCTGGAAATGCCAAAGCCATTCTAGTGCCAGATTTTTTTAATATATACTAATGGTTTAACTGAAGTTGAAGGAAAGTTAGGAACAGATCTTTATCAACTCAATTGCTGTCTTCAAAATCAGTACCCCACTAAAATGCAAGTGACTCCCTTTCATCTCTGAGTCACAATAGAATCATTTCATATGATCTGGTGTGGAATATGACTCAGTGCTGTTGAAATCATTGGGACTGACAGGGGTTGTAAATGTGAGGAGATAAAATGTAAGGTTAGCTCCTGGAATTATCCAGCAAAGAAGCTGAAGTTCTGAAGGGAAATGTAGACACCACTGGGAGTTATGAAAATTGCCTTCTGCTGGTTGCAGCCAAATGTGTGTGTCCAGTGGGGGAAAAGTATCTTACTAAATGAAAGCTATTGTCATGTTCTTCCACATCCAGGGACAGTCCATATGACTTGGGAATCACTTAGCCAGGGATCAGGACTGTAGTCAAAAGTAAGATGGGATAGAAGACACTTAAACATTGTAAATGGATGGTTTGCAGCTGTTGCTGGCAAAAGTGGATAGATAGTTTTCTTATAACAAAAGAATCTCTTAGGAAAATATTGAATGTGATGCTGTTGAAGATGCAGCATTCCCATACCATTCAGTAAATTAATGAGGGATGGAAATTAAAGTTGATGTTATCTAGCATCCATCTGCAGGTGCAGAACTGGGCTAGCCAAAATAGAGATGTTTGAATTGTTTTTGAACAAAGGCTGGCACAAAAAGATTGGACAGAAATGGGACTGTTATAATGACACAGGCATATGCAAATGTGATGATTTGGACCAGGGAACATCCACTGCTCCATGGTTTCTGGAGAGAGATGGGTAATATCAAAGGTCCAGTCGGGAATACAGATGAAACATGGTTAATCCTCACAGAAAAAAAGCACTGAGGACAAAGAGGATGAGACAAACTTCAAAGTGCAAGTAAAATGACTCCTTTTTTCCAATAAAACTGTCAAGTTTAATTCATTATTATGCATGGCAGCAGAGAGCCATTTAGGTATTTCACACCCCTGTTTGGCTTCAAGGTGAATTCTCCATGCCTTTCTGCCAGGACTTTTCCAGGTTAGGCTAATTCCTACAGTGACACAAGTCCTCAAACAGAGATCTGATCCTGCAGAAAGTCCATAATTTTTCCATCTCATTGTTTGAGGTGAAAGTGTGAGCTCACCCTTGGGTATATATGAGTTTTGGCAGATGATTCAGGGAGAATTTGAACTGGTATCTGCTGCAGTACTGCTTCTCCTCTTGAACAGAGGCTCCCTTCATGTTCTGAAAGGATGCTCATGGAATCACCCTCTCCTTCTGGCAGGACATGCTAGGATTAACTCTTAGGCCATAAACAAGCCCAGAAAATGTGTTTTCATGGCAGACAATCATGTGGGTATGATTTCATGTATTTGGACTTTTTCTTATGTTATCACAGAATGTTAGGAGCTTATAGAATCAGAAATAAACATAATAGAATCAGAAATTAATATGCAAAGAGATGGTGGAGATTTCAGCTCTATTCATTGGTGCTAGCTGTTGGACTGTGGGCTGGGAGCATCTCTGTCAGGCTGTCTATTTTCTCCATCTCTTCCATGTAATGCACTTACAAGCCAAACTCCAGCTTTATACCCTGAGGAGTTTAGGGGTTTTGTTTGGGTTTTGATGTAGATTTTTTTTTGTGTGTGATGCAAGTTATTAAAAATCAGCAGAATTCATGGATAGAAAAGAATTATTTAGTCATCCCAGAAAGCAGAAAAGCTTTTAGCAGATAGGGCTTTTTGTTAAAAAAGGTAATAATCCAACAATGAAATGTGTCAGGTTTCATCCTATTTGATCTCTCCAGAAACTTACAAAACAAAAAAAATTGGTGGTTTAGAATGAATAGACTTAATGTAATCTTAGTCAGTGTTGCTTTACTACAATGTTCAGAAACCACTGGCTCCTAAGAAGAGAGACATACAATGAAATCAAATGTCACAATGTAAGATCTCAAGAAAATTCTTTCCAGCCAAGTGAATCATTTCATGTGTTTTTAAAACAAGTTGAACTCACCTCTCAAACTATTTTAATTGCTGTTCTCCATCATATTCCCCCTCTACCTGAGCTGATCACATATATCTGCCTGTGCAGGAGCAAATGTTTCATTTATCTTATTTGTTTTTCCTTTTTTTCTTGTTCTTTTTTATTCTGTCTCATACCTGGGTATACACTGTAGATGCCCAGCAATGGCTTGAATCACAAAGATTATGTCTAGATGAGTGGAAGCAGCTGAATTACTGTGCTTTAAGAAGCTACCATATCCCAGCTGAATGTCCCCCAGGAAAAGCCCCTGATTTGTGTCTTTGTGCACACATGCACAAGCACTCATGCCACAAAAGTCATCCTGGAGGTTGCTCTCCTCATTAGTAAAGCAGGCAATAATTCTTACATGTTTTGTCTTTTCCTTTGTACCTTCTCTGGAAAAACAATCTGAATTTCATTCTGAAAAAGTGAAGTGAAAGGAGGTGGTAGTCAGGTGGGGCTCAGTCTCTTCTCCCAGCTAAGGAGTGATAGGACAAGAAGAAATGGCTTCAAGTTGCACCAGGGGAGCTTCAGATTAGACATTAGGAAGAATTTCTTTACTGAGAGGGTTCTCAGGCATTGGCCTAGGCTGCCCAGGGCAGATATATGGAATCACCATCCATGGTAGAGTTCCAAAAAGCCCTGTAGATATGGTGCTTGGAGAAATGGTTCAGTGGTGAGCATGGTGGTGTTGGGTGGATGGTCTCAGAGGTCTTTTCAAACCATAATGATTCTATGTAGGAATCTAGGTTTTGTTAAATGCTATTAACAGTGAAACAGAATACTGGTTTACAGCTAGTCAAAATATAGTAACTAGAAAAGCAAATATGTGCTATATTGAGGAGATTTCCAATTTATATATTGTTCATTTTATTCTAACTAACAAAGTTCCTGTCCTGAAAATGCATATTGTAACCATTAGTTTGAAAAGGAAAAGAGAGCTCCTATTCATGCAGTCACTGGTAGAACTGCTCCATATTTTATTAATAAAAGGCTCTGAAAGCTTTGAAAACATGATGGCAAGTCACTAAAAGTCTGTGGAATGCTGTTGTTGGCACCTATATCTCAAGCAAGGAGGCGACAGAAACTTTGCTCCCTGTCTCCGTTGCTTAATAATGTTCCTGTCACTCGACAATGCCAGGAAACCACAGCTCCTGCTCAAGTGCTTGGTGCCTTGAATACAGCAGGGATTTTCTTGTCATTCCTTTCTTTCCTTGCCTAATGGACATTTCTGAGAACTGAGGGTATGCTTAGAAAATAAACAGCAGCAGACAGTCAATGTAGCCTTGCTTTCTATTTTTTTTTTTATTTGCTGAAACCTAGCACTTAGAATAAGAAAGAGCAAGAACAGCAAAAGTTTACTAGCAGTGTGGAGTGAAACAGTTGCAGTTTAAAGTTGCATATTTTCCCAGCTTCATAGCACAGGATCTGCATCTGTTTAGAGTACTTGCTATCCTACAAGGATGAAAAGGTGGCTAGAAGGGGCAGATGATATGTATCCAAGCCTATTTGTGTCCATCCATGGGTTTGCACCAGTAGATAATCTGGGAAGTAATTTATATTTCAATCAGCTTTCTCTATGCTTCTTGCCTGGGGAATCGATTCAGGTATCCAGTGTTCCACCTGTATTTGATGGTTATGAATAGCTATTATCATCCTCTGAATTTCTAACATACATTACAATTAGCTTCTGCTTTGGATAAGGATTACTTTGGATTTAGGAAAAAAATGGTAAGGTTCATATCTTGTTTTTCAGAAATTGATTTCCTTGTCTCTAACACTGTAGGTTCTGAATTTGCAATTTCCAGTATAATACTTGCTTACCCTTTGAGACTTTATAATGGTTATTTAATATCCCAAACAGAAAAATACAAGGACAAATTGCTGTATTCAAGTGCAAGATGACTCTCGGAAACATGAATCAACTGAGCAGAGGAGCATTATGTTAAACAAATTCACAAAGTACAGTTGCTCCCAAAGAATATTACAAATACTCCCTGAAAATGAGTCAACAAAATAACCTGGTAGCTGAGGAGGAAATAACCACATTTTCTTATTCTAGAGTAATTAATTAGTTGCAAGTTACTGTTTTATTTTATAGATGCGTGGCCAATAAGGTCTATATCAGAGAAAAGATGCAAGTGGTGTTTAAACAAACACTGTACCACTAATGACCAAATCTGTGTTACAGCTAAAACCAGAGAAATGTGGAAATGTAAAGAAAGGGATGCTCTGAATCATGTAGTCTCTTGACACATCAATTAATTTGAGGAAACTTGGGTTGTTCAAGTTCATCTCTGAAGTCCACTACAATATTCTTTCCCACCTGCATTCATTCCCCTTCTCTCTGAGCTGTGACATTTCTCTGTTTGTTTCTCTGCCCAAATCTTTGCCTCACATCACCCCTTCTCTATGACTCAAGGACCTTTCTATAGTATTTGGAAAAGCTCTGCATTTTCCTCTTCTCAATTCCTTCCCAAGCCTCACTCCTGCCAAATCATAGTGGTTAGGGATGAGGGAATACTGCCAATAACTGGATTATCAATAATTACACCCTCCTAACATTTTAGCATGGTGTCCATTGAGAGGTTCAACCTGTTCAGCATCATGTTCCATTTCACTCTGAAATACTTTGCCCAGAAGAGGCAGTGCAAAGGCCCCAGAGATGGTATTATCTACATATGCTTTCACAGGAGGCATCATTTCCTTCTCTAGAAGATAATGGAGAGTTTGCAATGAATCACATATAACTCCACTGAAAGAAAAATGAATGTGGCAGTCACAGACAGCAGATGACAAAACTGGTGTTTGGGTTTCATAAATAATACATTGCAAAGATGAATCAATCATGGTTCAGGGGAAAAGCTTTAGCACTTTCAGACATGATTTCCACTCTGATTTGGAAACTGCCCTTTGGATCTGAAAGGGAACAAAGGTATGTTTGGTTATATCCAGGAGTCAACATTTTATTGTGCTCATAAAGACTTTATTCTCTCAGATTCCCTGCTCTCATGTGATCACAGTTAACATTTCTCCACATTCAGGGGAATTCTCCTGGGGATTAGATAATGAAAAGTGCTGTAATTCAAGAAATGCATCCCCTTTGGCTGCTGTTTTTTGCTTTTCTTTGGCAGTCAAACAAATATTGATATTTGAGGGCTTCATCTACTGACTGAAATGTCTTTCTTTGGTCTCTCCTGTGGGTGAAAATTCATAATTCATAAAGATCCATCCCCACTCCAAAAATGTAATTTTATTTTTGGTTGGAAAAGTAGCTTTTTCTATCTGCATTTTTTGCAGTGGAAGAATAGATTATTCTTTACCATGTCCCCATGTCTTGATTTGCATAATGCCTGGGAATTAGATTGCTCAGGACATAGTGCAACCTGCTTCTTTCTTGTATTTATGCTAACAAGATCATAAGGGCAGACACTTGTTCCCAGGGAGCTGATGGCTCCATATGGACTTGTCTCTGTCTTGCACTAACCCAGGGCTTGCTGCTTCTGACAGAACACCAGTCCTATCTCAAAGCTATCCAAACACTGCACAAAGCCAATGGTACCAGGGTGATATTTAGACCAGGAAAGATCTTCAGAGCCACAGACAGACATTGATATTGCTGGGGTTTGCCAACAAATAGCTGTTGAGGTACAGGTAGCTAAAGCACTGGAGAGAATAGTGCTTAGTAAATCATTTTGAGAGGGGAATCCTGTGAATCAAGGTGTTCATGTAAGCACTTTGGTATCATTTTTCTATGTCCACTCCACCTGCAATCTACATTAGGATTAAGCCTGTAAAACCTGTGGTAGCTACAGGTAGCATGTTGTCAGAATGAGGGGAATACAAGGAGATCCTTCCTCATTGAGAACTCCCCTGGAAACAAAATAGGACACCTCAGATCTTGAGGAAACTCTCAGAACCACCTAAATGAATGCTGCAAGATACATTGCTAAAGGGCATTTGTCAAATTAAGCATTTAAATAGCACATCCATTCTCTTTACAGTTAATTTAATATTCTGACTATGTCAGATCTGGATTCCATTTGCATTTGAAAAATACCTGGTCAGGACAATACTGAGAGGAATTAATTCATCTCATCCTACATTAGGAAAGCTCTTTCATTACTTCAGATACTAAGTTCTGTAACAGTTATAGCTTCCAATTAATTGCTCTCAATGACATTTTCTTGTTCACATACCTTTGCACAGAGAAATATCCTACACTTTTTGCAATTGTCTCATCTACCTAGCAACATTGGGCCATGATATCTAATACCATAATAGGTGAAAATTAGTAATTCCACACACTGCTAATGGATTCTTGAAGCTGATAATACTTGCTATATCTCTTCAATTTGGGACAGTGACTTCTGACATCTTCCCTCCTTGAAAATTGTTGTGGAAACTATTCCCAGTTTTGGTGTGGTCTTTTTCCAGGACAAGACAGCTTCAATTCAGTCCCACTCATTCCCAGAGGTACCAACACAGGGAAAAAGAGTTCATTTTCAGACAGAGGTGGTTATGACAAGTCCATTTACTGAGATTCAGGACTGTTTCTGTGCTTCCTAGGGCCACTTTATCAGGTAAATAATTACTTACAAGATCCATACCTCCATGTTTTAGATTTCTTACATTTATACACAGAAGAAATCAGCTAATGTCTGGCTGAATCTTCCTTCTTAGCTCTTCTCCTTCACTACAGAATGATAATGAAACCCAAACAATTTTGCAGTAATGTGAGAATTAAAGTTTTCAAGCTACCACCTTAGGCTAGTTCATAGAAAGCTGAGGTGTTGTGAAATGCAATGTTTGTTAAGAAGGATTTTGTATGAAGCTAAGGCTATAAATCAGTTGCTAATCTCATCCTCTGAGATTCTCATCTGGTTCAGTTCACCTAGCTCAAGTAGAGGAGTTTTTCCTGTTCCAGCCTTCAGCTATATTGGCTTAAATGCAGGATAAACACATCCAAGTGTTCCAAAGTAAACCTGAGGTTTCACAATTGACATCTCAGCTGAGAAATTGTCAAAAGTCATTTTGAGTTCATTTCATAAAGTAGCTGAAAAAAGTGTAACCTCTTTTTAATTTTTTAATCCCACAACACAAGTGTAGATAGATTAATGCGAGTTACTATTTGTTTCATTTCCCTTTAAATTTGCATTCCAGACCCTCAGGATGTTGTTATTTAGAGCCATTTATGTTGCAGTCACTCTTAAGAGCAGAGGGTTGAAAGTGCCCAGTGTTAGATGTGTTCCCATGTACAGCTTCTTGCACAAAGTTCATCATGCAGACAGGCACAAGGTGAAGCAAAAGGATGACTGTAGTTACACACACTTGATCAGCAGGCAACAGAAATCCATGGAAATGGATTTCCCTCCAAAAGCTATGGTAAAGCCATGAATTGATCTCAGATTATTTGAATTACAACTAAAACATGTTGTGAAATTTTACTCCTAAAGGAAAAAATTTGTGTTCCAGCCCTTGTGCTGGAACACAGGGAGGAGCATAAAAAACAAGGTCATCTTAAGGGCTTTTAAGTATGAAAGATTACAATTTTGGAACAAAACAGAGATGTTGTTGCCTCTTGCATATGCATACTACTGGACTTGATAAACAAAATATTTAGCAGCTCTGAAAATTAATGATGGGTTATTCTGGCACAACACCAGAATCCAACATCTAGAATATTGACATAATTTTTACTACTTCTGAGTCTGCTGTAATCTGATTTATTTCAGCCAGTCCTGTTCCCTTGCAGTAATTGTTGACATAGTATATTATAGCAATCAATCAATATCTGATTAAATGAATGAAGCTCTTTCATTACCTTCAAGCCCAGATTGAATTGCTGCAGCTGTAACGGGAAGACAATATTTTACTTTGCTATGGGGAAACCCCCACCCTGCTTCCAAGCCCTGATACTTATTGTTCAGCTTGTTCCCTTGGAGAAAAAGCTCTATATTCTCCCTTTTCCCAGCAGCTTGTTCCCTTGGAGAGAAAGCTCTATATTCCCCTTTTCCCAGCAGCAGTTAGGACAGAAGACAAAGGACTGACCAACCATGGGGCAGCTGTGGTACTATTTTTCTTCTGATGAACTGAGTGTGCAGTTTAAATCTTGACTGCTAGGGAGGGAGAAGGAAGGAAGGAAGGACTTCCAGAAATGGGCAGGCTGAACCAGTAAAAGTAGAATGACTCCTTGCCTGTATTAGCCATGCCACATCACCAAAAATGCAAGCCCTTACAGTAGGTCTACCTTGTATCACTTTGCTGTCAGATTGCTGAGCAGGTCTGGGCTGACTCTTTACCAGCTTCTGCCTTCTTATTATGAGGAGACAAGAAGAGACAAGGTAGGCTCCAAAACTGCTTTACCAACAGGATTGATTGCTGATGGCCCAGTGGTTGGCTGATGCAAGCAGTTCTACCTGCAGTGCCCTCAGTGTAGAGGCTGTGAGTCTCTTCTCTGACTGCAACACAAAATAGGGCTGCATTGCTTCTTGCTTTTCTCCTCTTTTCTCTTTCCATATCTCTAGCTTCATTACTGAGAAGAAATAATTTACCAGAGCTAGTAAAGTCATTTTGCAGCACCAGCACTGGTGTACCTAAAGGGAAAGAGGAGTATCATTGGCCTCTCTGAAATAGCACAAGCAGATTTAATGGAAGCCAACAACCATGGCATCTACTGAGCTCCTTGACCAGAGAGAAATATGGTCTTGGCTTTAATTTTGTTGATGGGAGATTAAGAAACTGCACTTCCACCAGTGTAACAAACCTTGCTTGAACATTTGTGTATCATATCACTGGCTCTTGTAAGTCCCTTGAAACTAGGCACAGAGGTGTTTTGAAAATATTACAAAACCAGGCTTAAATTAGCTGAGTGCTCTGCAGAGGTGTTCAAGGTTAAATCAAGATCTTATGTGTGGGATGTGCCCTTTAGTTTGGTGTTGCAGAGTCAGTCACAGCAGAGCTGTGATGTTTTGGAGCAGAAGCCATTGGTAGGTCTGCTTGCAGCATTGCTAGAGCTCTACCTGGGCTGCAGTAAGTCAACACAGCAGGTCTGGCACCCTTGACTGGTCCTATCCATCTCCAGATAGGGTGTGGAGCTAGCTCTAGTCCCAGCCTTGGAGGCTTGGCTGGGGTTAAAAGGGAGGACCCTGTTGATGGACATGTAAGAGCCTGTTTCTGGAAACCTCCAACTTTCTCTTTGCTTTTGGGACAACTGCAGTTGGTCAAGGGTTGCTCATACTCCTGGTCCCAAAAGCAGCAGGTCCTTAGAAGGAGGGGACATACAGGAGACAGGGGCTGAGCACCTGTGCAGCCTCACTGACCTCCTCTCTCCTCCTCCAGGAGAAAGCAGCAACCAACAGAGGCACCAGTGCAGATTTCCCAGAACAATGGATGCCTCTAAACCCCATATGGGCTCTGCAAATCCCACCCCAGAGCTAAGCAGCTCTCAGTTAGTGGCACAGCCAGGATTATCTCTCCATTGCCCTTGACTACCTTGTCCCCAGGCAGTGGTGTCATCAGCACCATAATATATAGCCCCCTTGAGCAGTGAGGGAAAGAGGCACTAACTAGCTAGCACAGCCCATTTTGCTAGTTACAGCTGGAAGTTGATGTGTCTAGGGGAAAGTGCAGCACTTAATCACTCTCTTTGGGTGCAAATTTCCAGTGTGAAACTCTTGCCAAGTTGAATCAATTATTTTATTGGCTGGAATAAGTGATTATGAAGCTTTCTTGGCATATAATTAGCTCTTTCTGTTTCCTTCTTCCAAGCATTGCAAACCTTTTAGAAGAAACATCAACCCTGAGGAAATCATTCAAGAGAAAAGGATTCAGGGAGCACAGAGCAATTCTTTTACTTTAATGTTATCTGCACTGGAAGAAACATGGCAGGTTCCACATTTAAAATTTGGGGAATCAAAATGAATGCTTTTAAGAATTGCCTTTTATGCTAAGTGAAAGAGCAAGGACTGACTGTGACAGGGTAAAGGATCTTCCCAATGTCAGAGATGGATTGTAGGTTAAAAGGTGACCCTTAGCTGCTTTTCCTGGTGGTCTGTAATAATTAGATTTAGAAAAACTTATTTAGGGCAGTTGAAAGTAATTCCACTATATGCAAGACATGTCAGGGAGCAGCAGAGAAATAATTTGTGGATAGCCAAAGAAAAGACTGATACTTTGGAAAAAGTCAAATGGCTCCTGCAGCAGCAGAGGACATGTAGATGAGGTTTAGTCTTGCAAGTCTTCCTATTTTTGCAGCTTTAGGAGAAAATGTGGGTACATTGCATTCCATAACCTCCATTAACCTTCACAACATAATAGATCTGGGCTGTGATGAGCCTAGACAGGGTGTGGGAAGCAGAGGAGGGAGCTCATAGATGTGGTTCCTTTACCTGCAGACAGATTTCATCTTGTTCTTACAGGATGTGAGCAAAGCTGGGAACTGCATCCAGCTCTTCCATGGGACAGGATGGGCACCAAGCTACTTGCTCTCTCCATGTCAAACCTCCTGCCCTGTAGAGCTGCAGGGAGGCCAAACTCTGGGGGTGGGGAGCAAAGTGGGCAGTCAAACCCATTTAAACACAAAAGGGTAAGTAAGGATCAGTGTCTGGTCACTGTAAGATCAGGGTTAGATCTGTTGGTTTCACCACTGTTCACATTGCTTCCTACCAGCTCACTGAGGCAGAAGCTAGAAAAGGGGTTACTAGTGGTAAAAATCAGGAGTACTTGAGCAATGGGGTAAAAAAAGCCACTCTGGGCAGCTCAAAAATGTATGAAACTACACCAAAGATTACAGAAAGTCTCTGTTTTAAAAGTTTTAGATACACAGTTGCTAATGCATGCAGTTAATTAAAGTCCCTGTGGGAAAACTAAGTGATGTCAAGTATTATCTACAAAGCAACCAATTAGTTCAAGTTCAATCTGTACAGCAAAATGAATATTGCTAGAAGATCAGATTTACATAGAACCTATAAATATTTTAAGTTAAATTATTTTCATCATTAATTTTATAAAATTACATAAAAGTTGTTTTCTGAAAGCACTAACAACTCCTCTGTACACTAATGATTTGTAATCTACTACATAGTTTTACTTCTTTTACATGCAGAAAGCAGTAGAGGTTTGACAACAGAGTCATCAGGTATGTTCTAACAACTGTGTTGGTGTGGTGGCTCCTTGCTCATAGGGGTAGTCCTGCTGAGTTGAGCAGGATTGTTCATATGAACA
This sequence comes from Galbula dea, assembly GCA_013399015.1. NCBI lineage: Eukaryota > Metazoa > Chordata > Aves > Piciformes > Galbulidae > Galbula > Galbula dea. The sequence continues at coordinate 242,961 of VWZX01008441.1, read as the reverse complement.
CTATTACTGGTGAATGTGTAAGTGGAAAGAACCCAGATCTGAGTGGGACACAGCAGGTCCCTCAGTGTCTTAAGGAAGAAACTAGAGTAAACCTCTTCATTTGGTCTAACATTGGTTAAAACCATCCAGGCTCTGTATTTTCACCCCAAGTGTAGTCATTAAAAGGGATGCCAGGGCTGAACTTTGGGCCACCTAATAGAAGCCATGTGGCTGTTGCTAAAAAACCAGTAGAAAGTGTGTGTAGGGAAATGATCTTTGGTAACCCTATTTTTTATCTGTTAAATATCCATGGCTGTATCCCTTCACAAAGAATATACAGCAGCCTGTGCTTCCTGCTTAGGAATGGAAGAAATATTAAACCTCTGTTTTTAAAGGATGAAGAAGAAAGAAAAAACTTCTCTACCAAAATCTTTCTGGGGATATACAGCTAAATGCTGCAGAGCACTTTTGGTTTAACTTTATTTGCTATCTGGCAGCTTTTTCCCCAGTTTCAAACAGAGCAGAGAGGTTATATTGGTAATAAAGAAACCCTGCTCCAGAGTGGATTGATTGACCTCAAGGCCAGCAGAGATGATATTCATCAGCCAACCTGATTCAGTCTGAAGATCATCTCCTGGCCTTGCTTCTGTAGAGTTGTACCTAAGTCTTTAAGTTTTAGAAGTTCTAAGTTTTTAGCTGTACCTAAGAATCTTTCAAGGCTTGGCTGGATGGGGCTCTGGGCAACCTGATCTAGTGGAAAGTGACCCTGCCAGGCAGGGGGGTTAGAACTAGATGATCTTTAAGGTGCCTTTCAACTCTGATAATTCTATGTTTCCATGATTCTAAGTTGGAGGAAGTAGCCAAAGCCACAAACCCTTTGTATTCCCACAAATCTGCACTGGAAATGTTGCTGGTTTCCATGGGAGAGAGGGAAGGAGAGCAATCCTGCTTTCTGCTCACTGGCAGAGCCTCTCTGCAGCAGAGGGAGGTTCACTTGATATCCTCCTTATGTGGGCACGCAGGTCAACTGTTAAGTGATGCCAGCTGAGCTCTCTGGCACTTCTGTTGGTACTGTAGGGCAGGGTGACCACTTTTCTGCAGGGCAACCCAGGCAGGCTAGCAGAAAATGTTCCCCAGAGACTTAAACACCCACTGCTTTTTACTCTGTGTATATCTTCTACACAACAGCACCATAATATTGGATGGAGTGTGATACTATCAGTCTCTTCTCCCAGGTAACAAATGAAAGGACAAGAGGAAAGGGCTTCAGGTTGCACCAGGGGAGGTTTAGATAAGATATTAGGAAAAATTCCTTCACCAAAAGAGTTGTCAAGCATTGCCACAGGCTGCCCCAGTGGGGTGGTGGAATCACCATCCCTTGAAGTGCTCAAAACCCTGTAGATGTGGTGCTTGGGGACATGGTTTAGCAATGAGCATTGGACACAATGATCTCGAGATCTTTTTTGACCATATTGATTCTTCTATGATTCTCTGAATGCAAGAGCAACCTGTGAGCTCTCAGCTTGCAAACAAACCACCAGTTGTTAGCATTCTGATGGATTATCCAGTACCCCAGACATTTGCAGGGCCACAAACATAACAGGAGGGTGGAGTATGCTGGCTTGGAGGTTTGCCTATCATTGCACTTGCCTTCTGCTGCATGATGGGGAAAATCAGCCATGCATGGTCTTGCTTCAGCAAGAAGTAGTTTCTCATAACCTAGAGAATTCAAAATGAGCAGTGGCTCCATTTAATGAGTCAGTCTGGCCTTCTTACTATTGAATAGCAACAGCCTGTGCTACCAATATATTAGAGAAAGAAAAATAAATAGGAGGAAAAAAATCTGTTTTGTGAGCAATTGCAGCTGTCAAGACTCTTTCTCGTTTTTAGCTTTATCATTACACAAAAGATGTTTGTTTCAGTCTCTCTCTCTCCAGGCTGGGCTGCCATCTCTCAGAGATTTATATATTCAAAGCTGTGAGGAGCAAAATGTAATCCCTAGGCAGCCAGCAGCTCTGTGAAACCAGGAGTTTCCAGAGAAGAGAGAGGTCAATACAAATGCTACAGAAAGAGATCTCTGCTGGGCACAGAGACCCCTAATATACCCAGGAACAGAAGTCTGTCAGCCAGGGCAGGAAAGGCACAACTAAAGCCACCCAAACACTGTATTGTCTCATCTCTAGCTAAAATGGTAGTTGTCCTTCCTATATCTCTGTTCTTCTCCTGGGAGCCTGCCTCTAAGCCTTCTTGATGCACTGGTTGGACAGGCAAATGAAATTTGGTTCAATATTGGCTGCTTTGTTGAATTCTAAAGAGACATATTTCATTTGGGAAGTGCTGAACAGTTCTTTAGATATCTCCAAGGGTAGGGCTGAATATTCTTCCCAAATGTTCAGAGTTTAACAGGACCTAGACACCAAGGTGAAGGTGGCTAGGAGGGGACACAGCTGGGGCAGCAGACCTCTGCTAGCCAAAAGGATACTTCATATCATGTAAGGGATATTGCATACCATATAATGTCATGGTCAACAGTAAAACTGGGAGTTTGGTCTTTCCAAAGCAGTTATTGCATAGAGACTAGGTGAGCTGTCTGCTGGTGGGAGGTGGTGAGTGATTGCAACACTTGGTTGGGTTGTTTTGTCTTCCCTTCACTTATTAAACTATCTTTATCTTGACCTATGACCTGAGTGGTGGTGGCTTTCCTGCAGGGTCACACAGTCTTGAGATCCCTCTTTTGAGCAAGCAGCATCAGAAGCTTTACTGACTGTACTTAAAGCACTTCCTAGATTGGTTGGATGTGCTGTGAGCTACAGGTATGGCTAGGAAAGGTGGGAGAGGCTTTTGAGACCCTGGCTGGTCCTACCTGTGGTACAGACTGTGGTTATGGAAATTTTTAAAGCAGCATTACCTGCTGAAAGGGTGATTTGATGGCAAAACTGGGTATCTGTGTAGAGGATGAGTCTAAAGCAGGTGAGGTTAACTCCCTCCCAAGGGCAAAACATAGGTACTGGATGATACAGCTCTGTCCCTTCAGTGCAGCTGCATCCAGCCTGCATGATAGATTTAACCTTAAAACATAAACAACTTATCTGGACATGTGAACAGGTGATGGTGTAACATCAGCTCTGCTATCTAACCCTCTATCCTCATTGCAGCTCAGGCCATTAACCAGGTTAGTGTCCATCTGCCTCTGTCCTGCAGAAATGTAGTAGCTGCAGCCAGGGGGTGATAGAGAGGGCAGGGAGCTTGTTTCCCCAGGTTTTCCTGTGTCAGATGACACAGAATGTGTGGTGAACTGGGTAAGATTTAGAGGTGAGGAGAGCAAAAGTGGTCTTTGGTCTTTTTGACATCCCCAGGAAACCTGTGCTTGAGAGTCTCCATAATTTCCTTTAAAGACAGGTCTCTGCCACAAATCTGCAGTGCTAAGCAGAATTTGCACAGTCTGCTTTTGCCCTGTGACAAGGAAATTTGTTTTTGCAGATAAGCTAGCAGGGAAAGCACAGCTGCTGCGGAAATGGTTGGGTTTAATTTCTTCTTTGTTTGTGTCTCTGATTTAATTACTGCTAGCCCTGTTATCAGCTTCTCCTAGATTTTATTGATTATCAGGCATCAAGAATATGATTTATTTCCTTTTGACAGAAAACTACTTCCCTCAAAGTGACAATCCATCAGGTGAAGCTGTTGTGTTCATCAGTCTAGTGGCAAACACACCATAAAAAATGATTGGAGTTAAACTGCATGAACAAGATCAGGAGATTTGCAGGATGTTAGCAACAGTCATGGGCAGAAGTAATCATCAGGATCATGAGAGAGCTGAGTGAAGGTTTTCCTCCCAGCTCCTGCAGGACAAGCTTTCAATATCAACACACTTGCCACACAGCAGAGCTTCTGTCTGGAGCTGGGATGGAGATACATTAGCAAAATGCTTTCATATCATAGCATCATAGGAATTTTTTGTGATCAGGCTGAATGTGAAGCACTTTTTCTTCTCCCTGAATTTGCTAGGCAAAAGATACAGAAATCAATAAGGGAGACACTAAGAATCTGAAGCAAAATCAGAAAAGCTGAGTGCCAGCTCCCTTCCTCCCATAGGAGAAGGAAAGGTTGGTCCTTCCAAGCTGAGAGGAGCCATGGATTGCTTTACTCAACATTAAACTTTGTGTTATTAAATTTATAAATTAAACTTATTCAATTATTACATTGTGATTGAATTATCAAACTATTGCAATGTTACATTTCAGGTGCCTTCTTTATGTTTGTATTTTAAGTGCTACACATTCTTCTGCTGTGCCTTTGAGTCAGTAGACAGAAGGCACAGCATAATCCCTTCCCCCCAAAATTGTTCATTTTGGCATGACACATGGAAACCTGTCCCCACAGCCAATATGTGCCTACAAAACCTTTTACCTGGTGGAATTCTTTCTGCTTGCTGTCTTCAAAGACTGTTTCAACTCTGCTCCCCTCTACCCACAGCAGATAATATCTAAGTTCAAATCTCCCAAAGTCCTCACCTCATGCCCACTTTCCTATCTCAGCCTGTCCCCTGGTTGGTGTGGGAACAACTGCTTCAGCCCACAGGATGATGAAAAGGTGTATTTTGGGATTAAGGCAGAATCCAAAAGATAAAGTCTTAATTTCTGCATGGTTCCTGCCTCTGCACAGGGTCTGTGGATCTCCTGCCCAACACATTCCTCAGTGGGATCAGGCCTGTTGATTTGTTTTGAGACACATATCTGACTTGCTAGAGCTGTACAGGTTAAGCCACACTTTAGAAACTATTACAGCAACAGTTTTAAAATGCAGGTCTTCAAACATAAAAAGATATGATTTTTTTTTGGAGGGGGAGGAACTGCAAGTATCCAGTATTAGTTGCTATGTAAGAAAAAAAAAAGACAGACTAAACTTTAAAGCTTGTATTTTATTATTGAACACCTTGAATGCATTTACCTTTGGCCCAACTTAAAATTGCTATAATCAAACAATATTATGTCATTATTTATATGTAAGTTAGGAAAAAACAGTCTTTCAAGACCAAAAAGAGGATAGAATCCAATCAAACTATATATCACCTCTGTTCTGAGTCATTTACCATCAAACATCAACCTCTCCTTCAGAAACCAAAACCCTACTGCATGGATTATTCAGTTCTTTTTTGGGGGAAACCCACCTCCAGCAAAGCTCAGAGTGAAACTCCTGGTGAGGGAGCTTTGCCCTGTGTCTTTGCCCAGTTGATATGAAGGCTACTGTGGCTGCATCCCACAGGCAGGTCCCTGAAGCTGCCCTGGTCACACACACCCCTGGATGATTTGCAGCATCCTCCATCCAAATCCACTTGGATTTTTATTATATTTTAATTAAATTATTTATTTATTTTGGCTTTTCCCACACATTTTGAGAGCAAACACTGCCATAGCAAGGTATATTTATTTCTGCTTATGAAATAGAGGGGCTTCCAGCATGCAATTTATGCCTTTCCTGAGCATACACACACATTATTATTAGCTGTTTCAGTCAAATATTTCTGAGGTGAAAAATGTAAACAGTGTGAGGTACTTAATTTGTCATCTGATTAATGCATCTATTTCTTTTAATGAAATCAAACAGGAATTAAACCTATTGGAAGGCTACAGCCTACCTTTAGACAAATGTGTTATGCTATTCTGAGTGCTGGAATTCATTCCAGAGATTTGCTTAGTGCTGCTGCTAAAACAAATGTTTTTGCAGGAGGAATATACTGGCAGGATGGCACATGACTGAGGCAGAAGGGTTTGTTCATAAAGGATTCTTCTATTTGATTTGTTATGAATAAATTAATTAGAACCTATGCAATTATTTGGCTTCTAAAGGTCTGCTGCCTATTTGCTAAGCTGTGCAGTGTACTGAGTTTATTATAAATCTAATGTTGCAGTGGTTTCCTGGGTGGCTATCAGACATCTTTGCTATGAGATATCTTAGAGCTAACATTTTTTCCCCATACTCACAGTTCCAAGCAAAAAGAAAGAACTCACATGAAAAAAAGAGACAGAACAAAGAAAATTTTACAAAGATATAGTTAACTCCTATTTCTTCTAAGTGCAGCTTTGTTTAAGGATGCAAACAATTCTAAATTTATAAAAGTAACAAATTATTTCAGGTGTCTCTTTGAGGATACTTTTTGTGCTGATGTTTTTCTATAAACATAGAGAAAAATTGTTCCTCTTCCAAAAGAAACAAATGGTAGTATTTTTGGTGACTACTACAATGTGAAGTGCAAAGCTGAGTAGTAATTTCCTCTTGCAAAGGACTCGAACATCTGTCTGTGATATTTCCCCAGCACCTCCTCTCATTGACATCTATTGGGAAATTCACAGTTCTCAGCAGAAGGTTTAGATGTCTACCACCAAAAACTGTGAGATGCAAGGATATTTTCCTTCTGTTTTCTTCATAGTGACAGTAGGCATTCTGGGCACCACAAATAAGAGAGGTACTACCTGTAGATCTCAGTTTTGCAGTCTGGCTGGGCAATAGGAGAATATTGCAAGGTAAATTGGGTTCCTGGAACTGTAACTTTTTTGTTATATGAAGTCTTAATGCCCTAGGGCTTGGTTCTGCAAAATATTGAGCCCTCTGAAGCAATTACAAATGATTGGTGAGATACTTGCCTGAAAAGAATGTATTTCAGTATGTTGTTGCTTTGGATGTGAACACCTGCCTCGGGTGAAACCGAGGATAGTATCACTGCAGCTATTTTGTCTCTCTCTTGTTAGATATGATATAGAGCACAGCTGGCTGTAAATAATGACAACTGGGTATAGCAGAGCCTTTCTCATCCTGTCTGCAGCAAGTCCCACCTGCCCTTTTCACATGCAGGATTTAGCTTCTAGAGGGATGAGAAGGCTAGATGGTGGTACCTGAGCTACTCTGTAATATCTTACATGAAAGATTTCAAAGCAAACCCATCCTTCAATTTCCTTCAAGTGACTTCTTATCTTGTAGTAAGAGCTGTGAGGACAAAAGTTGAAAATGTTTTGTGTCTTTCAAAAAAAACCTAGAAAGAATCACAGAATGTTAGGAGCTGGAAGGGACCTGAAAAGATCACCCCCTTGCCAGAGTAGGATTCCCTAGACCAGGTCACACAGGAATGTGTCCAGGCAGATTTTGAATGTCTCCAGAGAAGGAGACTCTACAACCTCTCTGGGCAGTCTGTTCTATCAACTAACAATCTTCCCCATCTGCTAGCCTGTGAAGATCCATTGCAGACCCCCAGGGTGAGCCTTCCTCAAAGTGAGTGTCTCTGCATTTCCACCAGGAAAACATAAAGAATCATAAAATTATAGAGTCATAGAATCATTATAGTTGGAAAAGGCCTCTGAGACCATTGAGTCCAACTATCCACCCCAACATGACCATGCTCACCACTAAACCATGTCCCCAAGTACCACATCTACATGCTTTTTGAACTCTTCTGTCAAGGGTTGAGGCTGGACCAACCACCAACTCAATGACAGATGCTCCTTGTTGTCCTCTCTTCCCCCCCACCNCTATGGGATGGAATACTTTAGTTAGTCAGTTTGGGGTCACCTGTCCTGTCTGCTCCTCCCTGAAGGTGCAGCCTTTACCCTGCACCCCCAAATGTGAGACACAAGATTCAGCAGTGACCTTGCTTTGATAACAATCCCTAGTAGTAAATCTAAACATGAGGCTTTATCACTGCTAGAAGCTGGCAGTGTCTGCAAAAGCATGTTGCTAGTTTCAGAAAGTGCAGTTTCTCAGAGCAGCTTTAACTGAAAAGTAAAATCACTGAACAGAATTAGTTCTGTTCTAACCCAAACCAGGACAACTTCCAGGGATGGAGATTCCAGCACTTCTCTGGGCAGCCTGTGTCAATGCCTGACAACCCTTTTGGTGAAGAAATTCTTCCTAATATCTATTCTGAGCCTCCCCCTGGCAAAACATGAAGCTGTATAATCAGAGGAGGACTCTGCTTCTTTCCCCAGCAGTGGAAGAATGAATGGGCTCTGCTAGGATTATTTGTACAGGAAATTTGATTGCTAATATGCAGTAAAAGGTGATGCTAAAATGTTATGACAATGAGGACTGCCAAGATCAATGGAGAAACTGATGTTCTGGAAAAATAGATCCAATTAGATAGAGATCTTGCTGCACTGAATACTTTTGCTCTACATGGGCAGTACATCACAGCCACAGCAAATGCATTGAGCTTGCTGCTCACAGACCTATCTGTCTCCAGCTCCTGTCATGGAAAGACCTGCAGGAAAACATCCAAGAGACTTAGAAGTTCACTTCAGTTTCCTCTTGGGTGTGAGGTCTTTGGGCAAGTGAGTTGAGCAGAGTTAGTGCTGAGCAGGGAAGTCCTGCCTGGGGTCATCAGCACTGCATTGCCCAGGTATCAGCCCCTTGGGATGGCCAAACAGGGGCTAAGCTAACCATGGTTAGCTGGCAAGAAAGAACAATTTATGGCAGTTCTGGAATATCTTTCCCAGAGAAAGAAGAGAAATACCTGTAACCATTGTTGTTTAAGAGGAAAAAGAGTTGGTAGAGGCAGAAGTTCTAATTTTGGTCCTGAATCATAAATTCTTACTATGAAAAGTATATGCTTATAATAATCATGTTAAGCATAGAGGAAAGATAGATAAACCAATAAAGTAATATTTTTAGCTTATTTTAATAGGATTTGGAAACCAGCAAAACAATCTAACTTAAGCTCAATTTTAATGTGAGACCTTTTCTCATAAAACATATTCTGTATTTTGCCAGATCAAATCTGATTGCAGTAAGGCATTAGAAAAAGGAGCAAATGTAGATGTTTTCTTTAACCTGCAGACTGCAAATTTGGATTTTTTTGTTTCCAGATTTGCCATTTTAAATCTTTTTGTAACACATGATTAGGAAAAGATTGGATTTCTTATAGACTCAGGGGTTAGGATGACCTGTCTGCTCCTTTGATACTGGAAATCAAATCACAGGTTGGAAAAGGACTCTAAAGATCATCAAGTCCAACCATCAACCTATCACCACCATGCCACTAAACCATAAGACTAAGTACCACAATTATACATGTTTTAAACCCCACCAGGGATAGTGACTCCACCACTGCCCTGGGCAGCCTGGGCCAATGCCTAACCACTCTTTCTCTGAAGAAATTTTTCCTAATAGCCAATCTAAACCTCTAAACTGATGGAAAGTAATTGCAAGCATAGACCAAGTGGAATTTCTGTTTGACCTGAAACAAGTGTCTGTGAGCAGACATCAGAATTGCTCAGAAAGTTCTAAGGGTGTGATACCTATGAGCATAAAATGAATGGGAGTCTGAAAACAAGAATAAAAGGAAGAAATAGTGAAGGGAAAAAAAAAACCCCAGCATTCCTGCTCCCCTGATGTAACTATTTGGAAAGCAGTGTAGCTCTCTGAGCTGCTATGTCTGCATTTAGGTAACTTAAACAGAAAGTGTATGTATAAAGGTGAAGCAATAGTAAGAATCAGAACCTAAAGGCCATGTTGTACAAGTGACTGTACTCAACAACACACAAACTTGAAATGTCTCTCTCTGTCTTAATGCTATGTGAATTTTCTAGAATTCAGTATACTTTTTATACTTTGCAGGATAAGCTATTTAAGCAAAATTGCAATGATTTGAGCTGTAAGTCAGAATTCATCTTCCTTTAACTTCTTACATTAATTCTGTAATGCCCAGTAATATAATTCCTGTGTTTGGGGATTTATTTTTCTTCTTGTTTTGTTCAGTGGAGCATAGCACAGTTCTTTTTAGCATTTCAGGACATTTTGTCCTGGCAGAACTAATAAAATAGGACTCTGAAGTGAGAGCAGCCCTCAGGGTCCCATGGGGCTGGGGCTGGAAAAGAGCAGCTTCTCCAGTGGAGATGAGGCTCCTTTCTGAACAGCCTTGGCTTTTGTTTACTCTGGTTTGTCATTGCAGGGGAAAAAACAAATCCTAAATCTGTGAATGAAAGCTGAAGATGCTGTAAGACTGGTTAAAAATCAGAATGTTTTCCTAGCAGTAAAACCAGAGAATCCACACTGATATGTTCTTTTATGTGACAGGGCTCCTGATTTACAAGCCCCAAATGATTGTTCCTTCAGTTGTTATGTTGCTACACTGACATGCAGAAGGTAAACATTCTTCTTCAAAGGAAAGTGTTTGTAAGAAAATCATGTAGAAATAAAATGAAGTAAAAAATCAGTCCATGTAAATGCCAACTATTATTTATAAAGGAATGAGAAAGCAGGAAAAAAAGTTTCTCTGTGTACAGCCAGCCCTTATGAGTACAAGAAAATTTCAACAGCCTTAAGGCTTCCTGTTTGCTTTGGGAAATGATCTCCATGCACAGCTGCCACTTGATTTTAAAAGTAAAAGTGTGGCTTCTAGTCACCCAGAACCTCTTCATTACCCTTCTTTCTCCTGAGTGTTAAATCAGGATTAAAATGTTTAAGGTGTGATCTAATGAAGTGCAAGAAAAGTCTGATTTTGATGACTTTGGACTAAGTCCTGTTCTTTACTCACCTGTCAATTCCATTATTACTTTTTTATAAGTTTTTTTTTTTTTTGCATATGAACATTAAAAATATTTTTGAAATATTCATAAACCCAAATTTAAATGTGACTTGTGTTGTTTAAAACATTAATCTGTTGTAAATGAAGTTCATAAGGACTATCCATGAGAAGTATCCATAAGGAGCAGAAAGCAGTAAAGCTGCTTCTGATATTTCTGCTAGTGTTTTTCCACCAGGAGATGCCACTTCTTCAGAAATGATGGGAAATTGATTGATATTTTGACAGTTTTGCTTTTGTAACCACATTCTTCTTTTCCTTGGGGAAATCCACCTGGTTTTCCACTCAATGCCATATTGGGTATGGAGGACCCTGGGCAGTCTTGGTGCCTGGTTTTAGGAGCACCCTGCAACTCTAATCACAGAGCTAAGGACCCTGGGATGAAATAATTGATTGATAAGTTGTCTAGGATATTTCTATTCTGAATTAATTCTCATTTTAAAAGCCAGTAAATTCCTTAAATTGGAAACATTTTTACCAGTGGTAGAGTTTCCATTATTTAGAGTACATACAAATTGTTAAGTGTCCTGATGGGAGATGGCATACCATGTTGTTAGGTGGATATATTTGGAGCTTCATGGAGCTGACCAGGTGAAACAGCAAATGGTTTGTGCCTTACTCTGTGGAAAATTCAATTTATGAGTAGGAGATATAAAGTTACATTTTCTGTCTTTTCTTTCCCCCATGCAGCTAAAATGTGAAAAATTGATCTATCAGCAGTTCTCAGGCACTTACTAAAAGTACTACTAATGGCTCCTGATAAAAGGTATGCTGACACAGCCTTACATAGGCTTCTCCACCCATGAGCTCCTCATCCAGCCACAACCCCACTATGCTCACAGCAAAGAAGTTCTTCCTCACTTTCAGGTGGAACTGTTTTTGTACCAGTTTGTGCCTGTTGCCTTGCATCCTGTAGCTTGGCCTCTTCAAGAACAGCCTGTCACCATCCTCTTGACACCCTCTCTTCAGATCCTTCTTTCCACTGATCAGGTCTCCTCTTCTCCAGGCTAACCAAGCCCAGCTCCCTCAGCTTTTCCTCACAAGGGAGATGTTCCAGTTCTCTATCACCTTTGTATAGACTCAGGTATCTCTACAAGCACCCACCCATGAAGCTGTTACCATGTCAGTACAAGTGTGCCTCACTTTCTCAGGTACAGACTGCACTCTCCAGTCCTGCAACACTCAGGCTTCATGGCCCTGGCTGTGACTCCAGCATGATTTTAATTTTTTCTCTCTGAAGGACATTTTTCAAGAGCATTTTTGCATCAGCATTCACCAGTGATGTGCTGTTGTAAATATTTCACTGCATTCAAAGCCTGCAGGTTGTTCTCTTCTCTTGTTTTATGGGATACTTGAAAGAAGATTGAATCATTTCTGCCTAACATCTGAGCTTCAACTTTAATTGGGTGTCAGGTCACGTTGCGAATTGAAATCGATCTGTGCATTGCCTTTCTTTCCTTCTTCTCTTCCTTCTTCTCCTGATCTCCACTCCCATGGGACAGGGTGACTTTTGCACAAATGTTCTGATGCTTTTCCCATCCAGGCTCAGTGCACTGAGTGCCAGAGTTAACACAAAAGTACAGAGAAGGATGAGGAATCCGAAAAATCTACTCAGACATCTCTCATTTCTTTTAACGTGCCTTAAAATGCCTCAAGTTAACAAAATCCATCTTGGAGAATGGGTCAGAAGATTGCACTTTTAAAATGGAGTGGTTGTGGGTTTTGTTCTTTTTTTTTTTTTTTTAATAAGAAAGAAATTTTGGATTCATGTTGTTCATCTTTCAATAGAAACAAAAGCCAAAGAAGAACTCTTTGGAAAAACCAGGTTGTGCTCTCCTCCCTCTCCCTGCACATCTTTTCCTCCTCTGCTGTTGATAACAGAGAGCAGGAGTGAGATACCAGCTTCATCCAAGGTCTGCACTGCTTCTGCCAACTGCTCTTTGCCCCTAGACCTGCCACTCTGCTTTCCAGGCAGGTGCCAGGGAGCCAGAGGCAGCAAGAGGCACCAAGGGTTGTCCTGGGTCTTCCTAGGGATCCCTCTCTGGCTGCCACAGAGGTACGTGACCCCTTCTGCACACCTTTGCCTTGATAGGGGTGGGGAAAGGAAATGAGTTTAAAACCAACAAATGGTTTGTGGGGAGAGAAGGAAATTCAGACAAGCTGAAATGTTTTGGTGAACAGCTCTGGAAAATAAGATTTTAAGCAATTGTTTCCCCTGTGTGCCACTACTGTATTCTAGCCAGGCAGTTCAACTGCTTACTCACCTGACAGCTCTCTGTAAAAGCCTGGCTGTGAGTTTGTACTCTTAAAATACTACTTAAAAAGCCACTTCCTCTCTCTAAGGAAATGAAACTGGGAGATAGACTGCCTGTTAACTGAGCAGAAGAGTCTCTGGATCCCAGACAGATAATCCTGAAACAAAAGAAAATATCAGTATCAACAGAGCTACCAGAGGGTTACTTGATTCATAAGTTTCAGCAGAGTCATTCACAAGAGGAGGGTTAGCACAGGGCTTTCTGTCAACCAAAGGCCTTTTGAATTTACCTGGATACTACTCACTGCAGTCAGCAACCTCTCACACATCCTCTGTTGATCATGTTGAGGTTGGTGATGGAAGGGTTTACCAGCAGGGATCTGTCCTGCAGGAGTCCACAGCACTATATGGGAACATGCACTGTAGACCCTAGGAAATCCATGTATCTTTGGTGGAAGCACTATTTCATTCTTCTAAACAGCTTCACTGCTGAAACACTAACATGGTTTCTGAGAGTTTTAGTTGCATAGACAACATCTTCAGAAACTTCAAAGGCCAGGGGAAGAAGGTTATATTTTTGGTAAAGCAGCCAGTCTGTCTGTAATTCTGTCAGTGACATTATGTACTGCATAAAGCTGCATTCCAATGAGCTGGCATGAAGGAGCAGCAGGGATGGGGAAGAAGAAGTCTATCAATTCTCCTATACTTCTCCCTGTATTTCTTGCCAGATCCCTGAATTCTGTCCAGCTCAGAAAGCCAGGGAGTTTAATTGTGGTCTTGTAGAAGAAAATTAAAGCAGTGTTAGCATGATAATAGTGTCTGCCAAATCATGTTGTGACAATTAACGTTCAGGCTGTTAAAGGTGTGACCTGTGTGGCACATTTGATTGCTGGAGCAAAGCTAGGTCACTCAAACTGAATAAATATTTGGTTTTTTGCTCTAGAGTAAGCATTTGGCTTTTTGTCCCCTTGGTCTGCCTTTTTTTGTAATCTGTCTTTTCAGCTGCACTGGATCTAACAAAGTAACATCCCACTCTCTGTGTGTAAAATGTTCTCTTTACAGGTTGGGTCCTCAGCTGGATGTGCACCAACTTGCAACAGCTGATATTGAACCCACCAGCCTCTCAGAATGACAGTTTGGATTGGAAGCTCTCTCTGAAGACCCAAGTAAATGCCTTCTCCTGAGACTTAATGAGGCACCCAGTCCTTGATGAAGTCAGTAACCTCCTCACAAGAAATGACCTTTTAGTTGTGAACAAGACCCTAAGACAGTGGCAGTAGCTGACAGCCACACACAGAGATGACAATGCAGTTGGCAACAGGCAGGCCAGGAGGTAGAATGGCTTAAAGGATCCTGGGTTTGTTTGAATTTGGATACAGAGGAAAAGTTCTATTTCCTGCAGTCTGGCTTCCCTTTGTAGTTCTTTCCTGCTGTGTTTTCTTTGGTGTTGCCTTTATGTCTCTTCCATTCAATGCCAGCTTGCTCCCATGGTCAATACAAACACCAGTGGTGTTGACAAGCTCCTGTTGCTTTAGAAGACCTGATCATCTGCTGCTCACCCTGCAAAAGCCTCTCTTTGGGCTATAGAGCAAGGGCTTGGCCCAGGTGCCCTCCAGGGTCCCTTCCAGACCAAATTATACCATGAATCACTGAAGGTGACATTTAGCTCCCAACCAAACAGGTGAGAGGTGGATAGGTGCTTGGGTGGCTGGAAGGCCAGAGACTCTCTCAGGAAAGTATGATGGATGATTTAAGAAATCATTATCAGTGTGTGGGCTCTGCCTTCCAGTGGGTGAGATCTGTTTCACTCCAGCTTTGTCTCATTATAAAGAAGTAAAAATGTACTCTTTCTGGAACTTTTTATTTATACCTCAGAGTACAAGCTCTGACAGCTGAAATAAAGCTGTTCATGGATTTATTCTTCTCCAAAGTACAGACTCAAAGTCACAGACAAGTAGAAATTGTGGGAAAAGAAATAGAGAATTTGGACTTAAAAGGAAAATAAGTGGTAATTCACAATAAGGTGGGAAGATGGTGGGCAGGTGGCATGGCTTTGAGCATCAAGGCTGACAGCCTTTTCTCACTGTCTGTTTTTTTGCCTCAGCTGGGTGGGACTCAAATTGAGTAGGAGGAAAGGCAGTGAAAACACTTCTGTGCTTAAAGAGCAAGGAGCAAGCATTGTCTACCACTAGCTCTTGTTTTTCAGCACTCAGGGGACAAGGCAGTCTTTGTGGCAAGATGTTATACCTGGGTAAGTAACTTCTGAAGGCACAAAGAGCACCTGCCTGTGTTTCTGAGGTCAAAAGAGGGTTGAAGTCCTCGTGAGATGTGGCTTTGAGCAAGGTTCCTTATCTGCTTGTGCTGTCACAGCCTGGCTCTGCATCTTCTTTCTATTTTCCTTTCCTGCAAGTCACTGTGAGCTTCTACTTGCCCCATGCTGATGGTCATGGAGAGGCTTTTCTGATGCCTAAGAAAGTCTGAAGGAAGAAAAATGTTGTTACAGATTGCACGTGCTGGGGTAGCTCATGGCTGGGAAGGAAAAAGCCAGATCACAAGGGAAGAAGTGGTAGGTGCTGTGTGTGTTTTAAAGTGTCCTAAACATCCCCAATATGAGAACAGGAAAATATTAAGAACCAGGCATAAGGCTTGTGAACCTTCTTCTCTTTTGTGTTACTCTTGTGGTGTGTGTCAGACCATGCTGGGTGTTATACAGTGGGCTAAATATACTGGTGACAGAGGCAATGAAGATAAATGAGGACAAGAAGAAAGATGTTACCTGGAGATTAACACTCTTGCTATTGTTGGTATTATACATCTACCCAGAGTCTGTCTTTACCTCTTCAGTGCTGAAACTGTTTGATTTTGGTGTCTTACTGAAAGTTAAACTGTCTACACAATTCTAACACATTAAGGAATTAAAACTTTATCAAAGATGTTCCTTTTTTTTTTCCTGTTTGATTTCTTGTTCCAAGATATTGACTTTCCAAGATTGATGCACATCAGATCCACCTGAATGCTGTGAGGTAGCTGTTAAAATCTAGCAAATAATTACTCAGAGATGTCCCAAACCTGCTCAAGAGGTTATTAGCCTGCCTCTAAGCCTCTGCTGCTTGGTTGTTAGAAAATCCCTCTGTCCTTGACTCTCTGCTAGGAGTTTCCCCAGTTATCTCTTTAGGGAATGGTGCCAGCATAGCTGGGTGACAGCTGGGATTGGACATGTCCTGGTGAGCAGCAGAGGTGGGGTGGTTGCTGACCTCCACAGGCATTGCTCTTCTCATATTTTTTACCATTTCACACTTACACTAAGTTACAATAATTAATGTATGGCAACATTCCCACCAGCCCACCTGCAGATAAACAACCTTATTACTGCAAAAAGTTTTATTAGCTAGTCATTGAAATGAGGTGAGACTTCAGCTTTGCATGCAAGAAGCCATCTTCAGGAGTGGTTAAATGGAGATTGCAAACCTCATAGCACTCAGGCAAGAGAAGCTTGAGCCTACTAGTGAAGGTTCTAGAGCACAAGTGTTATGAAGAGCAGCTGAGGGAACTGGGGTTGACTAATCTGGAGAAGAGGAGACTCAGGGGAGACCTTCTCATTCTCTACCACTCCCTGCAAGGAGGTAGTAGTGAGGTGAGGTTCAGTCTCTTCTCCCAGGTAACAAGTAATAGGAGAAGAGGAAATGGCTTCAGATTGGATATCAGGAAAATTTCTTCACTGGGAGATTATCAAGCATTGGCACAAGCTGCCAGNTGAAGGTTCTAGAGCACAAGTGTTATGAAGAGCAGCTGAGGGAACTGGGGTTGACTAATCTGGAGAAGAGGAGACTCAGGGGAGACCTTCTCATTCTCTACCACTCCCTGCAAGGAGGTAGTAGTGAGGTGAGGTTCAGTCTCTTCTCCCAGGTAACAAGTAATAGGAGAAGAGGAAATGGCTTCAGCTTGTGGCCAGGGGAGGTTTAGATTGGATATCAGGAAAATTTCTTCACTGGGAGGTTATCAAGCATTGGCACAAGCTGCCAAGGGAGATGATGGCATCACCATCCCTGGAAGAGTTCAGAAAACATGTAGGTATGGTGCTTGGGGCCATGGTTTAGTGGCGAGCATGGTAGTGTTGGGCGGATGAGACTTGATGCTCTCAGAGATCTTTTCTAACCATATTGATTCTCCTGTCAAGATCCAGTGCACTGAAGACCTGTGATGATTCCTAAACCCCATCCTGCAGCACAACCTTGCAGTTCAGCTCAACTCATTCCTGGTTGGTGATTTAAGACAGAGCTCACTGCCTAGTGTTTCAGCTCCAGACAAGACTAGGCAATGACTCAGCAAGGGCAGCAGATTCCCTCCACTGCATTTCATTATCTGACTAGGAAGCCAGAACAAGGGATACTATTACTTCATCAAATAGCTATTGGGTTTTTGCTCTCCACAGTTTCTTTCTGTGTTGAATGCTAAAGGCAGAACTTTTCTTTTTTCTTTCTTTTCTTTTCCTTTGTTTTATCAATAAGCTCTTGAAAAACAGAGGCAGTGGCACAGCTTCTCCTAAGCCTGTACAGCGTGTATGAAAAAATTAAATGGCTTTATGGGATGAAAAATCAAATGTAGTGAAGGTGTATGTCTACAACAGATTATTTCTCCTGGTTATGAGAGACCTTACATGCACCAAGGCTAGGCTTGATTCATAAACTTCCATTGTTGTTGATGAAAGACTTTAATTTTCTCCTCATCTCACATAGGTTTGTTAATTTTTAAATCAAATATACATTATTCTGTTGTTTCTCAGCAGAAAATGCACACTCTGAGACCAATTAAACTAAACTATGGGGTGTGTTTCTCCTTCTGGTAAACAGATTTGTCAAGGGTCAGGGCTGGGATGACCACTAAACAAGTGACAGATGTTCTCTATTAACCCTCTTCCCCCTTCCCAAAAGGGAAGTGAAAGGGAATAAGGGAGGGAGACTTACAGGTTGGAAAAGAAAACTGAACCAGCCTTAATGAAAATAACAACAATAAAATGAAATATATACAAATATATACCAAACCACTATCAAACCCAGCCCCTTGCTGGCAATTACATGAAAACTGGATTCAGGAACACACAGATTGGGATCAAAGGCAGAACAAACAGAGTTCCCCTTGGACACTGACTGTTGAAGAAGAGTTTGAGCCTTGTGAGCCCTTAGCTTTACACTGAATCTGACATCCATGGGGTGGAATCCCTTCTTGGCCAGTTTAGGGTCACCTCTCTTGTCCTCTCCTCCCTGCAGCTGCCACCTCTAACTTCCTGCACCCCAAGGTGGGACCCAAGCTGGAGCAGTGACCTTGCTCTGCACCCCAAGCCTTGGCACTAACTCTCCCCATCAGTGCTGTCCCTGCTAGCAGCAGCCACTGCCTGGGAAAACATGCTGGGAGCTGCAGAGGGTGAGAAGAGCCTGAGCTGGGAAGGGAAATCCCTGAGCAGAATCTGTTCTGTTCTAACTCAAAGCAGAACAAGATTATTCCTTATCACAGTAAAGGATAGAAAAGCAGGGGTTTTTTATTTCCTGACTATATTCTTTGGAACAAAACTTTTCACCAACTGACTAAAAGTTCTCTTCCTGCTATAAGCAAACCCTTTTATTTTCCATTAACATGTTGATTTTTGCAAAAATTCTCTCCAGGAACACAAAGAAATTGGGTTTTCTGAAAAAGTTAAATGTTTTATTTAAAATAACAGCTCATTTTATACCTTCAGATTCTATTATTTTTACAGTGCAGGATATAAATCAAAGTTGAAATGAATTATTTTCAGCCTTTCAAGGGAATAATTTAGTTCAGTCTCTGCTACTGTTTGTTCAGCACTTCATTTCACTGGGGAACATTTCTTTTCTCTGTTGCTTTTTGGAATGGAAATATTCCAAACCATGGGATTATTATGAAATGAATAATCAGATTTCTATCCAGCTCTATTTTTGGACTTGCAATACAACTTGTTATACCAGGAATCAGACTGAATAATCTACACAGAGAAATTCATGGGCATTTTGTCCAGTCAAGGTGAAAAAGTTGATTTAGGGTTGAAGGGGCTTGCATATGGACTTAAAGTTAGGCAACAACTGAAGTATATATTGTCTTCAACTGCAGTAAAATCCAAGGAGATGGGTTCATAAATACATATTTGATGGGCTGCCCAAAAGTTTAGCTGCAGTTTGTAACCAACATCATATTGTTAAGAAAGTACTGACATACTGGGGGTTTTTTTATACTGGATTAGTTCTTTTTGATAAGTTCTCAAGAGTAACACCAAGGAATAAAGACATTAATGGCAACATTCATTGCAAATGATATATTAATTATAATTCTTTTTAGGCTGAAGCTATCTCCAAATGGTGGAAGTAATAAGGACAGCCACTGTCCTTCAGCCTCCTTCACTGAACAAATATTCACCACAGAAAATATTTGATGTCCTTGACACTTTCCAGCTGTGCAGGTAAGTGTTACACAAATACCAAACACACACAAGTTGGTGTAAAAGGTGTGCAGTTTTGATTTTTTTTTTTAGTTACTAAAATATAGGTTCAGGTTTAGGATCTCTCCTCAACAGTAATTGCTTTGATCTGTTCAATTATCAGCATTGGCCAGGGCCACAGAAAGGAATCACATCACTTTTCTGAGTCTACTCATTCCACAGAAAGACAGATGTAGGAGAGCAAAAAAGCATTTCCTGAGTATTTATAATGCATCTGCTGTAGATAACAACAGTGCAGCCACACTCAGTGCAGTCCACACACACTGACAGCTCTTTGTAACTCAAAGTCATTGCAGGCAGTGGTCTAGTTCTTAGATTAGTACTGTTTCTATAGGGAGAGGAGAAACTTTGCACTGTATCCAACATCCTATTTCTTTCTCAAGCATCCCACATTCATCTGAGATCATAACAAAGCAGGGTGGATTGGAGTTTCTCCAGTTGATCAATCCTTGGGGGACTTTCCAGGGAAGGAGTTCCTTCTCCATCTGCATGTGTGTGGTAGGATCATAATAAATGTACAGTTTACCATGATGGTTTGTTTTAATACTTGTAGCTAATGAGCAGAATAAGCATATTCAAGTGCTTCTGTAGGTGTACACATAATATATGTGTGAACTAGGGAACACAATTTATCACCTTGCCTTTTTTTGCCTTTCATCTGGAATGCTTGACAATTTGAAAGAATGATAAATGAAAATCCTCTGAATACTACATGGTATAACAATGAGGAGTGATCTATCCTAATTCACTTCTACCAGCTAAACCCATGATTTTAAGTGTTATACTCTTCCTTCATTCTTTGAAGTAACTTCACTAATGTCCATTTGGGCCAAGACTAAATTTAGCCCTTGAAATTCAATGAATTCTGTTGGCAGAAGGAACTAACCCACAGACTCCTGTGGACCTAGAGACACCAATTTCTCAATGGTACAGCTAAATTGAAGGCCTTAGGCTTAGATCAAAGTGTTTGACTGCAATTCATGCAACAGGACAAATCCCATTAACTTCATTTGTATGAAGATTCTCCTTTCTTTTGACCAAAGTCAAGCCTGATAGGGCAGATGTTGGACATCATTCTGCTGTTCTGATGCCTGGGCTGCAACAGGATTAAACATCCTGAGGCACAGAAGGAAAGATCTCAGTGACAGGGGAGTCAGAAGCAGAAGACCACTCTAATGTCAGAGAGCCAAAGGATGAATTCTACAAAGTCACATGCATCTTCTAGATCTTTTCAGAGACCATCTGAATGATGGCCTATAGTGCTCCTTAACTCAGGGAAAACATTCACTCCCATCTTTCCTCACACTAGCTTAGGGACCAGCTTTTCAGTTAATGGAGGCTGAAAATGTCTCTTAGCCCTGAAGGTGCCCATCATCATGGTCAGCTGAGAGTTGGGTCTCCACCTCTCATCTGTAATTCCTCTTTAGCTTCTTCTTTTTAGTTCACAGCAGGATTCACCTTTTTATTTCTTGGCCTCTCATCAAAAAGTAGCTAATTGCCAAAGCAGGATGGAGTTTGGATGATTGACAGGTAGCATCCCTTGAGAGAACAAAAAGCTGCATTTTGAAAAGATAAGACAGGAAAGATATTTTAACAAGAAGTCAAACAGCAGGCTTCCAATGGGGAGTGCTAAAAGACTCCCAGATCATCACACCAGGGTGAGTCTTTGTCAGTTGGCTTCATGAGAAGTGACAATTTCAGTTCAGAGTATTTGCTCAACTACAGCTCCTTCCTTCAACACTGGAGGCACCTGATCTAGGCTTAGCAAAGTGAACAAACACATTTCTAGATCACTGCAGGAGGTAGGGACATGAAGCATTTGTCACATGATTTTGTGTTCTTTTCCATCTCTTACCTCCCTTGTCTGAAGACATGCCACCAAGAAGCAGCATGTCAGAACTGCACACAGTATTGTGACACTTGTAATGCCAGCTTTGCTTTGCCTTTTAAAAGTGCTTTCAGGGTCTCAGCTGCTTCCAAGGACCAGTTCAGTTATTTGAGGAACTGATCTGGCCTACAGATGTCTGATTCCTGGCATGTAAAGAGAGAAACTAGAAAGAAGAAAGCAGATTTCTGCCTATTTTCCCCCTTTCTTGATCTCTAATTTCAGGGGTTGATGTTTTTTCCTTGACAAAAGCAGAAGCTGTAGATAATTGGAGAGCCCAAGCCTGTGACTCCTATAGACCTCAGGACCAGAAGGTGTCCAGGTTCCCACCAGCTGCCCCTGGCCATCAGATTTTGCTGAGGTGTTTGTCTAACAGCAGCCTAGGGGTCACTGGCAGCCCTTCTTTCTACTTACCACTTTCTGCCTAACATGCCAGATCTGTATTTTGTTCATGCATTTACAGATTATGTTTCAGCCTGTTGAGGCAGAACAATGACTTCACTGGCCACAGGATCTCCCCACCAGTAACCTCTCTCCTTCCAAACTGCAGTGGTCATCTTCAGTGTGCTCTTCTATCCTTTTATTCCCAGCCAATCTCTTGCATACCAGTGATGTCTTCACCTCCAGGCTTGCCTGCTCCACTTGCACATTCATTCTTCACCAAAAAACCCCTCCATGCTGCATTTATCCTTGCTCTGCTGACCTGCCAAGTGGCCAGCTTTCCCAGGGCCAGGTACAAGAAAGCAACCTCAACTCCCAGGTCATGAATGCAGCTCATCCAAGTCAGTTCAGAGGGCTACAGCAACACCATGCACAGCATTTCTTTAGGAAAGGTTCTGGTATCTGGGAAGGAGACTCACCTATGTGAACTTCCTTAGGGACACTTTATGATCCAGCAACCAGTGAGGCTGGTTTACAAAGAGCAGTGCAACATTAAGGACATCATTAGTGCTACATTGTTTGGATTTCAAGCAGCTTTCAGAGGCTTGAATCCTTTCCTGACTGTACCTGAGGATGTTTTGATTCAGCACAATGCCCCCAGGCAAGCCAACAAATGTATGACTTCATGTACATGAGCTTTTCTTAATCAGAGGTCTCCTCTTGGTAGCTTGGAACTTGAATATTCACTGTCCTTCCCCAGCTGTGGAGTAAATATCACTGCATTTGCTGTGTGATAATTCCTCTGGAAAGAACAACTGTAATTTAGAGCAGTTGGATTCATAAGCAATCAATCTGGTTAAAAGAAAACCATAATAAAATATGATTTACATACAGTATAATAAAGTCAAGAATTTCTCAAGCACATGATTCTGAATACTATATGCCAGGCTAATTACTGTAATCCTAACACAAAATTGTTTCTCAAGTCCCAGAGAGCAGTTTAATCCAATGTGCTACAAAATAAAGAAAATATTTGTTGCAAAAAAGACAAAAGTAGTTATCAAGACATTAGTGCCACTGTTTATCATCAGGGATGATCAAGAGGTGTTTTGTGGCATATTTCTCCACTGGCAGGAGTGTCTCTGTGTTTGAAATCTGTTAAGACATGAAAGTGCTAGGCCTGAATCGATTCTCCATGACACCACCAAGCAATTACAGTACCATTAAGTTCCATTAAGGTGGAGACACTGCCAAATTTAGACTCAGCAATTAAAATACTAAATGAAAGGGTGTGATATCCATACTTTCTTATCTTTTGTATGTCAAAGGAAGACTTGTCAAACAGAATCAGGACTGAGAATTTTGACTGAAACTTGTACAAACCAGAAGTTCACCAACTTTACCCACATTTTGGCAAAGCAATAAGCCCTGAGTGAAGTGAAAAAGTCTCACAGATCTGCATCACCCTTCTCCTGATAAGGGTTCTGGAGGTCACCTAATAGTCTATTTTAACATGATCCACAGTTGTTGGTTTTAAAACATCCATCCTAAAAGATGAACCATTAAACTTCACTTTCATTTTTACATGTTGAAACTGTTCACACTATGGTTTTTCCCTGAGTCTCCAGGTAATCAGTGTAATATCATTTAGTCAGGGAAGCTAGCAGGGAATGTGCCTGAAAGCAATTTAGGGAAGATAAAAGATCACCTAGGGCATGGTATGGTCAGATTCTGAGGGTAATGGATACATCCTTAAACACCACTAAATTATGTCTGCAAAATATTTGTCTGATGGTGTCTTTTGCTAGACAACCATGTTTCTGCTCCATACAGAATGCAGTCAGGTGCACACTTGCACATCATAATATAACTGGTGGCATTTGAGTGCTGCCATCCATGCTGTGCCACCACAATGCATCAGCCAGCTGGCTCCCAGGGGTCTGTAATACTCTCTAGGAACCTGTTCTGAACAGCACTGCAAGGAAACAGCTTTGTTATCTTCAGACCACAAATGCAAGCAACACTCAGGGTATGATTGTCTTCTCCCAGAGCTCCACCTGGTTTTCATATTGAAAATCAAGAGCTTCCATGGTTTGATTCCCTATGTGCAAGGGGAGCTGTGTTCACTTCAGGAGACCCATGCCAGTGCCCTTCATACCATGGGATAGGAAAGGGGCTTGCCCTTGACCATCTTTTTAGGCTAGCTGAGTCCCAAATGAGAAGGGGTTTCAGCAAGAAAAGTCCCTGTACCAGCCCATCAGGAGAACCACCAGCACAGAATCACAGACAAGTAGTTTTTTGTCATTATTTGCTTTGGGATTGTTTGGGATTATTTTTGTGGGGTTTGGGGTTTTTTTTTTTCTGTTTCTACTGCAACAAATATATGTTTCTGGACTGTAGCCTGGGGAGAGATTCAGCCCAGCAGGTTAGTATCAGCTAATATCACTGGATATATCCCAAAGGAGGCAAAGGGGAGTTACAGCTACCAGGGGTAGATCTTCCATCCTTCCTATTCACTTTTATTTGACTTCAAGAGAAGTCAAGCTACTTCCTGCAGCTTGCACTCTACAGCCACATATTCTTGCTTTATATCCACATTTCTACAGCTTTCAGCAGCACCAGGACCCAGGGACAAGGGGAAGGGAAGAGATCTGTGCTTACTGGAGAAAACAGCCCAGAACCTGTTCTCTCTAGAGCATCTGAAAGGCTCTCAGTGTACCCAAGGGATCCTGTTACTCTGAAAGGTCAGACCTTATCCAGCAGTTTACCAAAGAACTCAAAAATGCTTAACCTTCCACAGTCCATATGTATGCCCCTTCCAGAGCAGGCAACTGAGAGGTGCTGATTGAGTTAATTTATAAGGATTAGGCCAAAACATTGCTTTTTCCCCTGCTGCTGCTGTCACAGGCAGCAGTAGGGTTAACAGTGTTAGATGGCAGCAAGTGCCAAGGGTTTTAAAGCAGAGGATCCATTGGTCTTGTGACAGCTGAAGATGGTAAAGATGGTTGGAAGGACTGTCTGATCGTAATAAGCAAATGCAGGCTTGTTGATGGCCCCTTCCTGGTGAGAGTACCCTGCTTTTGAGTCAAATTACTAATCTCCTTTTTTCCTGGCAGTTCATTACTCTCATCAGTCTGTAGATGCTGGAAGCAATACAGCTTCTTCCACTTTGTATTAAGAATGACTACATTGCCATGAAAATGACCTGGTAAATGGCTCATTCAGCTGATAATTTTACTTTAAGCCCTGAAAAATAAAAGAAAATTGGCTCCAGAAAATATCCTCTGATAGATCCTGAAATATATTCTGTGCCACATTAAAAAAAATATGTATAGGGCTTGCACTAATGGAATTAAACTTAGAGAAGATAAACACTCTAATGTCCTTTGGGTTGTAATTTCCTTCAAGAGCCCTACACTCTCTGAATGAGGAAAGTGATTAGGGGACTAGAACATCTCTCTTATGAGGAAAGGTGGAGAGAGCTGGGTCTGGTTAGCCTGGAGAGGAGAAGACTGAGGGGGAATCTTACCAAAAAAAGTTAAAAGAGGCTTTCCTATCTTAGCTGTGGTGCCTTTGTTCTTCACTGCATTTCAGGCTTGAAAGGTTTAAACAAGACTGAAACCACCACAAACCTGATGCAGAGGACAGTTATTTGCTACTGTCATTCCTCCCTCATCTCTCCTAATCCTGACAGTCCTGCTAGCTTCACTCCTTGTTATGCAATTGCCATATCACATCATCCTGAATTTACCAAAGAGA
This sequence comes from Galbula dea, assembly GCA_013399015.1. Classification (NCBI taxonomy): domain Eukaryota; kingdom Metazoa; phylum Chordata; class Aves; order Piciformes; family Galbulidae; genus Galbula; species Galbula dea. The sequence continues at coordinate 217,625 of VWZX01008441.1, read as the reverse complement.
CTACAAAGCAGGTAGGTGGCATTGCATATGTTATGCTTGAAATAGGCAGGGGCTAACTACAAATTTATTCCTATATTTGAATGGTTCTTGCAAGTGTATAATGAGAAACAGTTGGATTAAAATAAAAGGCATGCAAGAATGAAATGTTATGGTTTAAGGCTCATAGAAATAAGCTTAAATGCACAGGGAGTAAAAAAATATTAATGAAGATTTAACTACAGCTAGTTTCAAAATAGGGATGTTAAATCTTAATTTCAAGCTTTGAATCACTGTAACATTTACCCCACATTTAAATGCTGAAAAGATTTCTTAATCCATTCTTTACATGCAATAATCTGAGAACATGCATTTAATCATCTACTTAACAGTTTTACTAAGCTGTCAATAGACAATTATAATTGGAGAGAATCTCTATTTCCATAGAAAGCAGTGAGGAAGGATCTGCTCAGCAAGCAATTTATGCAAATTGACTTTAATGAAAACTCTTCTCTGCTTTACTAAAAATATAGAAACTTCCAAATAAGATTCTTTATATCTTATAGTGCTGACTCCTTCTCTTCTTGCTCTTCTTCAGTGCTTTCCATCAAAACTGAAATTAAAACATCTATTTAGGAGGCCCACTTTCCTATTTGAAAAGTTGATTTCTTGTTTCTGAGTGTGATGCAAGTCATTTTGGCAGAGGGAAATGAATAGTGTTTATATTCAATAACAGGTTGTGTGCATCTCCTTGTGTACCAGAGATAATTGAAATTCAGTAGAAATGAAGTTCTCAGGCTCCCACTCTAATCACATCCTCTCAGTGAATTATGAGATGATTGCATATTTCACTTCTAGGAAGGCTAGTAAATACAGGAATTTCAGATCAGAGACTAGAGGGGGAAAAAACCATCCTAAAAACTGTAGGAGGGATCAGTAATAGTTATGTGGTGGGGATTTTTTTTCCTCTTAATCTCTTGTGCACTTAAGGACATTTAAGGATTAAGTCAGCCTAATGCAGTTTTAGGAATGCTCTGGATTTTGATGTTTAGCTGAGTTCACAGATGTCAGGGCCTCTGAAATACTGTCTTTAACATAGGCATAACCTTTCTTCTGCTCTGCATAACCTTTCTTCTGCTCTGTGGGTCAAAGCATGAGGATAGAATCATAAAATCATTGAGTTTGGAGAAGACCCTTAAGATCATTGAGTCCAACCATAAACCTGACACTGTCACAGACACCAAGAAACCTTCTGTGCTAGAGACCAGCAGATGGTAGCCACAGAATCTGCAAGAAAAAAGACAGACTCCTACATCCCATGACTGCCAATACTTGGAGGAAGTAAGACCTACATAAATATTAAGGAGATAATATCAGTTAGGTAAAATATACTTGTGTAGGCCCTTTGCCTTTTTAATATTCTTTGGTGACTTTTAGAACCTTCTGAATGTATTCTTTATATTATGTCTTACAACATTTTTTATTGACCATGGCTCCTAAAGAAAACTCATTTATGAACATCAGACTTATCTGTGTGTGCTGACACAGGAGCAGCTTTTGGTCTTGCTTTGGTAGAAGGGCAGGCTCCTCTCTTGAAAGTGGTACACCAAATGAGAATGCAGGAGGGCTCAAAGACAGAGCTAATCTTGTGGCTGTGACCACAAACTAGAGGGAGTATTGTTGCTTCAACAGGATACATCACTGTGGATGGCTTAAATCATGTTATTGTCTATTATTGCCTAGCAGTAGCTGAACCCAGAAGTCAACACTTGGAAGTATCTCCCCCAAGCATCCCCATGTTGACAAGGTAGACAGTGAGTGGGATTTCCCCCTGCTACAGCTTAGGTGTTTGATACAATTTGTCATGCAAGCTCACTTTATAGTCAAGACAGAAGTGAGCACCTCAAAAACCAACTCCTCCCACCTGAAAGATTAACTTAGATTAGACTCTTCACTTACAGATTGTTAAAGTTGGGGGATTTTTTTTCTTACCTCCTAAAAATAGCTTGTTTTTTTGGAGTGAACCTCCTCTCAGCAGTACAGACCATCATTTACTCCAGTGTCTCAGTATGGATATAGGTTTTGACCCCAATATTTAGAAATGTGGCAAAGTCCACATTGAAGGAAACAGTTCATGCAACAGGCATGAAACTTCAAAGTTCTTACAAGAGCCTGGTGGGATTCCTGCAGGTTGATGAAAGCATTAGGCAGGAATCTGGCTGTATGGACAAGCCACACTTGTGTTTGAAGGCTATTCAAACCAGAATAAGTCCCTGAGCACCATATCTACATGTTTTTTAAGCTCTTCTAGGAGTCACATCACTTCCTGTATTTGCACTGAGTTTTTCTTAACACTCACCCAAGGACTCACAAAGCTTCAGTGCTTTCCAGTAAGAGTGTAAAATCCAGCAGCCACCAAAAAGACTGGAGTGATCTTTCATAACTGTTTTTTGGATACTAGTGACTATTTTGCCTGGTTTTTACCACCTTTGTTGGCAGGTCAAAAAAAAAAGGGAAAAAAAATTAAAAAGAAGAAGAAAAAGTGATATTGTTCTCATGTGAATCATCCTTCCCACTAAACTGTCTCCTTGACTGGCAGATGAGTTTGTTAGTCATCCATGATTTGAAATTGTGGGTGGCAATTATCCAGCATTTCCTCTAGGTGTCAAGTCATATGGCTATTCCCCTGGGGGGTTTCATTACACCCCCAAGAGCTGCTGCAGGTTTGATGGCCCCATCCTTCCAAAGCCCTGAGAGTATGTTTTTCCTTCCAGGCTGCAACTGCAGAATTTTGTTTCATTTCCACAGATTTCACTCACAGATCCTTGATACTTTCCCAAGCTGTTACTGGCTCTGTCAGGGAAGCCCAAGGTGACAACTTCATCAGTGGTTTGCTTCTTCAACATAGAAGGAAAACTGTGTGTCTTGAATGGAAAGGGAACTGCTCAGCCACACATTCATAAACAGAAGACACATAACAGAAATCTAAGGTGACAAATGTGATTCACATTCATCATTCCAGCTCATGAAAGTGGCTACTTTGATTTTAGCCCCAGCAGTCTCACAACACAGCTAGCTCAGCCTCTTCAGCTCTGCAGAGAGCAAGATAAGAATGGCAGGGTCTCAGTTGGGAGTGGGGAGGATTTGAGAAGTGCATCTTGAAGGGAAAGAAGACAGCCCAGGTGGGTAGCTAGTGATAGAGCAACATGGCAGCAGCCCTTCCTAGGAGACAGAGAGGCTTTTCCATAGGGAGTCAAGGACAGGGCCCTGTGCTGGGGTCCTGTGGGGTAATTGTATATGGGATTTGGTAAGGCTAGCCTCATCTTTTAGTCCCAAAAGTCAGATATGATAAATACCTCTTGTCCTATGTGGCCTGATTTCAGGTCCCTAGTGTTGGAGACCCCAGTGTTCCTGCATTTGGAGGTCCTCTGTCCCCCAGCTCCCCCCAGACTGCAGGCTCTCCAAATGCTGTCATCAAGCTTTAACCAAAGGTTGCCCTACTGAATTGTCTCATCTCTCTGACCTAATCTCACAGGAAGAGTAATGTAGTCCACACTGTTTAAAATCATCATATTTTCTACCTCTGGAAAGATATCCCAAAAGCATGAGGCTGAGTATGTGTATATAATTGCCACAAAGTACCAAAAAAGCAAATATCTGAGCAATGTCTACAGACCACCATAAACTCTTTGGGCCCCATAGGAGCCTTTTTCACACAGAGGCTGGTGGGGTTGGAATCACTTTTTCATTGCTCAGTGGAAACCTTCAGCAAACTCCTCAGTTTTAATTTCTCTAGCTAGTATATCAGAGCAGCAGGTACAAGTCTGTGGGGTTAGTTCTGGCATTTTCGATCTGGAGAAGTAAAGAATTAAAATAAGTTAATTATGCCTTGATAGTACTGTGCATGTTACATTCTGTAATGATATTGGACAAATGGTTGGATATTTCTTTTGGTTCTCTGCTCCAGGACATTTTTTTTTTGTTCCAATTGAGTCAATCTGTATTTTAGGACATGCATTCAAAGAGGCACAAAATGAAAGACTGACATGCAGTGTTATGTCAGGCTGACTACTTGAGGAGAAGTACCAAATCATTGGTATACACTCAATGAAAGCCAAAATTAATGTCAGCTGAAGATAGCCAGATGTATGTTAGACAAAGCTTAACATGGTTTAAATGCAATAAATTGTGTATTAACAATAGCAAGTAACTATATGATCATTATTTTTATTTTTGCCCTCATTTCCTCTTCTTTGTAATTAAGTTCTTGCTAATACAACTCAGAACAGTCCTTGTTTTGACAGTGAAATTCCCATTCAGTGAGAGGCCTCTAAACTGAAGGGCTTTGTCAGAATAAATCCATTAAATAAGGAAAGGAGAAGAAAAGGCAAAAAAATTATGCCAGATGTTTTGGTGAGTCATCCTCTGCCTGATGTTGGATGAAACTTTGGACAAGTGAACTGAAAATTCTAATTCAATAGCCATTAATGTTTGAAGATGTTCTTCTTACTGTAAGAACACAAGGAGGAATGAGAAGCAAAAGTGGAACAGAAGAACCAAGGAGCTCAATAAGAGACTGGTGTAATGAAGAGCAGAGAGATGAACCAAGAAAGAGAGATGAAACAGAAAAAAAACCCCTTTAATATAGCATAAGAAAAAGTGCATTGACATTCATATTGTATTTGACAAGGGCTAAGAAATCTCAGTTCAGCAGTCACTGGGTTACTCACACTCTTGTTACTCTTGAATGTGCTCCACTTCCCAGAGGTGGGTTGTTCCTACCACCATACTTTGTTAACTTGAGGGTCCTCATGTCCCAGGAGGTTCTGGATACTGAAAGCTGTTTGAAGAGAAGTCTGTGGACTTCTCTTAAGTACAAAACATGAAGTCAGTGAGCAGCCAGTTGTTGGAAACTGGCATTCTAGGAAAGCAGATACACTTTAGTAGACAGCAGAGGTACTGTGTGCTTGTTCTGTTGTTAACTGTTCTCTGTACATCCTTTTTTTGGCCAGTGTAAATTCTGGCTTAACTAGACCTTCACTGTGTTAGTACAGCTGTTCTTTATGTTCATATTTGGTAAAGTCTGGACAAGATGTTGCTGTACCTAAAGGCAGTAAAGACTGAGAGTTGTTGGATTTTAGTTCCAGATCATTGCAAGCTTTATCAATGACATCCTAAGAAGTTAAAGAGGTACTGGCTGGCTCAGATTGCTCAGAGATGGGGTCCACTGGGGGTTTGAGTATCTCCAGTGATAGAGATCTTCACACAACAACCTTACAGTGGAAAAGGTTTTTCTTAGACTTAAAAGAAATTTCCTGTATTTCAGTTTCTTCCCATTGCCTCTTTGCCTGTCACTGGGCATCATCAGGAAGAGCCTGGCTCAATCTTCCTTACACTTTCTTATCAGATGTTTATACACATTGATAAGATTCCTCTGGGCCTTTTCTTCTCCAGGATGAGCAGCCCCAGGTCTCTGAGCCTTTTATCATATTCCTGATGCACCAGTCCCTTAATCTTCTCCATGATGATTGGAGACTTCACTGGAGTCACTCCAGCAAGCCCATGTCTCCATTGGACTGAGGAGCCCAGAACTAGACCCAGCACTCCAGATGTGTCTCAGCAGAGCTGAGTAGAGTGGAAGGATCATTTCCTTTGACCTGCTGGCAATGCTCTGCCTCACACAGGTGAGGATGCCATCAGGTTTCTTTGCTGCAAGGGATCACTGTTGGCTCATGGTCAGCTAGAAGGGGATCTACTGAAAAAAACCCCAACAACAGAACAAAAAGTAAAACCAAAACCCAAGATATTTGATTTTTGGATTTGTCTGTGTCTCCACAGTAGTTCCTTGCTATGTTTTTACCCTTAACATGATCTAATCTAATGACATTTATTCCAATCTGGATTGGAGAATGTGAATAGGTGCAAAACTTTTTCTTTTACAGGCAGAAAACATGGAACAGTTGGCAAATCATTCTTTGTTCTTCCCCTCTCTTTTTCTAAATGGTTGGTTTTAGAGGGAAAAAAAAAGCCCTTTAACTGGAAATGTTAAAGAAGCAAAGCAACCTTTCCAGTCCATACATATCATGCACACTGAAAAATTATTAGACTATTGGACATGTATTTCTCTGATTAAGTCTTAAGAGGTTTTGCTAGTGAGAGATGGTGAACTTTTTCATTAAGAGCTAAAATTATGCCCTCTCTGAGGCAGCATTAGCTTCTAAAAGTGATGTGCATTTCATTAGTTTTCACTTAACTTAGGGACAGCAGAGGTAGCATTACACAGAGAAAAGCTCCAATACATTTTTCAGTCACGTAATGTCTGCCTTTAAATTGCAGAACCTTTGACCTTGGGGGTTTCTGCCAAGATTGATTTTTCATATTGGTCCAGCTAAAATGAATTGTAGGCAGAAAAAGTATTAAATGTCTTCATTTTTACTTTTCTTCTCTAAAGCATAATTGCTGTTTCTGTCCTTTCTAAAGTAGGATGGGGTTTTTTTTTCCTTCTTTTCTTCCTTTTTTTGGTTCCCAGCAGATTTTAAGGAAAAGACAATTTGGGATCATGTGGATGAAGACTGTTTAGAGATAAAATACCATATTCAGAAGTGGTTTGGGGAAAAAATATATAAGACAGGAACTATCCAGATCTGAAATGAAATACTGAATGTCACAAAAATCTACTAACTGCCTTTCAAAAATAGTCTTTGAAAATAAGTTGTCAGTCTTAAAAATATTTGAAAGAGTCATAATGTCTTTGGAGTTGGAAGAGTGATTATGTAAATGAAGACATTTAATCAAGATGTGGGCATAGGAAACCTGAAAGGTAAATTCTCACATTGGAATGAAGCTGGCAGTGGAGAAATGTAGTTATTTGGAGGTGTAGTAGTTCACAATAATATTAAGATGTGAGGAAAAAAATATCTTAACCAAGTCAATAGCTGTTTCTTAGAGCTCTGCTGCTAAGCACTCATGTCTGTAATTTCATTCAGGTTAGTGGGTAGTAGGTACAGTGACTGGGGCAAGCTCAAGTCTTAACAGCCCATTCATAAGACATTCCTATCACTGTAGCATCTGGAAATGGCAGTTTAGGACCTTCTGTGCATACAGCTGAAGAAAACATCAAGCCCTTGAAACAGGAACCAAAACAGAGCCATGAGGCAACACAAAGCTAAAGGTACAACAAAAAAAACAACCCCAATGGGCTGTTGTCATCACTGTGGAAGACACTAGTATCCCTGCACAGGAAATGGTGATGTTGTATGTTCTTCATGAGTAGGAAACATTCCTAATCCAGGAGGAATTCCATAGGAAAGGAGGAAGTGACTCTGCAGTGATTCAGAAGGAGCTCCTCCCAAACACAAACATCAACAAAGAAAACACAAAGATGACTGCAAATGCACTAAAGAGCAGATAAAGGCCTAGACAGGGGACAACTGAATAGACTCGCACAGTTGTAGTAGCCATAAAATCCTCTGAACACAGTAATGTGTTGACAGAGTAGTTTGGAAACCACAGGAGAGCACATGCTGTGAAGTAATGGAAGTGCAAGAGCAACACAGATTTATATCAGCAGAAAATGTGGCTCATGTTGGGTTTTTTTTTCCTTTTTCAAATACCATTTAACATTAGTTTACATGTTTTTGTCAAACAGATTCAGAAAGATGTAATTAGTCATTCTGAGAGCAAACATTTCTTTGACAGAAGAGTTAACAGAAGATGTTGATTTTCAATTATAAAATGGGCTTCAAGGGACACAAATGTCTGCTATGTTATAAACACAGGGAAATAAAGGATTTGTTTTATGGTTTTTGTGTTGCAGCTCTGATGCTCTTTACATCACTGCAACTAGCTAATGAATAAGTGGAGGCATATGAGTCAATGTAGGAAGTTTATCTGGCAAATCATGTATCTCTTTTCATTTCATACCAGAACTTAGAGGAGTGACAATTATGAAATGTAGAAATTATTTGGGCTGATGTCATTAGAAAAGCTCTGTCTGGCTTCTCTGGTTTTGCCCTCAGGATGCTGTTCTTTGTCCCCATCTGAGCAGTACAACCCCATCAAGGCACCTCTCAAGGGTTACACCAGGCTTTCCCCAGTGGGGAGGTGGAGAAAATTCCTACCTGCAGCTGTGTGGCTCTGTCAGGTGTGAAAGGGTGCCAGGGTTTGCCTACTTCCCACAGCTTCACCCATTACAAATGAGATCAGATGAATCTTAGGAAGATGTCAGTATGGCAGCAGGGTCAGTCCTGTTCCCAGGATGGGAAAGGAGGGGACCTGGAAGATCCTACCTAAGGCAGCAGCCCCCTAACTTTGTCTGGATGTTGGCTGAAGTCTGAATAATCTTCTTCTAAATATCCTTGCCTACTTTTGCCAGGCACATGCTTCCTCTTGAGCCACCTCATGTGCCTACATGTAGCAGCATGTGGTACCTCAACAAAGACCTTAGGGCATAGTCAGAATCTGGTCAGCTATTAGATCTGTGGTTAAGTCCCTGTGCAACATGGAACATTTAAACCCACAGATGCAGATCCCTGGTGTTACCAAGCAATGTGTAACTTTGAAGAAGTGCAAACACAGGAAAGTAAAGCCCTGCAAGGTCTATTTATTTAGGAGGTTTTCAGTTGTACTTAAGTGACTCAAGTATGGGCAGAACCCTTTTATCAGCTCTAGTTAGCTGGGGCATGGAGTGTAGGAGATGGTAACTTGGTTCCTTGGAGTGTGGTGCAAGTTTTGCATATATGTAAGGGATGGATCCAAGTAATCTTGCTTATGAGAATGAGAAACTTTTGTGCAATGAAATGGGACAGGCTGCCCAGAGAGCTGGTGGAATCACCATCCCTGGAAGAGTTCAGAAAACATGGAGATGTGGTGCTTGGGGACATGGTTTAGTGGTGAGTGTGGTAGTGTTAGGTGGACAATTAGACTCAATGATCTCAGAGGTCTTTTCCAGCCATAATGATTCTAAGTCAGAATTAGGGATTCCCTGGAATATTCATGTATAAAAGTGGATACATAAGTTAAATATGAGGGGAGCATTTCTTTGAGCTGTCCCTATGCTGATGAAAAACCCAAAGCTTGGTACCCTGTTCACCAAGCTGAAGGAATATCTTTCTAAGCATGGAGATAAACAGCCAGAAAGTCTTATTCCCTTGTATTGTTTCTTGTGCTTTCCTGGAAAAGAGAAGTTTAGGTACAAGTAACAAAGCAAGTTGTGTCTGACTGCATGTCAAAAAGAACCCTTGATCTTTCAAATGTGCCTAGGCAGTGCTTGCCCAGAAATGAACCTAGAAATACTTTAATTAGACCCTGCTAAACTGATAACCAATTACACTGAGACTGTCATCAAAATGCTAATGACTAATCCTGGAGGCCATGAACTATCCTGTATGTCAATTAGAAACTGAGAAGCATTTTATTTGATGATCCTGACATGGTGAGCAGTCAGAATATTCCTTGACAGGTAAGATGAAGTCTAGTCTGAAACCTACTGCTGTGAGGCAGTGGATTATTTAGGAACTAGGGCTTCAAAGAAGATAAACTTTTTATCTTGTTTAGCAGCTCAGGCTATTGTATCATGTGGCAGCTCTGCCTAGCTGGCTGTCTGAACCACTGCTTCCTTGAACTTCTCTCAGGAGGCACTAAATGCCTCAGGGGACCAGCATCAGGGTATCTCTATATTGACCCTAAAACAGTTATCCCATGCAGGAGGTGAGGCTTCACCCTGAGGGCAAGAGGCTGGTGCTGAGCACAGCTCTACTAGATGATCCTATCTCCACAAACACTGCTGGAGCAGCTTCAGCTAGCCAGGAACCATCATGCCCAACCACTGCCAAGGGAAGGACAGTCCTCTTCTCTGGGCTGGGGAGGGAGACAGGTGTTTTCCCAAAGCAGGTCATCCCACTTTGGGATCTAAATGAATTAATTTTTAATTTAAATGAATTACTCTTCTTCCTCCACTGATCATTCAACAGCCCAAGTCAAAATACTAGCAGCAGCTGATACTAGAGGTTTTATACCATCACCATCAAGGTAACTCATCTGGATAGTGGAAAAAATAAAGATGTGACAAAGTAAACTTACAAAAAGTACACAAAGATATGTTCAAGGGCTTTCTCTGAGCAGCCATTCTGTACTGCTGCTTTCAGCTGTTCATTCCACAATGGTTTTGGGTGGAGTACAAAATGCAGAAGAGGATCTCTCCAAAGAGCCAATACTCTTTAGAGACTTTGGAAAAGCTCTGTCTGTGTAAGACAGCCTGGAAGTCAGGCAGCAGTTCTGATCAACTTATTTGTAAGCCCCTACTGGCATCATCTCATTTCCTGCTCAAGGAGCAGCCAAAAACTTTCCTGAACCATCCTCATGAGTTGTGAATTATGGATGTATCCCTGTGAAACCCTGAGTTTCTGACAGAAAGTTAAATAAAGCAGAAGAAAAGACTTTCTTTATTCTCTTTTCTTTAGCAGTTTGGTTCTCTGCACAGATCCTTCTATTACTTTTACATGTCTTTGGTGTTTTCCTACACAGTTGCCCTTAACCCCATGCAGACATACAGCCTCAGGGCTTTTCCCTACTCACACTAATGATTTTAATACTTTCAATAACATGTGTCCATTCTTCCTAGACATTGATCCTTCTTGTTCTGGGAGTTGTCTAATGTGCTTATGCATCACCAGTGTTGATGTTCATACTGCTCTTTACATACTAATAGGTATTTGCATCAGGAAGAACTTACTGTATCCATCGCAGGCACCTGATGCCTGAAGAGGCAGCTACTGGACCCAGCTGCTTCAAATCCTTTCATCAAAGGCCAGTCCCTGGACCCAGCTGCTTTAAATCCTGTGAAGCCAGCCTTTCAGACACACTTCAGCAAGAGGATCTAGACTTTTAAAGCTTCCTAATAAGAAATATCTCCTTGTAAAAACCACCAGCACTTGCTGGTGAAGGACTTCAGTGGAAGCCTGGTGTTTCATGGAGCAACCTGAGATGGAGATGTGAGATGGCAGCTGTGTGGTGGACCTAGAGGTGCAACAGGAGGTATGTAAGGTCATCTTCTTTCTTAGCCTCTCAGTTTATGGTCACCTGGACACTGCTGCAGCTCCACAGTGAGCAGTGATGCCTGCAGGGAGCCAGCCATGCTCTTTATCTCACTGCTGCAGCAGCTGCTGTAGCTGGAACCCATGTTGCTTCCACCCTTAGCCTGGAAGGAGCCCCAGCTCTTACAACAGAGGTCAGCTGCTGGAAAGGTGATGTTTAGACACAGAGATCCCTAAGTACTGGGAGTCAGAAGGGCTGTCCATGCTCTTTCACCTGCCTAACCCCATACTGTTACTACCTTCCTCTCTTTACAGCAGTCATAACTTCAGAAATGAGAGGGGGGTGAAGCTTGTCTCCTTCCAGCAATTACATTTCCACCTCTCAGAAGCTCTTACAATATTAGGCAATGATTTCTATCTTTTCTGGAAACCTCTATTTTGCACTAACAGTTACAAATCTGAATGACAGATGCTATCCTCTAGACTGGCTGCCTGTTATGGTTGAGATACAATATGGGTAACACTGTGGCCCCACAAAGTTTATCCCTTCCAGGTTACTCTTCATAGTATTAAGACACTTTTCCAGGTCTGAGTCAGCTGGGACTTGTTGACATGCTTGCAAGAAGCTCTTTAGAATGCTGGTGTTCCACTAGGGCTCAGCAAACTCAGTGAAGCTCTCTCTTTCACCCAGCTTCACCCTGACTTCAGGACAGCACAAAAAACACTGCTGGACACCCAGACCAGTGTATGTGTGCCCCAGTAACTCCTAGCATCATACTGGAGGAAAACTTTGGTAGTTGGAGCATGGCTGTGCGCTAGTGACATTCCCAAGATGCAGTCACTTCCAGTGCTGCAGTTGCTGCTCCCCTGTTCATCCTTCCAGGCAAGTTTTGTGCACAGTTTGGGAGGCAGGCTAGTTCTGGGACTGTTCCTTGGAGGCAGTCAAGGCAGCATGTGATGCAGGAGGTGCTGCCTGTCCTTGCAAAGCACCTTGATCCCCTTGGGAATGCAGGCATGGGAGGCAGAGGGGAGCTGGTTGTTCTTCAAACTGCTGCCTGATTTGCCACACACCACAGGCCTTCAACAACCAAAAATCCCTGTTTCCCTCTGAGACTCACTGATGTCCAGGTGCACAGGGGTGGTGACATTAGCTATGAGGAAGTATCTGGGTCCACATGGGTTCACTTGTTCAGCTAGCACAGTGTTGTGCTAGCTGCATCAGGACTTGCCACAATAAGTCATGATTTGGTCATCACAATTTTGATCATTTTTAATGCAGGAACTGCTTTCTAGAAGTATAATTCCTCTGCAGAAGAGTGTCTTCTTGATTCAGTGCACTCATAAGGGCTTTAAGAGCATCTTCCTTTGATAATGTCATGTTCTTGAATGCTGGTGATTCCCCTAGAATATTATTCACCATTTCCTCCATTTTAATTATCTTTAGGGTAAGAGCATCTACTGTGCTGGCATCAATTCCAATCATCTGGATGCTGTTTTCAAAGAGATGAGGCTGCCTTAGTCCTTAGAGCATCTCTGCTGCTGTGATACTGCCCTCAGCAGCAGCCCTGCCCTCTGGCTCTGTGCAAGGCTGCTGCTCTGTGGGGGTGCTCAGGAGACAGCATGCCTCAGGCTCTAGCTACTGTTTAATTAAACAGATAGGCTCCAAGTATTAATAGTAAACAAACTCCAGGGCAGGCAGAGGAGGAAAGATCTGCCAGAAACTTTATCCCTCCATCTCTTCCAGCAACTCATATATTCCCTGCTATTTTACCATGTTATTAATCATCCCAAACCAGGAGCACACTTACCCCACATACCTCCTGTCTCCCCCAAAAAGCAGTCCATTCTTGTCTCATGCCACTGTCTCCATCCAGGCTCTTACAGGAGATGTTGTGCACAGCAACAAGTTGCTACCATCACACATCTCCACCTAATCTGCAGTGGTTACTGACTGGGGGTTGCTGGTCCTCAGGCCACAGTGATATTCCCTTCTACATCTAGAAATGCTTCAGGCAGCACTGAACAGAAACAGGCAGAAATCTCTGCTAGACCTCTGCATGTGTTTGGCATAGGCCAAATTCTCCTTCTCATCAGTGGCAGGATGAGGACTAGCCACCAGCTCTCCAGACTCCCAGTGCCAAAGGGCTTGTATAGAAACCTGTCTCCTGCACTGCTTATCTTGGCAGTGATGGCAAGGGAGAAGAGGAAGAGAATTTTTCTTGTAATAAAGAAAAGGGCTAGGCTGGCAACATCTCAGCAGGCAGACAAATCCCTGGTGCAAGAAAATTAGCTGAAGGAAAGGACAAGTGACTCTGTAGGTTCACCATGGGACATGGAAAATGCCCACAATCCATTTGCTTAATTTTCAGCAGGATGTATTCTCAGGCCTGCAGCATTCTGAGATGGTTTTGAAGAAGAAGAAAGAAAAAGAAAAAAGAACAGGTTTTGGCTTTCAAGAGAGAGTAATAGATAGCCCAAAAGAATTGAAGTCACTCTTGCTGTATAACAGTGACAACTCATTTGGGAGGGAGAGCTGCATGCATTATGAATCAGGTGTGAGCCACTCCAACCATCCACAGGGCTCTTCCAGAGGAAGCTTTGCCCTGTTCATGTGCACCAGCTGCTGAAATCCAGCTGCCAGGCTGCTCTCCCTGCTGCCTGCTCCCCAGCATCTTCCTGAAGATGCTCTGACTCTTAGCAGGGCAGCTCCAGTTTAAGTTTTCCCTCCTCAACCCTCTTTTGAGGTTATGCTCTCAGAAGATAAGGAGGGAGGAAGAAATCTCTGCTAAAGCCCTGATTTTGTTACTGCTCCATCCCTATTCCTCAAGTATATGGCACCAAAAGGCCAAGGCAGCCTAGTTACTGGACAGACACCTCCCCCACCTCACCAGATGCATAGGGAAGAGTTCCTCCACACTAAATATTTGCTCTCTGGTGCTAATCTTCTTTGGGCTCTGATATATTCCAGGGTGTTAGTCAGGGGCTGCCCATTGGAGTATTGAAAGGGCATGTGTGTGGCTTGCTGTTTGAAAAATGCAGCCAGATTGAAAGAAAATTTAATTATGGCAGATTTCCACCAATTTAAAATCTTCTCCTTGGAAGACTAAATGCCACCCATGCTGGCAGAAGGATATGGAGCTGTTCCTGGCCTCCATCTCTTTAATTTCCTCCTCAGATGGAGATGAGGAAGGCAGAGTGTGGGAAATGTGGCTTGGTCAGGGAGGGATGTACCCACACATGAGGCTGTCAGCCCACAGCCCCCAGGAGCATCACAGGGAACTCTCCTGGGAATGGCAGGGAATTTTTTCAGTGAAACTGCCATTTCTACCTAAAAAACACCCCCAGTGATTCTCCAGTCCTACCCAGGGGAAAATTCCCTCCTGAGCCCACATTTCATTTAAACCTCAGAACATAAGATGTACTAGCCACCACTGGGGACATTTTTCTTAATAGCAGTAAACCTGACTAACACTTTATCTCTTTGAGATCAATAACAAATGCTTCTGAGTGATAATATAAAACAGAGCAGCTGCAAATCATGTCAGATAAGATAAAATCCTCAGGGATTCCTCTCAACATATATTTCTAGAGGTTCTAAGTTCCCCACACCAAACCTTTTTAACATCTCATAATGTCAGTGGAATAATTTCTTTGCTGAATTTTAGCCTTTTGCAAACTAAATTTCATATGTTTGGGGCTTTTTTTCCTATTTTGAGCAGAGGTAAAAATGTCAGCTGTGCAGAGAGTTCTGCATTAGGGGGACACCAGGCAGAAGAGCCAAAAAGTTGAAGAGTGAAGATGAAGAAAACTAGAAACTAGTACAGGTGGTTGGCTGGACAGAAAGCCCCATTTTTCTGTGCATTTTGACAATTGCCACTTGGGTTATACCTCTGAGATCAAACCATTTCTGTAAATAACTTACATCTTCTCAGAGCAGTGAAGAACTGAAAAGGATCCCAAGAGATCATCTAGTCTAGTTTAATCTGAAGAAGCAGGTCTCCATGAAGGGAACACATCAGGCTTAAAGGTTGTTGTCTGTGCTGAGGCAAAAAGAAACTCTGGATTTTATTCCCTAACCTGTTTTCAGTGCCAGTTTATTAGGCACTTGATACAAACACTGCAATGAGAGAGGAAAAAAGATGCAAATGTCTGCAAATCTTTTTCCTGGTTGCACAAAGTTTGAGTCCAAAAAGCTCAGAGCAAAACTGTGAAGGCAGAGAACCTCAGCAGCTTCTTGTCTTCAGAGACAATGTCATCACAAGCTTGTACTCACAAGCTAACAGGAATCATCTATTGTCTAGGAGTTGTAGCTTTGCTTTGCCTTATTATGAATCATAACCATCTGCCCACTGGGAATAAAGAACAAGGGGAGAATAAGCAGAGAACACACAAAGACTCTTCCTTTTTATCTTGTAGTAATCACAGCAACCAGAATACCTCCTCCCCCTGCCTAGCATGGTCAAGAAAGAGTAATTTATATTTATGAGAGTGTCAGAACAGTGCTGACACTTTTTTTTTTTTTGCTTGATATTATGGCAATAATTTTGGATGTTATTGCCAGACAAAACCTGTGTGTTGGTAGCTACCTGTTTCCCCTCTGATTTTGTTTATGCAGTCAGAAGTGTTTCAGCACAGAAAAATGCAGCAAGTTCATTTCTTCTCTTTGAAATTTCTCAGTCACATGTGAGACAATTGGTTTATAAAACTGTGTGAGGAGAGGACAGGAGAGGTGACCCTAAACTGACCAACTAGGGATTGCATCCCCTGTATGTTGTACAAAGCTGAGGGAATCACAACACTTAAGCTCTCTCCTTCAAAGGCCAATGTCTGAGGAGGACTTTATCTGTTCTGCTTTCAATCCCAGTAGATGAACTCCTGAATCCAGTTCCCATTTGCTGCTGAGGCCACTCTGGGACATAGCCAGCACCTGCCACAGCATCAGTGGTGACAAGGATGTGACTGCCAGTGCCAGGGGTTGGGTTCAATACTGGGCTTGTATAGATTTCATTTTATTTTTATTATTTTCATTAGAGCAGTTTTAGTTTCCTTTTCCCAGCTATAAGTCTGTCTCCCTTATACCTCTTCTCTTCTGTGAAAGAAGAGAGTTAGTAGACAGTGTTTGCCATTTGCCTAGTGGCCAGTCCAGCCCTAACCCTTGTCAACATGCCTTGGGAGGACTTGTCTGAAACCTAAAGCCAAGAGGTGCCTCTGCCTCAGGTTACTCTGCACAGCCCTGTTTATGAAACTGGTGTAGTAATATATATTTTTCACTACTCTAGATTACCTTATTCAACCAAAAATCTTTATGGCTTCCCAGGTGCCCAAGTCAAGGAGATCTGTGTCTCCCCTGAGAAACAACAAAGCAAAACAACAACCAAGTATAAGAAAAAAGTAGTTTGACCAAGATGCCCTAAAACTGTCATTTAGAAAACCAAAGCATCTTAGCCCATTTTTTTTTTTTCCTATCAGTGTGAACAAAGAAAATAGAGCTTAATGCCAAGTCTTTATCTGTATATTCCTCTGTCAGTTGGGAGACTGTTCCTGTGCTCTGCACAATGGGGGGGAACCAGTTTTGTCCAATGAGCCTCCTTCAGGAAACATGTTTCTAGTGCACATGAATAATAGAAAGGAAATAAACTCCAATCTGTGCAGCTTTTAATGAAATACATATCTTAGAGCCAAAATGCCCAGAGAGCCTGAAATCACATTGCTTTCTCCCAGAGTTGAACTCAAGTGTTCAGTACTCTGCCCTGCCACTCACTATTGGAGCATGTTGCAATGCCTAACATCCTGCAGGACCTTCTCCAAAGTCCAGAACCTACAATGGCTGGAAAAAAAAAAGGGGGAGAAGAGGTCTGTAAAAAAGCAGATACAGGCAGAAGGATGGCTTTGAGGGCATGGAGTAACTTGTCAGGGAAGCACAACATGAAAAGCAGATTAAGAAGCAGAAAAGTAGCTTAAGATCAATCTTGACTGTTGCTTAAAGATCTGCTCTTTCTGAAAAAGTCTTGCTTATTCTTCAGTGTACCAAGACTGCAGTTCTTGAGATACTCAGTGTCATCAACTCAAAAGTGAAATAGGGCAAAGTTTTCCATTTCATGATGGAAACAACAGCAGCAAACAAAATTGTTGTTAAAACCAGTAATTGTATATCATCTGTGTTTCAGTAGATGCCCACAAACCTAGGAGTGGATCTGGATGTATGCTGATCTTTAAAGTGTCATCACTATGGTGTTCTGGTCTTTTTCACACTATGTTTACCTCTCCTGAAGCTCAGTGTTATGGGGAAGATGCATCCTAGGTACATGGTTGTGTCAACTGCTCCCTATTCATTCACCTAAGGGATCCAAGGGCTCTGTCCATACTGGGAAACTCAACTTAGCTGCAGGAGCACTTGTCTGACTCCAGGTGTTCTCCCTCTAGTGCACTCCTGGCCTTCCACATATGGAAGAGTAAATACTAACTGTGCTTGTATTTTTAAAAAGCTGCTAACATTTGTAACACAGTAAAGGAGAAGCATGGATTTACATCTCAGCACTGAAACAGAGAGGAGGAAAAGAACTGTTTGGGGCTGCATTTAGTCCCTGAAAGCTAATTCTTCTTTCCTTTTTCCTGACTGGGTGCTAGTTGGCTGTCCTTCTTGGCCTGCTGTCCAAAGTTAGCAGCTAAATTCAAACTCTGAGGTCTAAGTAAATTTGGCAAACACAGCTTCTGTTTTGTCATGGTCATGTTGCTGTCCTCTTTCTGCAAAATGGGATTAGCACAGTGAAGAGGAGTTCAGTCAACCCTTCACTGAGAATTGCTTACCTTTGAAATACTTTCTTTGTATTCCTTTATAGACCTGAAATCTCAAAGGAGCAGGTGTTCACTGGCTAAAAAGAGCACAATATCTAATCAGCCACATGTACTATTTTTCTTCCTGTGGAAAAAAAACACCAGAACTGAAATAGAGGGATAAAGAAAAGGGCTGAAGCCTTGTGAAGCTTTGGGAGGTCTGGACTGCATGTGAGCTTTGACTCCTGCTCTCTGTCAGGAGCAGGGGAAAGGAGGGGGAATGCATTTCCTTGGATATGCTTACAAACTCTTTATGGGGAAAAAAAGGTCTCTCTGCAACACTTCTGCTTAGATCAATGCAGGTAATGCCAGGGGAAACTCACTGCAGAGCTGCTGTAGCCTCCCTCCTGCCAGATTCCTCTCTCCCAGTTGCTTCCCTGCTGCTGACCCTCCAAATCCTCACCCTTCTACCCAGGCATCCCCTGCCCTGATTTATTTATTCTCATTTTAGGATTTATTTTTCAAGTATCAATAGTTGGAAATGAAAAAAAAGCAGCTATGGACTGACTGAGGGAAGAGTTCTGCACTTGAGCATGCAGTAACCAGGCTGCAGGCAGCTCCCTGAGATGACAACCTCAGGAATATCTCACTAGAGCTGTTTTTCAGGAGATAACATGCTCTTGGGTCACCACATGAGTGGGTGTCATGAGGTGGGCAGGATAGCTTCATTTTTGGCTGACAATAGTAAGCTATAATGAACATATTTCTCTTCTGCAGGTATTGACATTTTAGGACAACAATAACCAATTCCATCTCTGTATTGTTGCCAAACACACACATCAGAGGACAGACTTTCAGAACATATTTTAAAGGAAATAAAAATCTCAGTCATAAGGAAATCAAAATAATTTCTTAGTATATTAAATATTAAATCCTTAATTTTCTTTTCTTCCAGAGGTTTCTTTCTACTGATTATCAGATGAGGATCCCAGCAAGGATGCATCTCAGGCTGATGTCCTCAGACATGAAAAATAATTACTGAGCTTCAAAGTGGAGTTTGGGTAATCTCTGTCCTCAGCACATGCCTATTCCTTCAAAAGCCTTTGTTTCCTCTAACAGACCACAGCAGGTGGTCTTATACATGGCTTTAAAACATAAGACCAGTATTAAGTTTATTTGGCTGAAATCTCCTTTCTCTTCATCACCTGATTTGAGGCTATACTTTACCTTCTGCACTTTATTAACTGGTGTAGGTCATTACTTTTCCTTGCCAACCTGGTGTCAGAATGGAGAAAATGTTTTGAATCAATGCTGCAAAGAGCTTTTTCTTCTAATAGCATCCTGGGAGCAGAAAATACTTTGATTGAATTTATGAGGGGAACTGTAGGCTGTGAAAATACCCCAGTGATTTCCTTTTCACCACAGAACAGTGTCCACGGGGGCTCTTGAACCTATATGGAACAAAACCTGTGAAAGGGTGTTGTTTGGATACCCTCTGTTGATAAGCAGGTAACCTGTATCTAGCAGATCTCTTTCTGCTATCACAACCTGGGAGTCTGTGCATAATTAACTCATATTCCATGCTAAATGGAATAATAATAAGATTTTCACACAGTTCCACAAACCTTTTGAAACTTCAGTAGTGCCACACAGTGACAGTTACAACAGTGGTAAGCTTCTACAAAAAGGAAGGTACAAATTCAAATTACAGAAGACCAAAGAGTGAGGGCAGGTACTATGGTGGATCAGTACATTTGTGCTTGTCCTCCTTTCTGTTCCTGTGCATAGCCTTGTGCACCAGAGTCCTGGTTAGAGCCCCTAGTAACACCAGGATGCAAAGAGACAGGCTCAGAAATAAAATGTGTTAGCAACAAGAGCTAGGGTAGCATAGCAAATGAGGGGTGGCCACAGAAGACCTTGAGAAATATGGTTCTTTCTTAGAAGAAGGCAGATGAACCT
Source organism: Galbula dea (assembly GCA_013399015.1). Lineage (NCBI taxonomy): Eukaryota > Metazoa > Chordata > Aves > Piciformes > Galbulidae > Galbula > Galbula dea. Next base: position 197,883 of record VWZX01008441.1, on the reverse strand, counting down.
AAGCAGATGATGTATAGATGTTACATCTCCTTGATCCAGGCTTCTCAATTGAAACCTCTTACCAGCTCTGGTTGTCACTGCTCCTCATCTACATCTTCATTTTTCTTTGTCTTTCTTACTGACACAGTCTTGTTCTCAGTAATACTTTTATTTTTGGTGCTGATTTTGCTAAGCCCAAATCCTGTGGATGACCTGATGAAGGCAAACTGGAGTCCCAATAAGGTTTCTTGTCTATTTTAAGTCCAAGCCCTTTTTAAGAAGCAGAGACAGAAGGTGTTAACACAACATTCATCATGTTCTTCACTGTTTTTCTCCAAGTCTCCCTGGCCACCTCCCCCCTGTTAGGAAAGTACACTACTGTCTGGTGGATCAGACCTGAAATTCAGACCAAAGTCAAAAGAAAACTCACTGTTCATAAACTGTGATTTTCAGCTCTTGATCTGGAGCTCCTTTCCAAAGGCATGTCTGCAGGATAACAGAAGTCTTCATGGCTGTCAAGGACCATCCATCCTTTGAGATGTGCAAGGACAAAATGTTACTCTGAATCCCCTTTAATCTGCTTCATTGATAACTCTGACAAACCAACCCACTTTAACCAGGTGGAAAACTACTCATCTCACTGACTGGGAGGAACCAAGCTTGTTTCAGTCTTTTAAGCTTCAAAAGGCATTTTCATAGCAGGTCTTCTCCAAACACACTACAACTATCAGATTTCCAGTCCGAGTTTGCCTTTGCCACACTGTTAAGTTAAGAGATTACAAAGATAAGGTAGTAATTCAAAGAAATGCTGAGGAAACCAGGTTTGTAAAATCTGTGATGTTAGCATGGTAAGAAGAAATTTACAGATGGCATTAAAAGCCAATGTATTTAAGATCCTTCACTAACTGTCCCTTGAGATCTCAGGAGCTACAGAGCCACGGGGGTCAAAAAAGAGCAGGCAATCCTGGCTGTAGAACCTTCCTCACTTTCTTTCCCCAAACCTTTTCTTCTCCACTCCATGCAAACAGTTTTTTTTTTTCCATCCAATATCCCATCAGGACCTCCTGCTGTGTTAAATGTGTCTCATCCTGAGACTGACACTTTGGTGCTGTGTAGTGAAGTGATGCCATCGCTTTACTGAATCAAAAATCCCTCATTGTTCAAAGGGGTTGTCACCTCTTTGACAATGTCAAAATTAACTGCTTCACAGCAGGGGAGGTCTTAGAAATGATGAAAGTTCCTGCCACTGCTTAGGTATAAGCAAGATAACAGGCACTTAAGACATGAAACTTAATACCTGACCCTTTTTGTGAGGATTTTCAACTGCAAGGGGAAAAAAGATATCTGAAAATGACTGCTGAGACAGGGGAACAAGTGTTCTTTAGAAAATCCTAGCTGCTTTTCTTTCTTAATGGGACTATATTATTTCAAACACAGTATCTCTGATATTTAAGAGTTGCCTTTTTCCTGCATATTGGGGCCTAGCATGACCTACATGCCAGAACAAGGAAAGAGTGATTGACCTGTTACAAGAAACTGCCTCTGAGCCCAGAAAGGAGCACACTGTGGAAACTAGCTTCCTTTTATTCTCAGACAAAAGCAAGTATTTTCCCACTTGATATTCATTAAGGAAAATATGTTACAAAAATGCTAAGGACACAAACTACCTTTTTGGGAAGGAGATGTGGATATAGATTATTAAGTGACTTATTAGGATTAAGTGTTGGCATAGATTATTATAGATTATTAAGTGACTCCATATAGACTTATGCAAAGTTGATTTAAGTTGCAAACCCAAGACTTCTGCTGTAGAAATAAGACTTCTTTTTTTTAGTTCATCTATGACATCTAACTTCTGTTTGGATGATGAAAAGGAATGAGGCAGAAGTAAAAGAGAAAATAGGAACACTTTGAACCACCAAGGGTTGGGCTTTATTTCTGCTAGGGTAAGCAACAGATCTATTACCATGGTGTTGCTAACAGCTGGTACAATTGAAACCTTTCTCCACGTTCTGGGTACTCAGCAAGTGCCAAACAAGAAGGCATCTATTCTGCAAAAAAGCACTGAGCAAAGTCAGCACAGGACACAGCACACTCTCCTACTAGGATAAATGGCCTCTTTTCAGACACACACAGCATAAAGGACTCCCAAGGCACCTGGAAAATTGCAATTATATTTGGCTCCAGCTTTCTATTTTCAAAATGCCTTTTTATGGACTTATACTGCAGAAATCTGATATCCCCTGGATAATACCTGTTTGTGCAGGGTATGGATCCTTGCTTTCTTGCATGGGCTGTTGTTGTTACCATGCTTTTACTGATAGAAGAGGTTCATTTTTGAACACCAGGCTTCTGGTCCCCATCTGAGCACACACTCAATTCTCTTCACTTTTGTCCCAGCAGTTCCACATTCCTAGCATAACAAAATTACACAAGGAGAACATCAGTTACAGCTGCAGATGATCCTAGCTCTGTGTGGATGTGTTCAAAATAGAGATATACAAAGATATGTGTATGTGACCAGAGATTTTTTGGGACCTCCATTTTTTATATATCAGCTTCACTTAGTCCATTTCTAATAAAAAAATTAACATGAAAACTGTTTCCAAAAAGTCTTTTTACTTCATTTTTGCCATGACTCTTTGGTAATATCAGCTGGTTTTGTAGGTACTCATTTTCATTAAAAGCCATAGATAGCTGAAGAGATAAAAGACTTGCCTGACAATCCATGTGACAAGATAAGTAACTACTAAAACAGATATACCCAGATATTAGATATACTCTGTGTGTATATATATATATATATATATATAATGTGACATGGTATGAATGGGAGCAGCAAGAGAAAGCTGTTGGATTTTCACCAAAGAAATGCTGGTGAAAAGCAGCATGACATTTGCTCTGCAATCTCCATTTCTGTTTGAAAAGGACAGTGGTACCTGCCCAAAGGAGCCAACTTGCAAGGACTGACACCCATGAGGTGGTTTGGAGATGGTGAAGAGGGATGGTTGTCCTGGTGGTGCTCATGGGCTGAACTGATCATCACATTTGACTGTAAAAGGTCAGTTGTTCTTTGGGTGCTGATCAATTTTCTGGATCACCAGCAAAAAAAAATAATCTAATTTCTAGTACAGTCATGTTCATCCAGTAACCTTAAGGAGGAGGATTATTGCAGATTGAGAAAATAAGTTATTGTTCCTGGGTTCAAATCAGAGGGAGCAAAAGGAAGGCAAATTGATAAGGAGGCAAAGGTTTCCTTCCATCCCAGGCTAGGGGGAAGACAAGTCACCACCTTTGCCAATGGGCACAGCCTGCCAAGCAGCTGAGTTTCCCTCTTTAAGCATAACTGTAAGAACACATTTTGCTGGTTTACCTTTTCCTAACTTTCCAAATCTGTGTTTACAGCTGACCCCAAATCTTGCCTAGTGAGAAAACCATGAGTTGCATGGTGAGCACAATGCTCTCTACCCCAGGGATGCAATGTCCATCCACTTACACATGCCCCAGTGCAGCATCAACATAAGGCTCATGCTGGGGAGGTGCCTGTGAGGCAAAGAGCAGTGGGGGCAGGGGTTCCTGAGGGACAGCAGCAAGGTCTGTGCTGACACTCAGGAGAGCAGGAGTTCACCCTGCATCACCCTTGTGCAGCATGGGGCATGTAGACTGGTGTATCCCTTTCAGTAGGACCTATCAAAAAGGGATGTTGTTTGTAATCCTGAGCTGGATAGTTTCGTGCTAGGCCTTCAGGTTGGGGGCTCTAATTAAAAAATTAAGGAAGGAAAAAAAACCAAAAAACAAAAAACAAACCCTCTACCATTTCCCTGAACAAAACTGCTCTTTTCTAATGCTCATTAGGCTCATTTGTGAAGCAAAACATCCCCAGGGGACAATTCTGCACTTATAAAATAAACATTTTCCATGCATGCGGTTAAGGACCCTCATAAAATATGTAAGGAGGCAGTTCTGTTGTGAATATTCCTAGCTTCCTGGCATGAAAGCACTTGGGGAGAATTGGATGCAACTGTGGAAAGAAGCAAGAGAGAGAGAGAGAGAAAACATCTACAAATTAAAGAGAGATTGGCAGGGAATCCAACAAGCAGTTCCTCTTCTATTGGTATATGTTTCCACTGGGAACCAAGCTCTGAGGATACAGGTTGTTTTCACCAATCTAAGTCAGAGGAAAGCAAATCTCAGCAGATGGTTACTTAAAATTTCTCTTTCTTTTGACTTGCTGTAAGAATCAGCATATAAACAGTTTATGCTTTCATTTTCTGAGTGGCCCTCCCCCCAAACACCCACTCTTCTGCAGGCTTTGGGGAATCATACCTATAGCAGAACTCTTTGATGCTTTCTTCTCTCCTCCTTGCATTTTGGGGAAGAAAGAGCCAAGGCAGTCAAGAGTCAGCCTGCTGGCATTTTAGAAAAATCAAATCAATGGCACTTGTCAAAAGAATTGCCTTGGACTGACAGCAGGAACAGCAGTGAGAGCAGCTCCCAGCTTCACAGATTCTAAAGTGTTCCTCAGCACCATTAGAAGGCAGAACTCTCCTCTTTCATCATGCACTTGGTACCAGCACAAGCTGCTGTTCTCCTTCACACAGCTGTGGCACACCACTTTATTAGACAAATATCATTTATTATCATCTCAGATGTGATGAACCTGTATTATCCTTCACAGAGCTGCTGTCTTTTTTTTCCCCACTCTGTTTATGCCCTTTGCCTAATATGAAACTGAAACAGGGTGATACTAAATAATAGATACATCATATTTAGGCTGTATGAATAATTTATTTGTATGTCTTGTAAAAGGCAGCCTCCTCCCTGGATCTATGATGCTTGTCCAGGTTGAAGGAACAGTTTGTTCAACCTCAAATTGAATTCTTTTTTTCCAGTTTTTAAATTAAATTTAGATAACTTAGGAATGAAAATAACCCCCACAAACTGCCTTATCTGAAAAAGATGAAGTAGATGCTCTGACTTTTACAGTGCTGCTGCTCATATTTTAATGTACAATTTGATATGATCTCAGGAACACTTGTAAACTTAAATAGTTCTGAAATAGAAATTTTTACTGACTTGTGAAGAAAACATTTCTCCAAAACACTGCTCTCACTTCCAACATCACTCTTCATCCTTTTCTGAGTACCAGCACACCTGACAAAAAGCCCTGGGAAAAGCAGGATTTTATCACCTGGTACAACTTCAATTTGTTCCAAAAGGTGCTAAAGACTCTGCCCCACCACAGAGGGCTCCCTGTAAAAAGCTGCCATAACCACATCAAGGTGTTACCCCATACAATAAAAGGAAATGTGGTTTTTGACCTAATAATCCAATTTATTATTAACTACATGTTATGCAGTCCATGGCAAAATACATCACCCACAGAGAGATGGTGTCTTCCTTTATGAAGGATGGATTTATGTTTATCAAAGAGGTCTAACACAGCAACAAGGCTGCAGAAGGAGAATGTTGCTTGCAAGAATCTCAGTTGGGACACCAGCCAGAAAAGCTTTTTCCTTTGCAGTGACTGCTTCCTTAAGCAAAAAGTAAACAGCTTCTTTTTTCTTTATAAAAACCCAGCTTTTAAAATGCTTTGTATTTTCCTCCTTTTATTTCAGTTCTTCCTCTCTGGAAGAAAGAGTTGAGTTTGTAATTTAACCTAGCTGAATTTCTGGGTTTTGTCAATAGGATGCTGAAGCAAAACAAAACAAAAGCATGCTGCTCTGTCAGAAAGGATTGTCTGTGATCTCTTGCCTATAATCATTTTCATTTTCTTCCAGCATCCAAAGATCCATGGTTATTTAGCCATACCTTCTTGCTAATTCTCATGTAGGAGGATCTGGCAGAGGTGCCTCTTCAAGGTGCTTGGGGCCAGGCTTTCTACTCTGCTTTCTGAAACATCCCTAGGAGCAGCTTTGGATCAAGTATGAAGATCAACTCCCTAAAATTTAATCCCAAGAGAACTATAGCACTCCAGGTGCCCAGCAAAGCACACAGAAATTAGGGAACTCCAGCTAGGGATGGCAATGTGACTTAGAAGATGGATGCAACAGTGTAAAACTGTCCATCTGTCCAAATCTTTTTGGCAGCAGTGTCTCCATAATGTCTGAGTGGCTTGCAGGCAAAATTCTGGGAGTTGTTCTGGTGGTAATCCTAGAGTGGGAAAGATGCTCATTTTCCAAGCTCTATTAATATATAGAGATGTATATGTGTTGAAAGCACTTATGCAGTGTGTGGGCTTCCCAAAGTACTAAGTGCTTCTAAAAACTGACACTTCTCTGTCAGTTTTTGTTTCACAAAGCCCTTTAAAGCCCTTTCACAGAACCATTAAGATTGGAAGAGACTTCTAAAATCATCAAGTTCAACCGTCAACCTATCACCCCTGTGCCACTAAACCACGTCCCTAAGTATCACTTCCATACATTTTTTGAACACCTCCAGGGATGGTGACCCCACCACTTCCCTAGGCAGCCCATAAGTAATTCAAATATATTTTAATAGTTATTAAACATACTAGGGAAGCAGTTTGCTTTTAATCAAGCTGGTACCAGATGCAGCACTCCCCCATGGCATGCATTTTACCCTCTCACTTCATTTAGTGTCTTGCCCTGTCTGCACTGTAGGTTTGAGCAGATTGAGTTCAAGATTTCAGTTCCCAAAATCAATACAATGCTGCCTGCATAAGAGAGAGATAAAGGAGGAGGAATCAGGACTGTGGGACTAAAACACCTGCTGTGGCTGAAGGAATATTGCAGATAGCAGAACACATTCTTTACTTCTTTCCTGTTGTGAATATTGCAGCCTTTGTTTTACATTGGCTCATCTTGTTTCTCATGGCAGAAACCCACTGATGCCAACTGATACCAGCAGATTTGGGCATTCTGCTGGAAAGGAAAGATAAAATATGAGAAATGAATAATACCTGTGCCAGAGTGCTTGTTCCCTGAAAGGGGCAGGGTTATTTATGGTGGAAATCACTTCTATTCATCTAGGGTCCTGAATTTTCCTCACTTAGGCAACTTCAGCGTGCAAGGGCTGAAATTACCTAAACAGAGCAAAGGAAAGATGTTTTCATGTAAGAGGAGAACACTGAGAGGACCCCTAAAAGAAGAACCCCATGAGTAAGCCAAGTCCAAGCCACTGAGAGCCTGGGCAAATGCACCAAAGAGCAGCAGGAGGAAAAAAAATGCCCTTCAGACTCATGGACTGGGGACATCCTCCCTGCATCTCACAGGGAAGGAAGCTGGCTGGTTTTTGTTTCCTGATTTTGCTGTTATAAGTTGGAAGAGCACTTCAGTTCTCCTGACCCATCTTTTGAGCAGAACTGGCACTGCTGTTGGAGTTGTACCATTCCATTTTACTGTCCATAACCTGGGAACAGAGTTAAAGCTAGTAGAGGAAACCAACTTAGTTTCATAGTACTTCCTCCAAAACACAAGTATGCAGTTTGGTGGTCCTAAGAAGACAACATACTGGATGGCCAGAAACATTAGGGGCCTGGGGCACATGATGGATGAGGAGACAGATTTGGGTTTGGTCTGCCTTAAAACAGAAGGTTAAAGAGATCTTCCTGGTCTTTTCAGCTGCCTAGTGGGAAATCCTACAGAAGATGAAGTTCTGCTGCTCTGAGCTACACACTGGAAGGAAAAGAGGCAAGTCACAAGCTGAAGAAAGGGAAATGCCAACTGCACACAAGAAAAGATTTCACCTTGAGGGCAGTAAAGGTCAGGAAGAGGTGTCCAGAAGTTGTGGAGTCTCCATCATCCAAAGACAGACTGACTGGCCACAGCCTGAGCAACCTTGACCTTGAAGGCTTGAAGACAATGGGCATCCTTTTCAGCTTACATGCTGATGTGGTTGCAAAAAATAAGCTAAAGATTTGCTTTTTACCTAATGTATTCTAAGGCTCAGCAAAAGACTTCTAGCAATATAAAAAAACATTAAGCAAATCAACCTTCTCCAGCTTCTCTGCTGCTTGTTCAACAATGAAGAAATCTGGTAAATGCTATTTTTTCACTGGAAAGCCATGAATCAATGTCCTTGGAAATAACTTATCCATTTTGTCACCAAACCTTAGTCTATCTTGTTTATGCTAGATAGACTGGGTTTATTACATTAAAGCTCAGATATGTTATCTATCCAGCAACAAAGAAAAACATTGCTAAAGAAACTTGGTCCAGTCTGATCTTTCTCTGCTGTGTAAGGGAAGAGGAACTTCACTGAAGTCAAATGTATTTCTGGTGGTATACTAGTGATTCCTGGGGGAGCAGAATGAATCTTGGCTGCCCAAGGTTGTCTGACAATAGAGGAAAGCAGCTCAGCAGAAGCTAATAGGTTTAGAGTGGTTACTTCTAGAAACCCTGGAAAGGCAGAATACCTCTGCAAGTCAAGATCTACACTGAGTCAAAGAGCAAAAATCACTTCTGGCAGCAGACAGCCTTGTTCACCACGTGGTGATGAGAACAGCCATCACAAACAGGCAAAGCATTCAAGGTGTTTGGTGGAGAGTTAAGAAAGGCTCAAGAAACAGTAAAGATTTGATCTTTATTTTCTTTTTCACTAGAGTGAGCTAGCTCCCACCTGAGCCTACAGAAATGTCTAAATGCAACATATACCTGAGACCACTACAGTGATCTTTGAGGTGATCAGAACAGATTTTTGGGTGCTTGTTCCATTTTGTGGGTGAAGTTTGAAGATGCTTGCAGTCTGTTGATGACAGTTTAATATGATCAGAAGGATTACACATTTTATTTTAAGGGGGCTAGCAGCAGGAAAGATCTAAGGACACCTGCATGTGTTATATTTCTGGATTAGTTTGAGGGGTTTCTCCCAAAGACTAAGCCTGGTGTTAGTCTATGAACTCATTATAGTCATTATAAATCTAATCAACACACTAGAATCAATGAAAAGAAAGAATTTAAGGACATTATGGGTTTTTTTTCTGCTAAATGAGAGCTGAAGCTGAATGGAAAGTTCATTTCAAGTTGATATGGATAAAGTTTTAGCCTAAAGCATTGGAAGTGTGCATACAGCCTTAAGAGAGCAGCAGAAAATGGTTTTATTGTAGAAAATAAAAGAACTTTACCTTTTATGAAGATCTCACCTGAAATGTAAAGCCTGCTATCAATTTAAGTTCAAGAAATGCACTGCTTTGAAACTTCTAAGTCTTCAGAAGGAAAAGAAAATGCCTAATGGCTTCAGAAAACAGGGCTGAAAATTAGCATTTTGAAGATCTGTAAAAGGTTATTTGGAGGCAGGAAGAGGGCTATAAAAGATTACCTCCATGAAAATTAGCTTTATACAAAAAAAATCTGCATTTCTGAAACTAAATCAGCTGAAATTTTATGTGCCTTTAAGAAAAGATTCCAAGTCCAGCCTCTCTAAAATATATGCTTTTTCAAGCTTATGCAGACTAATCTAAATTAGAAAATGCCCTTTCTGGTTGAAGAACAGCTTTGTCTTGAATACCAGGTGGTATTCAAGACAAATGGACAATAGACTTTTAAATCATACAAGGTGGGGGTTGTGTGCTCCAGAACTAGCTTTAGTCATTGCTGGTTCTTGCAGAATGAATCATGACAGTATATAAAATATGTGTGTGTATATATATATATATATGTATATTTTCTTTCTGCTTCTGCTAAAAGCTCTGGAACTTTCTTTCTTTGTTTAAATTACGTTTTCTGTTACTGCCTCACATCACACCTGATATTTTTCTGCTTCTGTCCTCCTTCAGTGTTGTGTGTGAGATGAATCACCACCATGAGTGAGAGGGTGGCAGGTGGAGGGGGTTGGGCCCATGTGATTCTGCCTGGTTTTCACCCCATATACCATAAGAGGCTGGTTTCAGGGCAAGAACAGGGGGAGTTTGGGCTCTAAAGCCCTTTCCCCACCCTAGCTGTTAGCATGTTGAGTGGGTAGAGTGGGGGGGACATGATACATGCCAATGGCATATTCCATCCTCATGACACTGTTCCAGTTACAGCTGGAGCTGGCAGGAGTGTGTGGCAGGGACACTGCCCTTGCACCTGGGGGTCTGTTTGTTGCAATGGTCTAGAGCTGAGAGCATCCCTCTTCCCCTTTAAGCTGTAAACAGCAGTTAAGTTAGCAAAGGACTGGTTAACCCTGTTCAAAACAATCCAGTTAAAAGAGCAAAAGCTGAATGGCAGCATTTGCCTAAACACCTCAGCTCTCTTTTTAGCAGCAAGCTATAAAAACAATAGCACCTTTGAAGTAATTCTTGAGTGCTGTAACAATGCACAGCAAAGTGCAAGAGTAAAGTAGGGATCCATTTGGGACTGAGTAATGCAACATGTGCTGCTGACAGCATCAGGGAGCTATGGAGACTATGGAAATGATCATGTTTTCTATCTCTGTGAAGAAGAGCCCCAACTTCTAAAAGTAAAAGGAACTTTATTGACATCAAGAGCTAATATAGGATTACTGACCACCACATGACCAATTACTGACCAATGTTCCTTCTATCCCTATTGATGCAGCAGGTGGAAACCTGGCTTTGAGGTTCTCCAATGCTCTCCATTATAATAGTCTGATTTCAGCCCTCAGTAACATAACCTAACAGACAGTTTCATGTGTAAGGTGTTTACAGGCAGGAGGAAGAGAATTGCAATGAAAAATGACACAGCTCTTCCTGAAAGCTGGGTTGCCTGTTCTGAGAAGTCAGGCAACTTTTCCCATGGGCTTAGGCTGGATGTTGCCAGCAGCAAGGATGGCTCTCCTGCCATCCCCTAAAAGATACACTCATGTTCACCCAAAGGTGAGAAGCTTCAGTTGATAGAAATTACCTTACACTAAGTGCAGCCTTGTAATTTAAAATCAGACATAACATGAAGCCAAACAGGAGCTGACTGCAGCTGCAGAGGCACTTCCTACCCTGTTGGCTGGTGCTCTGCACCTCACTGAGGGAACATGTTAGGGACCTCAGCAATAGTTGCAGCTAACTCTGTAGCTTTGCTTTCCTGCATCCTATCCCCTTGTCCCCAACACCTAGCACCTGCTTAGAGTCCAGGGGAAGCTGTTCTCCATCCTGAGGCACAGCCAGCAGTCATGTGAAAGCCCCACAGCCAGGTCAGTAGAGTACCATGCATAGCCCAGCCTCTTGAGCACACAGTTACCAGTTTCTGGGTTGGCACTCAAGTTTTAAGCTTGAAAGTTGCCTTGTTCAATTATCCTCTGCCTTCCTAAAGAGCAAAGATGGTCTCTGACATCATACTGGTCTGGAAAAAAGTTTCCTTCTCAAGGTAGGCTTTACTCTTCAAGTTACACATTTGAGAGGAGCTGATGTTTTGTGTGCAGTCTTAGCCTGCTCTGTGAATGCCATTACAGCTAGGAAAAAGTCCTACACCACTGATGAAATAAGACACTAATTGTTGTATTTATTCCCCTGTGAAGGTACACTCTGGCATTATTAATTGCACTTAGTCACAATCTGTTCATCATCTAATTGTTCTCCATAGAGCTGGAGAGAACCAAATGTTTACCCACATGAATTTATTAATATCCAGCCATGAATCACAACTGCTTTACAATGTGGGCTTTTTTATGGGAAGAAAAACTGCAGAAAAGTTGACATGCAAGTCTGACCAGGAGCCATAGAGGCTCTCCAGAGGTGTAGGGCCCATCCCACCAGCCTGGCCAGGAGCAAGGCAGCTGAGCTGTCTCCATTCCTGAGCATCACTGTGAGTGCTACAGCCAGGGGCCATGAGGGCTCTGAGGACAAGTCCAGCCTGACAGAGTTGTGGATCCAAGACCTTCTAAGGATGCAAGCCTCACCTCAGCTAACATCTCTTCCAGACCTTGCTTTGGCCTATTTGTTGCTCTCAGGTTGATATTTCTACTGCATTTAACTTTAATGCAGACCTAACTCCCAGCTGGAGATACACCTTCTTTAAGACCAGCCTGAATTAAACACAGGAGCTGGCACTGCACTAATCAGCCAGGAGGACTAATTGGCTTTCCTAGCATGTCCTAGAAGAAATGTACCAAAAATACTTCCCTGATAACATACTAGATACACCTAGTTCACATGTTTTCATTGCATATTCCTTGCTGTGTTACTAGAATACTGGTTGATGACATTGTCCAGCAAAGAGAACAAAGCATGAGTGGTATCCACAGAACCTGTGGACATCACCCTCTGTTACAGGTCTATGCTTTCAGCCTGTTGCTTGCTCTGGATCCTGCTGAATGCCATGGTGTATAACTACCACTCATTGCAATGGATATAGAATTGCAATTGTATTTCCACATTTACATCCAAAGGCATAACCACAAGCCACAGCTTCATTCTGTATGTGAAAAAATTGGCTGAAAAAGGGTAGAAGTTGCAAAGATTTGTAGCACATTATACAAGCAAGCACATCTATATATCTGAGCCTAAACTGTAGCAGGTGCTTTACAACCTGATGACCCAGTAGAGAAAGGAGATAGGAAAAGGAGAGAAGAACCAGGGTTGAAATGGAAACTGATAGCAACACCAACATACAAGATGTACAAAGCTATACTCACCCCAGCAAATGCAGAGTGATCACAACAAACAGAAAGGAAGCAGGAAACTCAGCTCAGCACAATTCCCCCTTCATGCTGAGTGTGACCATCACAAGCTGGGATATCCCTGGAGCTCATTTAGATCAGCTGCCTTGGCTGACTCCAATTAGCTAATGGTCTGCAAAACCAGGGCACCACAGCAACAATTTCAGAGTTTTGTATTTGAAACAAAGACAAAGGGCAAACAGAAATGCTAGGTAAAGCAGTTGTTCTAGATCATGCTCCATCTCTCAGCTGGAGGCTGCCTAGCTCTTCTGACAGGCAAACAGAGGGCTCAGAAAGCCTCTCAGGTGCCCTCACCTCCCATCTCTTGACATGGGAACAGCAGAAATCATTTGTGAGACAGACATTCTGCTGTGACAGGGACATTTCTGACATGATGTACAGTCCCTCATTTGACCTAAAAAGTGCTTTGTCACTGTGCTCTGTATGGTCCATGCTGGACCATGTTGTGGTGAATAAAGACTGAGCATTTCTCATTTTGTCATGAACAATACTGAGCTAGACTGAGAGCCTGAACACAAACTGTGCCTTCCCAGAGGATTCAGGTTATACTTGAAATTAGATCTTCATGTCAGACCAGTGCAACCTGATCATGCCATCTTCTTTCTCCTCTTTTTTTGGTTTGTTTTTTTCCATAACACCAAATAGTATATTTGAGGATTTCTTTAAAGATGTTATTCTCTCTGGATAAATGCTCTATTGCTGCCACCCAGAACAGAGCCACTCACTGTTCTCTAATTCAGTGCTGACATCCATTTACTGAGGGGTGCATGAGATAAGGAAGCTGGGAGATAGTGAGAATTTTTGCTAACTTATGTTATTAAGTAGATTCCATTAGGTCTTCCATCTTTTTCCTTCAGGGACATCCATTAGAGTCTTCTGAAATGCAAAGAAGTATACTTCAAGACAAGAGCCATTTCAATGTGAAAAAATATTTGCTGCCAAGAGAAACCAGAGGCAATGAAGAATACAAATTGTCACAGCACAAGACACAGCTAAATCCTTCAGTATATTCCTCTGTGTTGCCTTCAGCTGGATCAAATCACCTATTGGGTATGCAAGTTATCAAGACAATCTGTGTGTCAGGATGCTCTGCTTTTTAGTAAGATAATTTCTCTGGTAGAAACACAGATATACCTTAAAGCTTCCAGAAGGCAGTTGAAGTGCACAGGGAATGTGTGTTGGCTAAAGTGAACAAAACCACATTCAAGTGGCAAGGAGGTAACAGTGACAGTGGACACAATGTGGAATAATGCTCCTTAAAATGTACCCTCCAGTTTTTTCCCTTTAGGGAAATAATTCAGCCTCTGGTCTAGACTTGTTGGATCTGCTGGCTGGGCTAGTTGTACTTTGCAGTGTTGTTCAGGAGTTGCTGGGGCAAGCTGTACAATCAGAGCATCAGTACAAGCAGAGCAGACTCAGGGTGGCTTTCTGAGTGGAGACTGGGAATGGAGAGCAAGACTGTCCAACCCAAACCTGACAGTTTAATCAATCTTATCTTTTTACATTCATATAAAGTGAATTTCATTTAAAAAAAAAATACCAAAACCCCAAGGCTAGAATTTGTACATTCCCTGCTTTTCTATTTTTTTTCATTATATTGTATATTACAGTAGTCTCTCTGGTTTACTACTTATTCAGAGTATGCCTAGTACCTTTAAATTGAGCCAGGCTGTTTCATAAGAAGGACATGAACTTCTTGGAGCAGGTCCAGAGGAGGACCACAAAAATGAAAACTACTGGCATCCCTCTCCTAGTCCTGGGTGAGGTTGGACCACCCTGAATCATGAGCAAAACAAAAACCTCATGGCCAGAACCCAGCAGCCTTTCCTGGGCTCCACTTACTCAGCCACAGCAGAGAAGTGTGGAAACCAAAATCACTGCAAGACTCCTTCTCCTTGTTTCTCTGACCTGGGGTCTTTACACCTCCAGAGCATCTTGCTTGCATGGAGATACTATAGCCTGGTGACCACACTTTGACACTTAAGTTAACAATTCTGATCAGAAAGTGAGGGATCAGAAGTAAATAGTCTGAATGTTTATATAGGACTAGGGGGGAATGGATGCAAACTAGAGGAGGGGAGATTTAGATTGAATATTAGGAGGAATTTCTTCACTGTTAGGGTGCTGAGACACTAGAACAGGTTGCCCAGAGAGGCTGTGGAAGCTCCATCCCTGGAAGCTTCTAAGGCCAGGCTGGATGGGACTGTGGGCAACCTAATCTAGTGGGAGGTGTCCCTGCCAGGCAGGGGGGTTGGAACTAGATGATCTTTAAGGTCCCTTCCAACTCTGACAATTCTATGATTCTATGTTTTTAAAAAGAAAAAGCCAAAAGACTCTGATCTTCACCAAGGCAAGCAAGAAAATGGGACCTGGGTTGACAAAGGCTGTACAGAAGGTAAGTGACTAAGTGACTAGCATTTTGCAGCTAAATATGTTTTATGGAAGACATTAAGTTACATTGTAGGAGATGCAAAACTCTCCAGCTTTTCAAGGAAATTGAATTATATACATTTCCAAGCCAGTACAGAGAATGCCTTTTATCCTTTGTTTAAATTGTGAAGAATGAGAGGCCATTAAAAGAGATTTATGTTAAATATAGAGAACAATCTACATTGCTTGATTAAATTTGACCTTTGACTAACAGGAGAAGAAAAACTGTAGACTGGAAACACATTTCCAAAGAGACATCTCCACTCAGGTTTTAGTCTTAAGAGCTTCATCAACAAAACTTTGAAGACACAGAACTCTTAATTCATTGCCATTAAGGAACACAGAAAACTTCAGAAGGACCTGGAGAAAAATGATGAGTCACTGTGTGACTAAGGAGAGGCCTTTTTACTTACTATTGAAGGTGTTTCTATGTATTCTCTTAAAGCATGACATAGCACCAAACTATTCCTATGATTTTCCCAGACTGTGGCATTTTTTGCCTCCTGACATAAAACCTGTTGCCCTTCTCCCAAACTTCAAAAAAGCAAACAAAGAAACAAGCAAAGAAACAAATAAGGTCCCCAAACCCACACTTTCATAAAGCATTCTGCTTTATGCTTTTAATGTTGGATGACCTCTGCAAGGTTTAAAAGACAAGACATGGTTTTGTCATGTTGTATATTAGTTCTGGTATTGCACTGAGTCCTTTTGAGGACACATGGGAAACAAAACCCAGCCCTGCCCTGAGGAAGTTATTGTGACTCCTAGCACACAGCTGGGAGAAGGCTTTAATTCTGCCTTGCCACAGGGTGCTCAGGGTACTCTTGTTTTGGCACTTCTAGCTCTCCTGACTCTTTACATACACTGTTATAAACTCTTATAGCATATAATTTACTGTCTCCTATGTGTTGGTCAGTAGAGAGAGTCAAGACCCTATCACTTTGGTGCTTCATGACCTGAGGGAGTTGTTTTCTCTTTCTTTTGGGCTCCCCTACCACACACTCAGTTGCTACAACTCTGTGTGGTTCTGGAGCTACCCTTGTAAAAGCTGGAGTGTTACAAACCTCAGCCAGAAACTAAGCAGCTCAGATATGGAAAGAGCTCTCCAAAACCTAGCTTTGAACTCAGCCTGAGCCTGTTCTGCTGTGTGAAAGGGCTGGAGTCTTTTAATTCTTACAAAAGGTTTCCAGCTCTAGATTTCTGAGTTTAAATTAAGCCAGAAATAATGTAATCCTTCAAGGCAAGCTGCTCCTTCCAGATTTCTAGTGTATTATGAAGGACCAAAAAATCTTGAGACAGTTTGGATAAGGGTTTCCTGCAGAAAAAAACCATGATTTTCTGAGGGTCTTAACTGTCACTCTGAATGTTTCTTGCAGGAATCCTCTCCTAGAAATCTGAAATATATCCTCAGTGAGAAAAGCTCCTGGCCTATGGAGTGGAGACATTTCTGCCTTGTGATGACTGTTAGCAGAGACTCCCTCAACCCCCCAGGATTCTCTGTGCTTGCCAAGGGTGGTTAAACTCTGAGGTTCAAGTCAAGAAGCTGTAACAAAAAGATGTCATGGAAATCAGTGGCACCACTGGAGAAAATAAGCAGTATTCACCAGGTGAGAGAGTGTCTTTCTCAGACCTTTAGGTAGGCATGAAGATGCTCAAGTAAACCTCATTACATCCCTTGGTGATGTAATCCATGTGCCTCCCAATACAGTGTTTCAGTGGTGATTTAAAGGGAATGGATGTCCATTAATTGGGAGCTTCATTGGTAGGTATCTTATGATATCTTTGATATGATTTTTAGTCTCCAGCACTAGGAAAACAGAAATTAATCTACCCACACACAATATAATGATGCTTATTAGCTGTAATCACAACTGCTCATGAATACAAATGAAAGCACATTAATGAAATACTAAGGGGAATTACCAAAAGCCAAACAATTTGCAGTTATGGCAACATTTTATTTTACAGGGAGGCCATAACTATTCAGACAACACTTCTCCACATTGCATAGTAGAAGAAGGCTGTGTTGTTCAATTGGCATGCAATCACAAACCAGGGTTTCTTCTGGTTCTGTTCAGTACCTCCCTACAGGCTACTCCCACATTCCTAATGTTTTCTGAGCCCAGCTCCAAGAAGAACCTGATTTCTACAGAGGTGATTGGCTCAAAGTTTCAGCCTGGATTTTAGGTTGTTGCCCTCACTGAACTCATTCATCCAAAGGTTGAACTTACCACCTGCTGTCATGTTATTAGTGTTACTGCCTGACTTTTTCCCTCTGCTGCTCTATTACCTTGCAAGGTAATAATTACAGATACTTCTCTGAGTCCCAATCTGCAAGGGTTTTCTTACTGGTGAGTTCCATAACCTTCCTGCCCCAGCATGAGGAAGAAAAGTGAAGTGCTTGAAGATCTGCTTCCAAATTTGTTCAGACCTCTAAGTTTGCAATGCCAGACCCACAGCCTGTAAATTAGGCCTTTCAATAGAAGTATTTCTTCTATAGAAATGATTTTCTTTTTCAACTGCCTTTAAGGCAGCTGAATTTGCTGCTTTGAAAAATCTATAAAACTAAATCTACTGAAAGACTCAAGCTGATGCTTGGTCAGTGTGTAATGAGCTGGAAAACTGCTGGTTCAAAACCACTTGCTCCAGGCATATCAGTGAAACAGATGCTTGGCCAGGCTGGTGAATCACTTCTGATTCTTCCAAATTGCCCAGAGATGGGAGGTTTTCCTCTCACATAAGTGTTTTTATCTGGTTTTCCTTTCACTGGATTGGTTCACACAAAGCTGGCATCTCAGGAAAGGCTGGGTGGCAAGATCTGAATCTGTGGCAATGATATTAGCAAATTCTGCACCTGATTTGAAGTGAGGAAGGGGGAGATGGGTTAGGTGAAAGCAAGTTCATACAGATGGCTGAGATACAGGATATGCTGCCTTTGCTCTCAGCTTAACCACAAAATTCATACCTGCCTTGAGGTGTTTTTCCTCATCATCTGTTCCCCCAGGATATTAATTCTCTTAATTGTTCCACACAAGTAGACACAACAAAAAAAGATTGTTTGAGAAACCAAGGAATCACCTGCTATTAAAATAAATGTAAATTAGGATATCAGAGTTGGGAGAACTTTTTCCATCAAGAACCAAAATGACACATCTGTACCACAGTCATACTCAAGGGAGGTGCCTAAGCATGGAGTGCAAACCATTCCTAGTCAGATATAAATGCATGTTTCACATGAAGTACCAATTTTAATCCCTCTTAATTCAGTGGGTCTTTATCTGAATGAGATCTTACAGTTAGAACCTGGTGGTTGCCAGTGATCAATATCCAGTGTTTATTGATAGTAGCTTAAGTGTGTGCAGTTGAGGACCCTGATTTACAGCAGCCTCCTGTCCAGCTCTGTCAATCTTGCCTGAAGTCATCTAAAAGGTAGCTGTCTACTGCAGATTAAGATAATGCTGTTTCTCAAGATGGGATAAACCACCATTTCCCATGGAAAATTTGTGTGGAAGAGGCTGAGGACAAGAACATCTACAAAATACCAAACAGATTTTGTAACTAAGACCATAATATTTCAAAGGTTTTCTGACTAAAGCTTTTTTTCATGTTGTTTTTAAGTCACTTATGTAGCACTGTCTGGCAGTAGAAAACATAACACTCTTCTGCTTGTATAGTATCCAAATGCATTAGGTTAAAAGGATATGTTCCATTTTCAGTAGCTACCATTTGTTTGGCAATTGGATAAAGAAATAACTTTAATATGTCTTCTTTACTCAAGAGTAACCTCTCATAAAAAGTCTATTATTTATTCCTCCAGATTTATTCAATATACAGCATTGCTTGCATCCTGCAAGTTACTTACCACAGCTCATGCTTAGCAAGAAATGCAATTATCTTTAAAAGGAATCAATACCTACCTACATTTTTTTAGAGGACATAACAATTGTCATTGTGCTGGAAAAGAGAATTCATCTCAGGTTCTCCAAAATAGTACTGCTCAGAAGTAATCACCTTAAAATCTGGTGGCAGCTTGACTTCACTTACTGACTTCAGGCAAGTAAACAAATGTAGCTAGAACTATCTAGGCACATCTTTGGGCAGCAGGTGGGAAAGGCCAGGCTGAAAGGGCATTGGTGGGTTTGGATTCTTGTGTTACTGAGAAAATAAAACCCCAACACTGACAAAAATCTGGGTCAAACTCTGAATCAGTGGGTGTTCTTCTTCAGCAAAAACTGAGGAAGGGTTTCTAGATATTCCTTAAGTGATTGATATTTAAGACTGTAGATAATTGACTTGTCTCTTGTTTGTAAATAAGAGGTGCTATCATGGAAGTATCTGGCCAGAAGAGATTGGTTTGGTTTAAGGAATGATTTTATGCAATCTATTGGCTAGCACCTGTAGGTTTATTTCTAACACTACTTAAGCCAATATTTGTATTTGTGATACTAATCACAGAATCATTAAGGTTGAAAAAGACCTCTAAGATCATTCAGTCCAACCATTAATGTCTGTGTGTGGTGTTAAATTACCTGTGGACTATTATATTACAGAGTCTGATTAATTAGGATTCTGGTTAATTTGAAATGAAGTCAGTTGTATTTTTTGTTCTGCACTGATACCACAACCCACTAAAAATCCCACCTCACCTGAAATGCTGTACTTAGCACTGAGGACACACTACCTGTTACATGAGCACAGCTACCAGAGGTAACCACATCCATTTGTATAATGTTCCCTATTGCTATTGCCTTCTGTCCCTTGGATAAGTTAGAAGAGACTTAAATATTATAATATATAATATAATAATATTATATTATACTTATTATATATTATATACAATATAATTATAATATATAATAATATATAATATACTTAAATATTCTACTTAAACCCAGAGATTAGAGATGTAGCCTACAAGCATTTACCCTGTCTGCCACTACCAGAAACAGAAAGGCTTGATAAAGCTGTAAAAGATCTCCAGTGTGTCCTGTACAAGTTTTTTGGACCACTCACTGAAATGCAAAAAAAGAAAACCTAACAAGATTTAGGTAATCTGATTTCCAGAAATTTTGTTTGACTCCACAATTAAATGGGCTGTTTAATCCTCAGGAAGGATTACCTTAAAAAAAATACAAGTTAAATAAATTATGGAATGGAAGTCTGAATATGTTTTATTTCTCTGAGAAGTCATCAAAATGCATTAGACAAAGGGAACTTTAAACAATTGTTCCTTCAAGGAGCTGCTGTGCAAGAAAACCATTGGAAAAGTAGATCTAGTCTTCTTCTTACAAGAAATTCATATAGCATTTTTTTTTTGTCTGTTCCACACTCCTTTATAGTCTCATGTGTATGTTCCAAACACAGACAGCAGTTCAAAATCAAAATCAATTTGCAGACTAAAGCTAACTTCAAGATATTGCAGTGTACAGAGGAAAGTCTGGGCACCAGTGGGAATATAAATGACTTGGATTAATGAAAGCTCAGGTGGCCAAGGGCTTCCCTCTCCCTTCCTGGGCATTGCTCACTGATGCTTGGAGATGAGTCTTCTCCCTTCTTCCCCTGAAGGCTGACCCCAGCTCTAGGTATCAGCATTCCCAGCATATTAGCTGCTGTGCCTTCAGCCCTGGGATATCTCCCTGCTAGCTGAAGATCAAAAATGACTTTACAAGGGGTAAGCATGTGATGAAAGACTAGAAGAGGGTAGGACAGGATGGGTAGTCTGGAATTTATTTCTAAGTCCTTTCTGGTGTTCACAGATGGTTAAGGGTCATGCAGAGAACCATGATGTTTCCCAGTTCTTGTTCCCAGAGCTTCTCTTCCAATGTTTCAAATGATTAGTAAAACTAGAGATAAAAAGCAGTGGGGCATATGCTGATGGATATTGAAAGGCTATAAAAAGGATAAATATGACACCTACTTGATTAGCAGCTTTCCAGAATTTCTGAGGCATAGGTTGCAAATGGAAGTGTCATGAGAGCCAGCATCCATCAGAGCTGCTCTTGGACTGAGCATGAGCAAACATAGTGCTTTCAGCCCTGGAAACCTAGTACACTTAACAAGAAAATGATTAACAAGGCATGCTATGTGCATTCATCAGTCTGAACAAACTCATCTGAAATTTGGGGAGGAAAGTAATCCATAAGTTCACACTTTTATACATCTCAGTATCCTGCTGATGCCAGGTTCCCCGTGGAGCACCCCAGCCCACCACCTGCCAAATACTGGTACATAGTGGTCTAGAGCAGCAGTGAGAGTGCTTCCCAAAAGAACTGAAGTTGCAATGAATCACTGTGATGAATAGCCTGGGGCAGCAGCTCATCCTGTGAAGGACAGTTTTAAAAATGTTTGTCTTTTCTGTCAATGAAAGAGTGTCCTGTCAGAAAGAGTTGATGAATGAGGTACACTAGGCATGGCCCATCTCTGCAGCAAGATGAATCTGCCTTCTCCCAGGGAACACAAGGTGGTGCTTAGCAAGCTGATCTATTGTCCTGCTTTGGGTTAGAACAGAACTGATTCTGTTCAGTGATTTTACTTTTCAGTTAAAGCTCCTCTGAGAAACTGCACTTTCTGAAGCTAACAACATGCTTTTGCAGACACTGCCAGCTTCTAGCAGAGCTAAGGTCTCATGTTTAGATTGACTTCTAGGGATTGGTATGCAAAGCAAGGTCACTGCTGAATCTTGTGTCTCTTTTTGGGGGGTGCATGGTAAAAACTGCACCTTCAGGGAGAAGCAGACAGGACAGGTGACCCTGAACTGACCAACTAAAGTATTCCATCCCATAGATGTCATATTGGATATAAACTGGGGGTCAGCTCCCCCAGCTAGATTGTTCTGATGACTATTCTCAGTTGTGAGATTATTCTCGATTGCTAGATTATTCTCCCTTCTTGCTTCCTTTTCTCCTGCACTCTGGTGATCCCTAAGTTCCTGCATCCAGTACCAGCATGCAGCCCCTGAGCCTGACTCCCATCTGCTGCTGAGGCCTTCTGCCACATTAGTGTATTTAATGTGATTAATGCAAGCCATGCAAAACCAGACAGCAACCCCTGACCTGCATTAATCACCTTTAGAAGAGGAATTATTTTGACTGTCACCACAATGCAGCTGTGTCAGAAGGAAACTTCTTCCACTTTTGCAATTACTAATATTTGCTGAAGTGCTTTAAAGCATTATTTAATTAACTCATTATTTAATTAAACTTCTTTTCACTATTTAGAAGGCCCTCTGTTGCTCTTCTCACCCCACTGTCTGTATCACACTGATAAGGATGCTTTTGTCCCCTCCAGTCATTCTGATGCTTTTTTGCAGGATTTTTTTTGCTAATTATGGCATTTTTTGGATGAAACTGAGTTCTGAGCCTTTCTAGTCACTGAATTGTTTCACTCTGCCATACAAACAGGAGGTCACAATGGCATGCTAAGGGTGTTTCACAGTGTCTGTGTTTCCCCTGCCTACTCAAGAGGAGCTCATATCTTGGCCAGAAAATAAGAATGCTCTTTCACACAAAGAAAATCACACATGATGCAGTTCTATGCAGAAATGACAGAGATTTTTCCTGGAAAGAACAACAACAACTAAAAATTTAAAAGGCACATTGGGGAGAACTTAGAAAAGTCAATGAAGTTTAAGATATGCAGCATCAGTAGGAGGTTGAATCTGGGTCTGCTGCATTTCAGCCCTCAGCTCTCTCCCTCCCTCTCTCTGACCCCACCAAAACAAAAGCAAAAGATTTTATCTAAAGGGATGTCCTTCTGCAGGGATCTTCATCATCAGCCAGTCTACACTTGGCAATGGAAAAAGGTTTCACCCACCCAACCTTCAGTTAATTGTAATATTTCCAGGAAACAGCATTTTTTTCTACCCAAAACTATTCTGAATCAAGCTGGAGACTTCACTTCCAAAGATTTTCTTTAATGCTTTCTTTGGAATTTCACCATGGAGCCATTAACTTCTCAGGGATAATGGAGAGCCTGTTGCTCCCTGTGTTACAGTGCTAATGTATAGCATTTGTCAGATTTGATCATTTTCTGTTTACAGGAAGTAAACATTTACCAGCCATTAGTCTTCATCCTTTTCATCTTACTGTAGCAAAGAGTGATCTGTATTTTCTCCAGTGGAGTCACTGAGATTTGTGAGACATATAGCCTTCAATCTGATATTATTCACAATGGGAACACTCTCTCAAATTAACTTATTGGAGAAAAATGTAAGTCAATTATGTTTACAGCTCTCAACAAACAGAATTAAAATGTTCCACCAGTCTGCTTCCAGTTCTTAATCATTTGTGTGATTAATCCAGTGTCTGGGATTTGCAAGAGAGCAGGAGCTGAATTGGTTTCTCTTCATTATCTGAGATAGTTCAGTTATTCCTGAGGTGTCCTGAAAAACCCCAAGCAAGTAAACAAACCCCTCACTTCAAAGAATTATCCATGGAGAAATGGCTAACACCCACTGCCATCCCTCAGGACCATTGCAGAGTGGATATGCAAAGCAGAAGGGCACACTCTTGAGAGAGCAAATGAAGTATAATCAATCACAGGCTAAGAATGAACATCCATCCCACCTGGCTCAGGTCAGCCTGCTCAGGAAGGAGGCTGAGTGAAGACAAGAGAACTCAGAGTATGATAGATAGCAATGCAGTTCCTGAAAATAATGAACAACAGCCAAAAATGTGAAGCTCCAAGTGCCACTCACCTCTCCACTACTGCATGATCAGTCCTGTCCTCTGCAGCATCCATCTCCCATCCTTTGACTTCATTTGGACCAGAACAATAAGGAGGTTTTGATGATCCCCAAGGTCTGTCTGCTTTTGCAATCATGCTAAAAGGCAATCCCTAATCCATATGAGTGACTTGGTTTCTGGCTCTGAAGAGCCCTTTGGGGCTGGAGGGCTCTGCCTCATGCCACCCCACAGGTCCTGCTCCCAGGCTGGCAGCCATGGGGGAGTCACATCCAGGCTTTCCATTGCTCTCCTGTTGAGAGCAGGGATGGTTTGGGGCATGTCTGAAAGAGGCACTTGTGCATCCAAAGAAATACCAGACCTGGAGCTCTTTACCTTTATGCACAGTGGTATATCATCATTTTTAACACTATTGTCACTTTTGTCTTCACAGAGTTCATATGAAGCAGAAGATGTCCCATCATGGCCACCACCTTGAATACCTTCTCACACCTTGAACACTGTGTTGAGTTTTGGGCCCCTCACTACAAACAAGACATACAGGCATTGGAGCATGTCCAGAGAAAGGCAATAAAGCTGGTGAAGTGTCTACAGCACAAGACTTCTGAGGAGCAGCTGAGGGAACTGGGGTTGGTTAATCTGGAGAAGAGGAGGCTCAGGGGAGACCTTCTAGCTCTATATAACTCCCTGAAAGGAGGGTGGAGCAAGGTGGCAGTTGGTCTCTTCTCCCAGGCGACCATGGATAGAACAAGAGGGAATGGCCTTAAGGTGCACCAGGGGAGGTTTGGATTAGGTATCAGGAAAAATTTCTTCCCAGAAAGAGTGGTTAGGCATTGTCCCAGGCTGCCCAGGGCAGTGGTGGAGCCACCATCCCTAGAAGTGTTCAAAACACCTTTAGACATGGTACTTAGTGACCTGGTTAATGGCATGAGGGTGTTGGGTTGGCAGTTGGACTTGATGATTTTAGAGCTCTTTTCCAACCCTACAGATTCTGTGACCATACAGGTGGGAGGTTAAGGCAGAACCCAAAGCCTAGGTTTTGTAGGTAACTAGCTTCCACAGAAGTGCATTATTACAGGAAAATCCAGTGTGCCAACAGTGTCCAAGATCCCAGACATCTTTTCTGGCTGGGCCAGCTCTGCAAGAGAAGTCAGCCTGCAGGCTGTGCTCATTCCACTGCAGAAAGAGTTCAACCAGCTGGGAGAGAAGGGACCAGCCCTTCACCCAGAGAAGAGCTGAGCCTCCACCCAGCCAGGAGCAGAAAGACCAGCCCTTCACCCAGAGAAGAGCTGAGCTTCCATCTCTGCAAGAGCCCAGGTACATCCAACTCTCCATACACACAGGCTTCCATGGGACATGTGCTACAAGTCCCTGCATGTTGCATTTAGCAGGAGCATGCTGTTCTTAGAAAGAGTCTGCTGTGCTCAGCAGCCTTCATCCACCCCCAAATTGCAACAGCCCAGATCCTTCACATCCTTATGTAAATCCCTGCTCAGTCTAGAGTTAGACAAAATACATACCTTACACAGAGCCTGTACTGATATCAGAGATCCAGCAGTTACTGGCTTGACACACTGATGAAATATCACATTATTTATTCCAACCTTATAATTACAAAAATCAGAATT
Organism: Galbula dea; assembly: GCA_013399015.1. NCBI lineage: Eukaryota > Metazoa > Chordata > Aves > Piciformes > Galbulidae > Galbula > Galbula dea. Next base: position 172,592 of record VWZX01008441.1, on the reverse strand, counting down.
ACAGTAAATGGAATCTTTTCTGTTTCAAAAGGTCTCATTATTTTATTATTCAATGTATGTACATGCAGATAAGTAATAATTACCCTGAGTATTATCCTGCATAATAGAGCCAGTTAATGCTCAGAGATAATAGTGCAGAGACAGCTCATTAGACCAATTTGTACAAAAATAACAGAATTATTCTTTTTTTCTTCTGAACCAACTTGGTCTGGTTTGATAATAGCAAGTTCCAATCACTTCTTTCTTTGCTGCAAGATTAAACTATCTGCAGCCAGTATAGCAGTTCTTATTTTAATGATGAATCACCACGTGCTTTTCTATGGGATTCAAAGAGAAATTAGCCATCCAAAGGATCTGAAGACAAATTCATGGAAGGCTACACTAAAAGAAGGATGATCCTGAAATTACTGCACATTTGTTTCTTACAAGAAGGGATTCATGCTGCTAAGAGATGAGAAAACTCAGCTGACTGTGGAGAGGAGGTAATGGTGATGGCTTCCAGGATCTCAGAACCACACAAGGTCAAGGTCCACAAAACCAGTTCAGCTATGGAGCATGCCAAGGCAAAACTTATAGCCCAAAGCAGGACACCTGCAACACAGGAGATGTGTTTCCTGCAAAAAAAGCAGCAGCTTTAGTCCCTGGTAATGCAGCTGCCCAGAGACCCCAGTGCTCTCTGGTGGGTTCTAGCACATGCTGCACAGAGGAAGAACTGAAATAAACTTTCCATGGAAAAGCAAGACTTTCATTTCAAATCTTTCTGTCTTGCATCCCTTGGAGGCCTGTCCTGCAGTGGAAAGAGAAAATCACTGCTATATTGAACACAATTTCAGAGCTCAGTTCTGCTTTTGATGAAAAATCATTCCTGGTGGGGTTTTTCTGCACCAACATTTAGGCATGTGCTCAGGGAATGGGAAGCTTCCCTTTAAGCAAATGAAATATTGTTCCTGCCAACATTTGGTCTTGTATTCACATGGAACCTCCTGTGCTTCAGCTTCAGCCACTGCCCCTTCTCCTGTCACTGGGCTTCACTGAGAAGAGCCTGACCCCATCCCCCTGACACCTAACCTTCACATATTTAAAAGCATAGATGAGGTCACCCCTTAGTTTCCTCTTCTCCAAGCTAAAGAGCCCCAGCTCCCTCAGCCTTTCCTCATAAGGAAGATGTTTCAGCCCCTTCAGCATCTCACCAGGGTAAAAGGGCAGAAGAACCTTTCTTGACCTACTAACCACACCTCTTCTAATCCACCCCAGAATCCCACTGGCCCTCTTGACCACAAGAGCACACTGCTGGCTCATGGTCATCCTTCCATCTACCAGGACCCCCAGATCCCTTTCCCCTTCACTGCTCTCCAACAGGTCAGTCCCCAACCTGTACTGATCCACGGGGTTAGTCTTTCCCAGGTGCAAATCATTCAATGTCTCCCTGCCCAACTATCCAGCCTGTCTAAGTCTCACTGAATGGCAGCACAACCCTCTGGTGTGTCAGCCACTCCACCCAGTTTAGTGTCAGCAGCAAACTTGCTGACAGTGCACCCTGTTCAACATTACTGATCCTTGCAATTTCTATCTTCCAGCAGTGGAGCCTGAGACTGTGAATTTATTTGCTTGTAGCTTTGGATTTTCTCTGTGCCAGCTGCAGGAGGGTGACAGATGCTGCTCTTGGGCTATGATCTGTAACTGCTTTGACTGGTAGCCCGGGTTCATTCTCAGGTCATGGTGCTGACTCACCTCCATCCCTCACACAAGCTGTAGAAGCCTGGCTCTGCAGGTGGAGCTGAACTTTGCCACCCTCTCCTCTGTAACTGTGCTGTACTGGAGGAATGGTTCTTGCCCATGTCCTAGATTTCAGCTAGTTGATGATGCAGCAGGTTGCAAATCTTGTTTCTACAGTGCTGCTGAGGTCCTTTGCTGTAGACTACAAAGGGCATTTTTATCACCTGAACTGCATGAGCCAGCAACACAATTCACTGCAATATAGTACCTCTATAAATACTTCATAGAAAGAAGCCAAATACTATAAATTGTTTCACACAGTCACTCCTGAATGCTGTCAAAGCATGATGCACATTAAAGGCATTGCAAGGGCTGTGGTCCAAAGCCTAGGAGGAGAAGCTCTGTCCCATCTGTTGGCAAGGGGAAGAAAAGACACTTCAAACCTTGCTCAACTAAGGCATTCACCAGCACAGGACCCCAAGGCTCTGTGACAGCTCATGGCATGCAATCTGGGCTGAATGTCATGGAAAGAGTAGAAAAATACCCCTTCATATTTATAACAGAGACTATGGGTCTAGTGACCAGCCCCATCCCTGGGGCTTAGGAAGCCTCCTCCTCCATCCTGAAGGAGGCTGACCAAGGCTGGCATGGAGCAGGGGACCAGGGTGTGCTGCAGGGTGCCCAGAGAACAGCTGTACCAAGGTGTCTTTCAACACTCTTCACAGCCTCTTACATCTGTTTATTCCCAACCTTTACCATGCTCTCCAGGGGAGGATGTCTGTGCCTGCTCCTTCTTCTCTCCTCCTGCTGAGATGTGCTTTTTATTCAGCAGATGTTGGTACTTGTTCCTATTACTGGAAGTAACAGATCATTCCATTGGCACAGGGAGTGGGAATTGTTTCTAAAGAAATTAAATAACCAGCCTGTTTGGGGGTTTATTGCCAATGTTCATTAAAAAGTTCTTTTTTATTTAGAGACATGGCATTTTAAGGCTCTTCTCTTTAAACAGTTGGTGTTACAGGCCTTATGCAGTGACCTGAGGCTCAAAAAAAACCCCAAAACCAAACCAAAACAATCTGCTTTCATCTGCAATCTGTAAATGCCTGTAGCAATGTGATCAGACACATTTCATGCTTTGATCTGCAACACAGCAAGCTACATACCCAATGGTCACATGCCCACAAGGAACATGGATGTGTTCACTGTATGGCCTCACTGCCAAGCAGTTCCTGGAGCAGATTTTGCTTCAGGTGGTAGACTAGCAAGGGAAGACCTCACCCACAGCCATTTAGGGGAAGGTAAATCCACATCACTCTTGTCCAAAGACATGGATTCTAGAGAAAATTTGGGTGTCATGCTGTTCTGTGAGCACCTGCTTGTGACCAGAGGACATGAAAGGCTGGAGCAGTGGCTCTGGACAGGGAACACTGTGTTGCAGATCAAGATCTCTCAAGATAAAACATATACCACTATTTAAGATTCTGTATTTGCTGCTTTTCCAGTCAAAATAGAAATAGGAACCTTTTGGGGAAAACTGGTAAATATGTATTTAAATTTCATTTCATCCCTCAAGGAGGGCAACTGGCATAAACCAGAAGGTTCATCTGTGCTGGAACTGGAGTTGCAAATGGTGATGTTTCAACCAACTACTTATATCAAGGACTTTACAGCATTAATACACATTTGTCAGATGTTCCTCTGCATTTACACCAAGTTGACAGATACTCACTAAAGGTCCTGTTATTAGATAAGGGATTTTTCATTCATAGTCTCAAATACTAGCTTTGAAATTGTTAAGACCCTTCACCATCTTCATGGCCTCCTTTGGACACTCTCCAAGAGTTTTATCTCCTGTTCATCTGGTGGCACCCAGAAGTGCAGCCAGTGCTGGAGGTGAGGCCACACCAGCAGAGAGCAGAGCAGGACAAATCCCTTCCCTTGGCCAGCTGCAATGCTGTGCTGGATGCACTCCAGGACACAGTTGGACCCTTGGCTGCCAGAGCTCACTGTTGACTCATCTTCAACCAGAAGCCCCAGATCCTTTTCTGCAGGGCTCCTCTCCAGCTTCCCATTCCCCAACCTGTATGTACTTTGACAAGCACTGTTCAGATCAGAGCATGCCTTACTGCTTAGCACTGGCTGTCCTAAAGCCAGCAACCTTTAAAGATGTTTCATTCCTATTGTGGAATTCTGACTTCTGTCAACTTCAACAGCAGTTAGTTTTTCTAACACTGCTCATTTCTTTCCATCAAAACCAACCCACTCTACTGGATCCACCTGAGAAACCAAATGCTAATTACATCTATTCCATTAAGGCAGGGGATGAGATACAAATACACCCTAGGGGTGCCAGGATAAAAAAATAAAACAACCTAACTAACAAAAACCCCCACAACAAACAAAGAAACCCTTTATTTTCATAATGTCAATTTAGTTTTACCAAATTCTTTAAGTCTTCACCTTCCATTAGAGAAAAGAACACTGCAATTAACATTAAATTGTTGTGACTATTCCACTTTAACATTTCTTCTTGCACAGAAAGTCAAACAGCCAGAGACATCTGCTTCAGACAACTCAGGGCATCAAGTGTCCATTATTCCACAGAAACCATATTCAAGTCCAACTGGAAAAGGAAGTCTCAAAATGCTTCTGCCTTCATGAAAACAATTTTTAAAACCTTTTAGGTTTTGTGTTCCAAGCCTTTTGAAATGATGCTTTTTGGCTTAGGTTTGGTAGCCTCATCCATCAGTTCCTTCAGCTGCCCAATCTGCTCCTCACGGAAGTCATTCAGTTTTTCCTCTGTCAACTGGATTCCATACACAGTCTTTTCTCTCAAGTTTTGTTTGTCCTCCTTAATTTGTTGCTGTATCAGTGCTGCATAGTTCTAATGAAGAAGAAATACAAAAGGGCATAAAAATGACAAATGCAGGATTCAGGTTAATTTTCAGCAGTTTTTTTACCATAACATACCCTTACTCAATCTTCTACAACAGTCAATCATTAACACCAAATGACCAAAAAACCCACATTTTTTTGTAAGAAGGAAAAGCTCTAGACCCTTCACCAACTTTGTTGCCCTTCTTTGGACACACTCCAGCACTACAATGTCCTTCTTGTAGCAAAGGGCCCAAAACTGAACCCAGTATTCGAGGTATGACCTCAGCAGTGCCAAGTACAGGGGCACAATCACTTCCCTAGTCCTGCTGGCCACATTTTTTCAGATACAAAGTTCATCCATTAGAAGATCATCTTTTCCAAAACCATCTAATTAAGTAGTGGTGAGGAGTCTTTATTTTTAATGTCAGCAAAGCATCACCTTTCAGAAAGCATCTGCATTAGAGAATCCAGATCCTGGAAGTGGTGGCCCTTGACAAAGCTGCAACACTCACTCTCACAAGTGCCCTGCATCCAGACACACAGTGAGACTCTTATTTCCCCATCCCTTGACCTCAGGTGTTTGTTCTGCTTTGCAACATTGCCAATGTGCTCCCATCTGGATATATCATCCCTGGCTCTTTTTCCTCCACTCATTTCCTAGCTGAACAAATGTTTTGTACATGCCAGAAAGCCTCAGCAGCTGCAGTTTCACATCCATTTGTAACAGGGAGAAAAATTCACAATTGGACACTTGAAAACCATGCTGGGTTTTGGTTGGCTCATGACAGAAAAATTCAACTTTCTCACCTCAGTTTTTGCACCAAAGAAAATATGTCTTAGCCTTTACATAAGCACTGGAAAAAAGATCAACTACATCTCATTTTCTCTGCCTGTGATGCTAGGTGAGGAACAAACAAAGCTTGGGATAGTTAAGTGTTTAACACATTACTGTTCTCTCAGAAATTCATACTGTTATTATGTGATCAGTGATTTGTGGAGAGATACTACACAATTTGCTGGTACATAGTTCTGTAATTTAAGATTTAGCTTCTATGCAGAAAATCACCATTTTTCTAACTGCACATGCACTTAATATTAAGTTGAGCTCCAAAGTTCAGTAATAGGTTTAAAAATGTAATGAAAAAAAAAACCCCAAACCATCCAACCAACCAACAAACCAAGCTAACATTTGTTCTTTCAATAATTTGCCCACTTCCACAAGGAAATGGAGGAGCCACTGTCCCTGGAGGTGTTCAAAAAGCATACAGATGTGACACTGAGGTACATGGTTTAGGGGCATGACCTAAACCACGTTGGCTTGATGGCTGGACTTGATGATCTTAAAGGTTTCTTCCAGCCTTAAAGATTCTGTGACTCTGTAATCATCATTTTTATATTCCTTGGCATCCAGCTCAACAGTACCATGTTATATTTTTAAACAATCACTCCAAAAAGCTCTGTAAGATTTACTCAGATAGCAAAAGTCAGGCTAGCTATGTCTGCTCACAGGCACTGCCTGTATGATTCACCTTCTTGTCAGATCTTCTCTTTTAAAAAAGTTGGAAATTTTGATCCCCCTTAAACAGTTCAAGTATAAAGCTGATGTATTCCTCCATTCCAAAAAGACTATCTCCACTTGCAGTCAAATGAATCATAGCAGTGATCATCATCATCATCATTAGTGGGGCCAGATAAGAAACCACTGTTCTGAGACATGTTAAACACACAGGGCACAGTCAGGCACTGAAAAATGCTATCAAATTATTTTAAGGTGATTTTTGCTCAGGATGACATCAAAACTAAAAAGCACAACCTGACACACCACCCTCATCACTCCCTGGAAGTTAATTTAAAGTTGCAGCTTCCAAATTCTTATGCTGCTACCAAAAGCAAAACCAAACACATGCTGCTAGACCAGCAGCATGAAGAAATGACTAGGAACAACCAGCACAGCAAGGAACAACTTGTTCTTATTCCTGTGCAGAGATATGGTGGGTGAATTACTCAGGCTCATACAGAATTCTGCAACTGATTTATTGTGGGTGTTTGACTACACAGCTGCCTGTTTGTTAAACAAAAGACAATCTTTATTGGAGTGATTTTTAAATGGGAGATATGCCTCATCAAACTCACAGAATCACAGATTGTTAGGAGCTGGAAGGGACCTCCAAAGATCATCTAGTCCAACCCCCCTGCCACAGCAGGATTCCCTAGACCAGGTCACACAGAAATGCATCCAGATGGGTGTTGAATTCCAGAGGAGGAGACTCCCCAGCCTTTCTGGGCAGTCTGTGCCACTGCTCTGGCATCTCAACCGGGAAAACATTTTTCCTTGTATTCACATGGAACCTCCTGTGCTTCACCTTACAGCCATTGCCCCTTGTCCTGTCACTGGGCTCCACTGAGAAGAGCCTGACCCCATCCTCCTGACAGCCACCCTTCACATATTTAAAAGCAGAGATGAGGTCACCCCTTAGTCTCCTCTTCTCCAAGCTAAAGAGCCCCAGCTCCCTCAGCCTTTCCTCATCAGGAAGATGTTCCAGCCCCTTCAGCATCTCTGTGGCTCTGTGCTGGACTCTTTCCAGCAGTTCCCTATCCTTCTTCAACTGAGGGGCCCAGAACTGGACACAATATTCCAGACGTGGCCTCCCCAGGGTAGAGTAAAGGGGGAGAACCACCTCTCTCGACCTACTAGTCACACCCCTTCTAATCCAGCCCAGAATCCATTGGCCTCCTGGCCACAAGAGCACACTGCTGGCTCATGGTCATCCTTCCATCCACCAGGACCCCCAGATCCCTTTCCCCTTCACTGCTCTCCAACAGAGTGTCTTCATATATTTTCCCTGAAGCTGTAAATATAGGTAGAAATGTAATAACAAACCTAGGCAAACTCTACCACACATAAGCTCAGCTTAATACACAATCTCAGTGGATGTTCTCATACCTCATGTACATGTTAAGAGGCAACCATCTACACTTCACTGTACAAGACCACTTCAAATAGCCCATAAGCATCTAAAAAATTGCATAAACCACAATTACTGTCAAATAAACTACCTAATCTGAATGAAAAGCTATGTGAAGTCACACATCCTCTCACAGGAACAATTACCAGCCAATTTCAAACCACCTTTGTTTTTGTAAAGGACAGATTATGATCACATGAAAAAAGAAATCAATATCCTATAAAAGCTGGTGAGTAAGTCTTCCTCTTGCTTTTGAAAACACCTATCAAATGGTGTTTGAATGAGCCCAGGTAATGACATAGAGTTAGCATTCTCAGAGTTTCTTAACATGGAAAATTAAATTAGTAATTGCTAGGAAAAGGACAGCAAAATGAAGACAGCAATTTTGTTTTGAGGTACCCAACACAGCAGAGGACCTCTGGAGAATAAAGAGGTCCAGCTCCTGCTGCATGTCTTGACAGAAGGTGAAAAAAACAACTTTCTCCTCTGGTATTTAAATTACCTGAGTATCTACCACATGGGTAACAGCAAACCAGAGACAAAAGGAACCTGGATGAACATTCAGCACTGGCTTAACATTGCTCCTGCCAAAAGCCTGAAGGATTTAGGGTGAGTGGTCACTGCTGACTGGTCTTGCAAGTCTCACAAATAAAACCCTTTTATTGACTGTAGTGTGGGCACAAGAAGGAAATCTGAAAGATTCTTCTCTTTCTGAAAATGCTACAGGACTTCACCTGTAACCCTGGGAAAGACCAACATCCAAAAGAAATGTTTCACCATGAGGATGGTGAAGAACTGGAACAGGTTGCCCAGAGAGGTGACTGATGTCCCATCCCTTGAACCATTCCAGATCAGGTTGAACAGGGCTCTGAGCAACCTAATCTAGTTAGAGGTGTCCCTGCTCACTGCAGGGGGTTGGACTAGATGACCTCTCAAGGCCTCTTCCAAGTCTAACCTTCCTATGATGCTAGGAGGTCAAATGTTTCACCCACAGACACTCCAGCTTCAGTGCTGCAGACAACACTTGCATTCTGAGACAAGATTAAGGCCTCTAAACAGCATTGTGCTCCAGTTAAATAAAGCATTACACACAAGTTGACCATCATTAAAATATGGTTATGCTATAAATGTAACAGATACATAGAAGAAAATACTAGCAACAAGCTTATTCATGATAGAAAACACTGTTTTCCCTGTTATTTTCTTGTTTTTAGCATCTCCTTCATGACCAATGTCACAGCACAGAATCCAACAACAAAATGTTTAGCATCTACTAAGAGAGTGGAAAGTAACACCAAGTTTTCTGGTTTCAAAACCAGGAAGATTTTCCCAGCATGGCCATGCTAAAGAAAGCCACAAAGCAANCCATTCCAGATCAGGTTGAACAGGGCTCTGAGCAACCTAATCTAGTTAGAGGTGTCCCTGCTCACTGCAGGGGGTTGGACTAGATGACCTCTCAAGGCCTCTTCCAAGTCTAACCTTCCTATGATGCTAGGAGGTCAAATGTTTCACCCACAGACACTCCAGCTTCAGTGCTGCAGACAACACTTGCATTCTGAGACAAGATTAAGGCCTCTAAACAGCATTGTGCTCCAGTTAAATAAAGCATTACACACAAGTTGACCATCATTAAAATATGGTTATGCTATAAATGTAACAGGTACATAGAAGAAAAGACTAGCAACAAGCTTATTCATGATAGAAAACACTGTTTTCCCTGTTATTTTCTTGTTTTAGCATCTCCTTCATGACCAATGTCACAGCACAGAATCCAACAACAAAATGTTTAGCATCTACTAAGAGAGTGCAAAGTAACACCAAGTTTTCTAGTTTGAAAACCAGGAGGGTTTTCCCAGCATGGCCATGCTAAAGAAAGCCACAAACCAGCCCTTCAACAGGGTGGTTTGGACTAAGGTAGCCAGACCTGCAAAGTCAGAGACCTCAGACACTGTCAAAGCCAGCAAAGGATGCAACAACAAAGATGCAGGCAAATGCTCTGCAAGTCCTGTGTTCACTCACCCTGAGGTATCTCTTCAATAATATCCTAATCCTCTTTGTATTCACACCCAAACCTCTGTGGCTGAAATGAAACATGCTGTCAACTCCAAATCTTTGGCTTCAGCAAAGCATCAGGGTTGCTCATGGAGAGGATACCAGTAGCTAGGCTATAGGCTACAGATCTAATGAGCTCTTCTGTTGAATGATTTATCTCTATTTTATGAGAGAAATTTGGTTATAAATGCTGCTGCTTGGAGATCTGTTTACCACCTTCTGACAGTTCTTAGACATAAAGAATAAGATGCCTTAAACAAGCTAAAAAATCTGCCATTTCTGTTACATTCCAAACTGCAGCCATCCTTGATATTTTTCATTAACACTAGAAGGGTTCAGTTAGGATGAAGTTAGGATGTAACATATTACCTCAGTATGTTTTATTCAGAGCTTTGCTATGTATTGAAACCACAAACACTTCAAACATGGACTGAGTAGTCACAAGAACACTAAGCTGAAACTTTCATCACATGGAAGTAACAATCAAAAAGGGTATCAGCAAGAGTACTGAAGCATTCCTCACTATTTTAGAAAGTACAGAAATCAAAAGAAAGTAGATTTTCATACAAATGAGTTCATTTAATCAAAATGTAAACCACAAAAGGTACAAAAATGACAGTTTCCTAGACACCAACTTGTTCCTCAAGTACTTTTCAAGACCACAAGTGTAGAGAACCCATCTTACTACAGGATACACCTCCTAACCCCAAAGAAAAACACTCTAGGTGGCATAAAATACTCCCTTGTCTAATAAATATACCCAACTGGAATTGATAAGGAGCTCTAAAAAGAAGCTGTGAGAAGAGCAGCTTAGCTAAGCTATGTTGTATTTCAGTCCATTATCTGATGGAAGGATTTGTAAAGGCCATATCAATCCAAAGGGATAAGCCAGGACTTGCAATGAGATTGTCTGCATGTAAATGTTCTATGTCTAAGGAAGCTAGAGATGTAGGTTGCCTTTGTGCTGAACATCAGAGAGACAAACTTTTGTCTCAAACATGGTATGATGGCTGCACACACTGTCCTCCAGACATGTGGGTCTCATCTCTGTAAGAGTAACTACACCTCTCTCTCACTGGTTGTAGATGACTGGCTTCAATCAACCTCCTTCCTTCCTTATGATGAAAGGAAAGTGTTCATTAGTTGTTTTGCTTTGTGAGGTTTTAATTACAAAAGGCAACAAAGACATCATTTCTCCTTGAGTGAATCTCTCATCTTTTCACTGGAGTTTGCTTTATCTTTGGGTAACACTGGTGCCACACACTCAACCAGGTTGCCCAGGGCCACATCCAGCCTGGCCTTAAGCACTGCCAGGGATGGTGATCACAGCAGCACAACAATGCACACACTCTAGCTACACAGAACTGTTGCCATCTAAGAGTTGGGAGTTTTTCTGGTTGCTTGCTTGTTTGCAGTTTGGGTGGAGAGAATGAAAAACTGTGCAGCTCAAATGGAGCCAGGGAATAGAATTATGTGATACTTAATAATCAGAATGGAAAACTATTATTTGATTAGGAAGGTATAAAATGGGACTACTTTTTTGGAACACAGTTTATTAATGTTGTTAAACTGGAAGAAATGACATTTATTTAGAGGACTGTGAAAAAAAAGCTCAAGGACTAACTCAGCTTTGTTTATACTTTAAATAACATGTTATTTTAATGTCCTTTTTTCATGTGAAGACTTCTGAGATCATAATTTGAGGTGAAAGTGGGAAGTTTGTGGCCTGACCATCAAGGTAAACCTCTCTAAATGCTATTAAGTCCAAAATGGAACACAACAGCATTACAGTACATCAGAGTGACTTCACTGTCATTTGTGGAAAAACAAGCTCTGATTAGTTATTTCTTTCTGGATGCACAATACTTCTATCAGTACTGTACATCAGGGCCAAAATCTAGGTCACTAAAAGCTTTTAGTATCATCTGGTAACAACCACAGTCTTTAAGATCCTCTCCACTTACATTAATAAGCTTCATCTCAGGCCTTAAATAAAAAGCTTGAGCTTGTTCTAGGGAAGAAGGAAGGAAAAAGAAAAATCAGAATTCACTTGAAGGAAAAACAACATTTAAGAAAAAATTAAATGACCAGTTCATCTCTGAAATGAGAGATCAATCTGAAATGGAGCAGGAGGAAGAGGTGGGAGATGGTCCTAGACAAGCTTCCTGTCATGGTTCTCTTCCCTTGGACAGGTTATATCATTCAAAGTGTGAGCTCTGCCAAAAAAGAGACTTAATTCATGAAAGAATAAATATTCTTTGAAGTACAGATCAGTATTTGAGTGTCTTTTAAATTGGTATTGGACACAAACAGACTTGCAAGAGAAATATATTAAAAATCCCATTAGAACTTAATATAGTTAACATGGAAAATCATTCAGTCTAGACCTTCAGCTGTAAAAATGAGGATGAAATGACACTGTTACTAAGACCAAACTCCCTGCTGTGACTGGACCAGGAAAGTTAAACTTCTTTCAAGAAAATTGTTTCTTATTTTCATACAAATCCTCATTAATTCTCAGCAATTTGAAAGATGGTTACTGCTTGACTCAGTTTCTATTTTGCTTTGATATTTTACATATGACATCTCTTTGGCAAACAAAAAAAGCTCTCCTGTACACTTTTGTCTACTGCTGCTGTTTTGTCTGGCAAATATTATGCTACAATCTCTCAGAATATTCAAGGTTCTATCACACTGTGTTAATTTAAAGCAAGGCAAGGGAAAAGACTGGAAGTGATAGCTTTAGTTCTTTTTTAGGAACTTTACTTCCTCAGTAGATCAATTCTACTGTAATATTTCTATTTAAACACCAAACTAGGAAATCTTGGCAAAGTGCTTTACTGCAGACAACTCCCAGACAAATATCACCACTGAGTACAGGGATTTTACCCAAAAACCACTGAAAACTGTTTTAGTAGCATAAACACCCAATTAGAATCAAAGCACACAATGCAAATATCACTTGCAGACTCCCATATCGATTCTTTCAATGCAGGACAAGCATCTTAAATTTGCAGTTATTTCTTTCCAGATTTTCATGGAAGACAAATGAATTCATATGTAGGTATTTGCCAAAGGACAATAAAGCCTGTTTCCAAGACAACCACATTAGCTTCCCAACTGCTAGACACTAAGAACATGCAAAAGATGAAATATCCCAGATGATGACACTGAAAAGACTTTCCACACATGTTCTGCTACTCAATTTACACCAAAATAAGCTTTTCAAGTGTACATAGATATCCAAACCAAACTTGGTATTCTTATTTTTCCATTCCTGATATTCCTATATGCTCAACAGAGCCAAAACCTTAAAGTAATACAATGACAAAAAAAGATCTCACACAGAAACAAAAATTTCATCTGCTAGTAGGTATCTGGCATTGATTTCCCTGACACCACAAATAACCTTCCTGCTGAGAGTGCACTAATTTTTTTTACTTTAGTGGACCCCTAGAAAAATAATGTGCTTGAATGAATTCAGGAAAAAGTCATGGGCAATATTTAATAAACAGACCAGAAGGTCATTAGTGTAAAAGTCAGATCCATCCCTTAGGATAAACAGAAACTCTGTCAGTTTTAAGTGGACTTATTCTACATTCCCTGTTCCAAGACAGTATATGGGATACTAAGTCAGCAAAGCAAATCTGGCAACAGAAAATACTGAGTCAAAGGCTGATTTTCTTGGCCAGTCTTACCACAGTCCCTCTAGGAACAGGGAGACAAGCCCTACCTTGGTGCTTGTGGAGGCATTTAGAACAGACAAACAAGGAGTCATTGAAGTTTATCTCCCTGCTTCTTCAAGATGGCACTAACATTTTGAGGTGTGCTCTTCACAGAGCACTACCTAGGAGATTGGCCAGCAATAAAAAAAAGCCTACATACAGGTGGACTCCTATGATATCAAAAATAAAGAAATATTGCCACTGGAAAAGAGGTGAATTCTTATAAAGGTGTTACTTAGGTAAGGATGACATCAGTCTGGTACTTCACAAAGTTCTAATGTATTTAACCACAACCATCTGCTTACAATTCAGTCCTTCTTGCTCTTAAACAGCAGCAATAAGGCATCTCTATGAAAATAAAGACATACTGATGTACCTGACATTTTCCTTAAGACATCTAACAACATACTGGTTTATAATTGTAAACTCACTCTATGGAAAGAAGGCTTATTACTACAATTAGCATGTACTTCATAGTACTTAATAAAAGGCAAAAAAAACATTTAACTCCTTAGTCTCTCATAGACCCAGTGCAAATTTTTCAAGCTCTTGTTGCTTCAGCAAAAGAAGCCAAATGCCATTCAAGTTTTAGACCAGACACACACCTTGTAAACACATAAACATACCTTCCAAATGAAGTTAATAATAGAAATGGTTTTAAAGTCCTCCCTACTCTCCAAGCAAGAGACCAAATCAGAACACTTCCCACCTCTTCTGTTTTATTGCTCTCAATAGAAACTTCCTTCCTCTGTCTTATTTTCCTAAAATACTGTGGTATAACATATGCAGCCAGAAAGCTCTCTGCTAGAACAGTGCAGACAGAAGAGCTCAGAGAAATTTGAAGTTCCCATTCTAAACACAATTCTAAAATTGTACTGTTCTTTTAACAGTTCAAGGTCACAAAACTTTAAAGCTTACAAACCTATGCATCTTACCAAGGGTTTTTAATTTGCAGCTTTTTATAGTCTCAGAACTACTTCAGAAGTAGCCACAGAAATTAACTGAAGACAGATGTGTCATCAGTATCTTCAAGAGCTGCTATAAAGGAGTATGCATCTCTACTGACTACATCAGAGCCCCCAGATCTGTAACCCCCAAATTCTGTAATCACCTGCAAGTCTATTTATCCCTTTAACCAATGGCTCTGACATTTAGGAGGATTTTTATAGCATCTGTCACAACACAGTGAGTATGGGCCAGGTTGTCACAGAAGACTGGAGGGATTAAGTAGAAAAAGAAAAAGGAAAAGTCACTGATTCAGTTTCAAAATTCAATAAAGTACTGTAGAGACAGCTCATTTAAAAGCACTTCTGAAAAACTCCATTAAAGATTCTGTACTGTTCTTTGGGAGATCTAATACAGATCAAACTCAGGCCTGAACACTTTCTCCTGCAATCTCTACACAATACTTCAAAATTAACTCTTGAGTTAAATCTTGTTCTATTCCTTTTGTTTCTGCTCCTGCAGGAGGTTTTGCAGCTATTAAAGGGGTCTTGCTTTGAATTACCAAATGACAGGGAAAACAGGGTAAGGGAGTAATAAAGGGATAGAAATCAAGTGAGTCAAACAGCTTAGAGTTGTATGTAGAATCACAGAATTGTCAGAGCTGGCAGGGACCTTCAAGATCATCTAGTTCCAAGCTCCATGCCTGCCAGGGACACCTCCCACTAGGATCAGGTTGCCCACAGCACCATCCAGCCTGGCCTTAAAAGCTTCCAGGGATAGGGCTTCCACAACCTCTCTGGGCAACCTGTGCCAGTGTCTCACCACCCTAACAGGGAAGAACTTCCTCCTCATATCCAATCCAAATCTACTCTCCTCTAGTTTATATCCATTTAGAAATCAACACTCACTTAAGTAAAACTTAAAACTGTCACAACAAAGACCCAGACTTCCCATTTATTCCTAAAACTTCTCCCCCACCTAGAACCAATCTTTTTTCTCCATGCAACCACAGGCTGTCCAGTTCCAAGCAAAAAGATCTATGTAGAACATTATGGTGCATCCACATCCATTTAAATGCTCTCTCCACACTAATATAATGATACTTTTATCATTAGCATAAATGCCAAACTCCTGCACTGATTTGTTAGACTGTATTAAGAAACAAGGCCTTTTCCTGCTGTATGTGATCAGGATGAGCTTTCAAACTGACTAGATAAAGTTCTAGGAAAATCTCTGCTTGCCACCCATTGATGATGTGAATAAACAGGTTGCCTCAAGGATTCTATCAGTCAGACAATACTAAAACTATTCATGAGGATCCATTTCTGTTTCAAGACTTTTCAACATTAAGGAATTCTCAACTTCCATGTGCATGGCCTGAAAATTACTCTGGACTTCTTGAAAGCAATGCAATACTATTTGAATAAGTAAACCAAATACAGCAATTGTTGGGGAGGAAGCAATGGGATCATTTGTATTCTGCTGTATTTATTTACAAGGAAAATACAACAGATCTCCTCCCCTTCACTGACCTGCTTGCTCTACTCACTATAGCAGTGATTTTACAAACAACAGCTTTGCAAAACATCTTCCTTTGCAAAACTCAGCTCAGTAATGCTCTATTTCTTGGGGTGGGTGGAGAGCTTCCTTGGGAAAGTTCTGCCACAGCTGCTCTCCAAATGATCATACCTAGATGAAAGATCTTTGGGATCCTATCTTCCCTCAAAAACACTGCCTACAAGCAATCTAATCACAACTGTAAACAAACCAGAAAGTGCCATTACTCAGGAAAAAGGAAATCTTTGGCAAGTAACTTGGTAACTTGCCAATGATAGATTCATCACTGTGCCAAAAGCTTTAACCATCACATGGGATATGCTAAATAGTACAAGGGGTCATGAGAACTTCATCTCAGACAACAGAATTGAACATCTGAAGGTGACAAAATAGACAAAGCCAAATAAAACAAATTCAAAGTCCTCATTCACACTGCAATTAAATTCATGACACACTGCTGCATGCTTTCTGCTAGCCCACTAAAGAAATTCAAGTGAAGCACTGTTAGATATCAATCTAGCTAATGCATCCTAAAAGTGTGATGCCATGAAAGACTGGAACTAAGTCTTTTGGGTACCACAGCTCAAATGAAAGAACTGCACAAACTCACTATACTTATTCCTATGTGTATATTTGTTCAAATAAGTGCACAAATCCATTAAAATGAATACAATCAACCTAATCACTTTTGGATTGAAAACAAGTGATCAGATGTACTGCAAAAGGTGCCAAGGTGTCTCAGTGATCACATGCTTTCAGAGTACTCAGCACTTTTATTTCAGTACCATTTAGTTGCAAATGCTGATTTAAAATATGACTTTCTGACTTGAACACTGTAATTGCATTTGCTTCACCACCAGAAATGTGGGGAATTTTCTCAGCTAACATTTGCAAATTACACTAAGTCAAATCACTTCTCCACATCCTCTACATCAAAGCAAAAATCATAAGGATTTGTGATCAGGTGAGACCCCAGGGAACTTAATCAAAGATGGCCCTGGAGTAGGGAGCTCCAGAGGTCCCTTCCTGACAAGGTCTTCTAGGTTCTCTCTGCTTTATTATTCATTAAAAAGCCAAGATAAGTCCAAGTTAGATTTAAATTACTATCCCTACATAAAAAAATATTTGAAATACAAATCTTGGTTACTGATATGGATCTGGTATTATGCTTTGAGGATTAATAGATTTTTCTTAAATGCTCCAGTAATGAATAAACTGTACTGGAACAAAGAGTTCTTTTCTCAACTCAAGGAAACTATATGAAAACACAAGTAAAAATTCCACTAAGACAAACTAGTTCATATATTTAAGGTAATTTCCATCCTATTCTTTCACAGCAAACACAAAACTTCATTGGCAGCTATTTCTCAGAAAAGAAACACAGACTGCATTTGTTATTTTCCTCACTAAATCAGTTATCAAAGCTTAACTTGTACATATGCAAGTGAAAAGAAGAACCAAACCTCCTTCCTACTTGAAACACAATACACATTATGCAATAGCACTCAAAAAATATCTGATCAAAATTTATAAGCAACACATCTAAAAGATACCAGTTCACCAAAGCAGAAGACAAATTTTAAAGCAATAGTTAGCAGTCAAATAACATTTTTCAGATCAAGGCTGCAGAGTAACAAGACACACACCTGGCAAGCCCTCTTGGCTAGAAAAACAGCAAGGGGGGGGGGTTTCCTGCTTGCTTTTCTTTCCAGGAACATATTTTCTATCTGTTCAGAGCAGAACATACACAATTGCTGCTGTTCAGACATGGTACCCAGCTTTGACATGCAATCTCATAAAGGCCTACAGAGTCTCCTCTTGTTTTACCAAACCAGCAACAGAATAGCACTGGAGAGTTGAGCACTTGTTTCTTAAAACAGCTTAGATCTGCACACAGATTCCAGAGTTGACTATTCTTGATCTGGAGAAAGTTAGATAAAACAGTTGATAAGAACCTGACAAGGCAAGAGAGAAAGAATCTGCACAACAAGCAGCAGTGGCACTTGACAGCAGAGCAGTCAGAGCTCTGTCTGCAGCAGTGACTTAGAACAGTGCCAGAGGATGCTTTGAGAAGGTATCAGACCTCAACCATCCACCCTTGGAGCTTGGTGCCACAGCCTCTGGCACAGGTTTTGCTTAAAGCTTTCTCCCTACCAACTCCCAGGCCCAGCTGGTGAGCTGGCACAGACTGGGGACTGCTCCCAGCAGGCAGTTTGGATGTGCCCACTCTGCCTTCAAGGGTAAGAGTTGAAGAGCACAGATAGGAGCTGTTCCACTGGCTGCTGCAAAGCAGCCCCAGGCACATCCCATCCAGCAGTAGACACTGCCTCAACCTGACAGTGCTGGGGCCAAACAGTCAAGCCAACAGATCCCACCACCCTCTGCAAGAGGTGTATTCCCCAAGTCAAATGCTTCTTTCACACACCTGGAAATCACAGGTTTCCCACCAGCACCAAGAAAAGTGGTTCACATTGGTTTTAAAGGAGAGGGGGAAATATAGACATACATTTATATGTATTTAGCAGATCTTCTTTCACTAGGAACATAAAACTAAAGCCTTTAGTAAACCCTACAGAACAACACACAACTTGTTAGCCATATTGAGAAGCTTTCCATTACTGGCAGACTGGATCCATACAGATGGAAAGTGGACATCCATCACCCCAGTCTAGGGTCTGCTGCTCCAACCATACTTACTGCTTATCAATATAGTCCTTTACTGGAGATGTCTACAGGAGCCAAGACAGGCCTCACCCACATCCAAAACATCAGCTCTACACAAAACTTTGAAAACCAATATCTACTGTCATTTTCCCAGCCCTGGGATTTAATGCATCAGCAGGAAATAAAACTTTAGCCAGCTCCATTGTAAAATATAAATATTTAATTGTTTATAGCATAGGTTATTCTCACCAAGGAAAAGAAAGACAATCCCAGGCAAACTGCCATCAATGTTTCTAAAAACAAAGGTCTACCACAATTA
Organism: Galbula dea; assembly: GCA_013399015.1. Classification (NCBI taxonomy): domain Eukaryota; kingdom Metazoa; phylum Chordata; class Aves; order Piciformes; family Galbulidae; genus Galbula; species Galbula dea. The sequence goes on along the minus strand of VWZX01008441.1, from coordinate 153,771 downwards.
TTTTCCTCCCTCTGGTCAAGTTTGGGAAACCATTCTGCTGCTGAGGAGTGGCATCTGCTGGTAGACAGGCACTCCACAAAAAAATCAGATTCACCAGTTAAAACAAAAAACATTTGAAAAAAACAGCCAAAAAAAAGAAAAAAAGAAGGAAAATCAGAGTTCACATTACTCACAAAGCAACTTTCACTTGCTTCTTGACTGATAGGATGGTGTTTTTCTTAACAATGTAACTCCTTTCAGCTATAGTGATGGAACCAGACCATTGCTAGCACTGCCTACAACATTTCTTCTCACTAGTCCACCAGCAGTGGAACTAGGGAAAAAAAAACCACACAGCTATACAAGATCTCATCCTTGTAAACCACTAAGGACATAAAATATGTTTGTTATTTAATTAAAACTCTTCACATCATGGATCTCTTAACTAAATTCTCCCAATGACTCACTGTAATGGATGTTAAGAAGCTCACTGGCATGCATCACTGCAACCAACTGAACGTCAACATCCAAGAGGCCTAGAAAACAACTAAATGGAGTGATTTGCTGTACACCTTAAAATGAATTCTGAGCATTAAATCAAATTGAAACTACTGTAAATGAAATACATACAGAGAACAAGTCACTTCAACATGAACCAGAGTATTCTTCATTTTAGAGCAACCTGCTTGCAGCACAGCCTAAAGCTGGCTACACTTTCCATGAGGTGCCACTCTTATAAGCCACAGCTCCTCTAACTGTGGCAGGCTATAGCTTTTTTGGCCTAAAATCTCATGGTGGATGACTGATATATGCCATACTCAGTTAGGAAGGGACATAAATGTTACACTCATGTCTGGGAATGAAAGTAGGAATAGATATGGTTTTATACTGTATTTTCATCTTTAAGAAGACTTCCTACTCTTAACAGCATCCTGCAATACCAACCTACTCTGCAACAGCATCTAAAATGGGGCATTCTTAACAATAAAGAGGTTATTTTTCATTGAAAAAATAGGTATATTGAGGTATTGCTCTATGCTTCCAAAAATATAATCACCTTAAAACTCAACAGATCCCTTATGAAAAGAATAAAATACAACTTTTAAAAAGAGAGGTTTGTGTCTACATACCAAGACTTCATCTCCTCTGGGCATACTGTACTGGGGGCTACTATAGCTGCTCAGAGTTTTGTAATGATTCTTCTCAGCTGCCAGGTTAGTTGGATGAAACCAAAGCAGAAAGCTACTGTGATAATTATCTCCCTTCCTGATACCACAGCAGCAAGCAAAGTTGTGCTTTTATGTCATGTATGTCATAACATATAACATCTGACATCAGATCTGTGGCTAAAGAACCTGCTGGTTACCCAACTACCATTGTCCAATGTTGATTTGACTTAACAAGAATTGAATCTGTGACAATTCTAGTTTATATTGGAAAACTCAAGACTCATTTCTAGTCCAGGAAGAAGCCTTCCCAATTTAAGGATTTGCTGCCATCGTGTGTACACTTCAAAAGCTGCAACCCTACCACATAATCACACATGGTAAGGGCTGGAAAGGACCTCTTGAGAGCATCTAGTCCACTCCTCCTCTGCTAAAGCAGGTTCACCTAGACAGAATCACATCCAGGCAGGTTTCAAAAGCCTCCAGAAAAAGAGACTCCACAACCTCTCTGGGAAGCCTGACCCAGCACTCTGGCACCCTCAAAGGAAAGTTCTTCTTTATGTTTAGGCAGAACTTCATGTGTTCTACTTTGTGCCCCTTGTCCTATTACTGGGTACCACTGAGAAGAGTCTGGCCCCATCCTCTTGACAGCCACCCTTTAGATCCCCTCTCAGTCTCCTCTTCTCCAGGGATCTCAGCCTTTCCTCATTAAGAGGGATGCTCCAATCCCCTAATTATCTTTGTTAGCTGCTGGAATATTTCCAGCAGTTCCTTGTCTCTCTTGAACTGGGCAGCCCAGAACTGGACACAATACTCTAGATGTGGTCTCACTAGGGCAGAGTAGAGGGGGGAAGAACCTCCCTCAACCTGCTAGTCACACTCTTCTCAATGCACCCATCCTTATGATCTTCCTTTATTGTCAAAAATGAGCTAGCAGACTACACAAGGGCATTACAGACATCAGTCAGAAGGTGATGAAGGTTCAAAGATTGCTCATGTGATACAAATTCTTCCCTCCATACAGATTGCACACACACCAAACAGCGCAGAGCCTCAGCTCAGTGACAAAGACCACATGCTTCCACTCTACAACTGTAAAAAGCAAGAAGCTGATGAGGAGCTAAATGGCCCACAGAAACACACTGGTTCATTCAATGCAGGTATCAATGCTACCAGCACAAGTCAATACCTTCAGTCATGACATTTCCAAAGAATCAATGGAGATAGTGACTGAGGTTAAACACTTCCACCAGGCTTCTCAGTCAGATTCAGAAAAAGGAAAAAAGAAATATTGCAGTGACCTAATGATCTGTTCATTTCCTCTACATGATGGAATAGAATAGCTCAGGAAGAAGAAAAAAAATAGTATAAAATAGGATTAAAAGGGTGTGTCAATTTTACAGCATTCAGAAATTCCCAGGAAGCAAGGGCCAATGCACCTACATTCTAAGGATCAGCTGCTAGCCAGTTAAAAGATAGGTGCAAAATCAGTTTAGAAGGTATTCTAGATTTAGCTAGTTACTGCACGAGGGGGAGGGGAAGTGATTCATGTTCTCTTTCACCTCACTCTGCTCTGCCTCTCACTAACATCCCTGAAACAACAAAAAAGGAGCATATCAACAGGACTCAAGCTCCCCATAAATCACTAAGCCTAAAACCCAACACTCAGTAACTCTGCCTCTATTATCACTTCTAACTTACTCTTTGTTTAGTGAACATTTCCTTAGAAATCTCTCCTTAATTTTCCTTCTGGAAATGACCTTTAAAAACCTAGAAATTCAGTCACTGGGATCAAATGTACTTTCCAAATCAGCTCCTTCAAAAGGAAAATAGCAGCTTTAAGACACAGAAATTAAAACTTTCTGCTTGCTGTATTGCCAGCATAAACAGCAAGGTATCAGTCAGAGGGTGTGTGGGTGTAGATACAGTCAGCTTTGGTATTGAAATAGCCAAAGTTCTTGGCATTACATAATATGGCTAAAACAACATGAAGATTGATAAACACAGTCAAAATTTGAGGTTTGCTCCTTTTATTTGCAAAAAAATCCCATGTTTAACTGACTTCAGTATTAGGGAACTGCATATAAAAAGCCTTTATTCCTTAATGGGTTCAAACACATCAGTGTGTCCTAACTACAGGTCTACACTCAGAAGTGATACACACATCTGGGGCTTTAAAAATTCCCTAATTTGTACAATGCTACTTGTGTGAACACCTCACATTACACTGAGGGAAAAAAAAAAGGAAAAAAATAAATCCCAAACCATTATTCAGATGTGCTCCAGATCCCAATTTAACTCACAGAAGATATTCATTTTACCTCAGAGAAAAATCAATTTTGTGTCTACACAGGATAGAAAAGCCCATCTATATGGTATTTGCAATTACAGCACTCACAGTATTATTGCAGTAATTACAAACTATGGTACTTGACAGCACTTGTGGAAAGTTGGCAGTGTTTACAGTGTTGATAGTGGAAATGCACTGAAAACACACTAAAACCTACCAAGCTTCCAAAACACTACACACTGACAATATTCCCACAAGTACCAAACAAACTGCTAGAAGGAAGGTGTCAATAAAATCCAAACAAGGAGAAATCCTTATAAATTGGCAACTCTAAGTCATGTTCAGTTTGTCTGACTGACCTGACCCACTCCATTCTCTTAAAATACAACAAAGCTCAAAAGATTTGTGGCTAATTTACCTCAATATTAGCTTCACCTAAAAACCTAACCTGGTAAGGTTCTCCAAATTCCACTGTAAAACACTCCAAACAACAAAACCAGACAGTGCTTGAACATCAAACTGGGGCAAAGCAATGACAACATCCATCTCCTCCTCTTTAAGTTTAAGGGGAAACAATAAATCTAACATAACTCAGACACATACAACTTAAAGTCAACTTTTTAAGCCATCAGTTTTTATTCTGTAATTGGTACTGAGTTAAACTTTTTGAAATGGCTGTAAAGGAACACTGAAAAAGCAGAATCAGGTTCATTTGCAACAAAGAAGATAAAACTGTTAGATTCAAAGAGTACCCAGGGATCTGAATGCACATCACCAAAATAAAAGGTTCCTGAGCATTACAGCTCTACCCTAAAAAAATCTGCAAGTCCTGAGAATTCTGTGCTATTATGAATATATTTATACATAATAAAGGCTTTCCATCCCCCCAGTTTCAAACAGATACACAAGCACTATGGTATGTTACCTACCATGGTTATGCACATGCTATGCCTCCTATGGCTTTAAACAGAATTTGATATTGCCACTAGATGGAAACCTGAATTACCTTTTAAACTGACACTTCTGTAAATGCTCCCATTGTTTGGTCTGCTGCTACAGTGTCTGACCATTCCTGCTTTCTTATTTAGAGATCTAAAGTCTGATGATGATACAAAACTGGGAGGAGGGGCTGATAGCCCAGGTTGTTGTGCAGCCATCCAGAAGGATCTCCATAAGCTGGAGAGATGGGCAGAGAGGAACCTTCTGAAATTCAACAAAGGCAAGTGGAGGGTCCTGCACTTGCTAGGACTTATATCACAGCTCATGAAATTTTGAATTTGGAAGATATAGATCTGAAAAAACTATCTCCCATTTACCTTTAAGTCTTATGTTCCATCAACCCCAGACCAGACCATTTTTGAAACAGGAAAAAGAAATGCAGACTATTTACACATAACAAAGTTAAACAAAAATAAAACAAAAACCCCCCAAAGTTTATCAAATGCACCAGTAGCTACATTTTTTAAACAATTTAAAGAAAAACACAACAAAAACACACCAAGAAATCTGTGGCCTTAGCAATGGGCAGATGAATCTGCAAGAGAATGACACTGCTGCCCAGATGAGAAGTACCAAGTGCCCCTTCCTGTGCAGGGTGTGCACTATGCACAAGCCAGTGGATATCCACAAGGTTACCCCAACTCTTTCCTCCTGAGAAAGCTCCCAGACCACCTGGATTCACTGTGGAAAAGGTGCAGACAGCAGCTCCTGCTTCTAAACAAGTATCTGAAGAAGCACTGAAAGGATGGAAGTGATGCCATAACATGCAAAGGATGTCATGACTGTGAAACTCTGCTCTAGGGATCCAAGTAGTCACTTTGCCTTTATTTTTTTGGTCAAAGGGACAATTGCTTATGAATGCTGGTTCAGGAAAGTCACCAAATCATGGGTGTGCCAAGGCAAAACTGTCATCTTACACAGGTAAGACTTCAAATCTTACAGGAAAGCAGGCCACCAGGAAGAGCAACTCAGAGCAGCAGGCTGATTTCCTGGGGCTGCTCAGCCCCAAATCCCACATGCTCTTCAATTTATCAACCACAACTCCACAGCTCTCAGGAAAGTGAGAAATTCTTTCCTGCCTTCTGAGAAATAGCAAAAGAAAAATAGAGGAAATGGTCTCCAATTTAGTTCTTACAAATTAATACCCAGTGAACACCCTAAGTGGGGACTAAATATGTAAGTCTCAGTAGGAATTTACTCCTAATAAGAGGGTTTTCAGCCAGGTAGTCATAAAAATCACTAAACCCAAATTCAAATGTATCCTCTAATGTTAAAATGAAATACAACTCTGAAATCCTATTTCACAGCTTGTATTAAAGTCATAAAATGGCAAAAAAACTTGAAGTCATATTTCACACCCCCAAAAATGTCTTTCTTTCTCAGGCAAAGAAAAGTTCATTGATATAATGTACTTCAGTTCATTTATGTAATGTACTCCACTGAAATTGAGAACAGAATAGAGAAAGTTAGCAGCAGTTTTAGACTTATGCCACCTATAGAGATGCTGAAAGACAGAAAAAAGGGCAACCCACAAGTCCCATTCCCATCCCAGTCTGACTTCAGTACTGGCCACAGCTTCCTCTTCCACCCATCCAACTTTCTTTGGCTATTTGCTCTTCAAATTCTCCTTTCAACATCTCAATGTATTTCTGAGTGCCAGAAGCTAAAAAACAAACCAAAAAGAGAAGATCTTACTAGCCCAAAAAAATAAGCAGCAAGAAGTTCTCTAAGTGTAGCCACTCATGAGCAGAAAAAGATGTATCAGGGCAACTATGTTCTGGGAAATAGCATGAGATCATCTCACAATCATCTCAGCAAACTAAATACTGCAAGTGACACAGGCAATTGAAAACAAATCTGATGAGTGACAATTATTTGTATCAATTATCATACTGATTAAAAAAAAGAAGGCATTTGGAAGAGGCTATGTGACCAGGCTCCCCAGCTGGAGAGATACAGTTCTGCTTTCATTTTAGCAATCTAATGCCTAGATCTGTTATCAGGAATGAAAAAATTTCACCTTTCTTCTGAGTATAGACCAGCAGATGCCATCTCCTTAATCAGTCTCAGTTCACTTGAAAGCTTATAAAAAGGCTTTCAAGAGTCAAGAGTGGCCAAAGCATTTCAAAGGCAATTTATTCAATCTATTAGATGTAACTGTCATGTAATTCTGCAGAATTATTCTGCTCCACTCAAGACAGTCCACATCTTGTCAGCTACAAGGTGAGGATTTTTCAGCAAAACTACAGCAAGAATTTATTTAAATGATGTAAAACAAATGGTTGCTGAAATGACTTAAGTGGAATAGTCTACATGGTATCATTTGCAACCTGGAGTAATCAATATTACCTATTCTTAAGCAAACATTCTCATCAGCTACCACATGATTTAGAAGACTGTTGAACTAATTCACTTCTATCTGTCAACATTAATTCAATAGCATTCCAAGGTAATAATCACTATCAATCTAATTATATCAGCCACCTCCTGTAAATGAGTGCCAATTATTTTAATTAAAATATTAAATATTTAGAAAATAGAAAAGAACATATATTAATAATTTAGATGCTTGATTTCAATCTACCTGAACAACCATAATTCCTCAACAACAAAGCTTGCTTTCTTTGTGTCCCCTTTGAATACTTTCCAGTGGATTTCAAGATGCAAACCACTGATCCAATACCAAGGACAAGAAAAACACAAAACTTACATTGTTTTACTTTTATATAATTGTATAGATAGCTGAAGACTATTTCTATCACTTTTATTCACTTAAGAGCTCTTCCAAGAACATCCAAAGGATAGTTTCTGTGTGGCAAAAAAGGGAATCCCTTCCCATCTCCTCTATGTGATGATGCACATCATTCACACACTAAGACACTATCACTAGGGAGTTTTTCTACCTCTTTTTTTCCTACATTTCTTTTTAATGATAATCTGAGAAAGCTCCCTTTAATATTTCACCTCTGCTTTTGTGGACTGTAAAATGCCTGTACCCCTGTTGGAGAATTGGGCTGAGTACTCAGGTCCTGCAATGTTGGGGTTCTTCCCAAAAGCCACAGATTATAATCTACCCTTAAAAAACTACAGCAAGATTAGAAGCTATGGTTGCTTGAATGCCCTATAAAATCAAGATTCTTGTAACAGTTCTTTTTAAAGCTTTTAACAGTAAAATCCTATCAGTTTTTTCACCATGTTCCACCAGAAACACATGGAATATTACACAATTACACTGAATGGCTAAGGCTGGAAGGAACAACCAGAGATCAGCTAGTCCAACCTCCCTGCTCTAGCAGGGTGCCCTACAGCACATTGCTCAGGATTGTTTCCAGGTGGTTTTGGAATCTTCTCCAGAGAAGAAGATACCACAACCTCTCTGGGCAACCTTTTCCAGTGCTCAATCACCCTCACAGGAAAGAATTTCTTCCTCATGTTTAAGTGGAACTTCCTGGGTTCCAGTTTATGTTTGTTGCCTTGCATCCTATTGCTTGGCACCATCAAGAAGAGCCTGGCTTCATCCTCTTGACACCCTCCCTTCAGATCCTTCTGTATGTTGAGAAAGTCACCTCTCAGCCTCCTCTTCTCCAGGCTAAACAACACAGCTTATTTTGCTCAGCCTCTTTTCTTTGATAAACAATCCATGTGCCCAGTTCCCTTCAATCAGCAGGATTTAAATACCAAAAGAAAAAAAAAAAATCTATGTTTGGCACAACCATCATGCAATTAAAATGCCAGCCCTGTTAACTAAACAATTAGCCAAAAGGAATCAAATTGGAAGACAATAAAACAAACCACAAACACAGACTATGAACTAGTACATTCAAGCACACACAGAGGGTCTGACTACTCAAAAAATGCTTGAAGAGCTTTAACAAAAGTCAAGTAGTTTCATGTTAAAATAAATCATCCTTGGAGACTTTTATTCCAAAAGCATATGGGGTGGCTTATTAGGATTACACTTCATCTTCATGTCCTTATTCAAAGCCAAGAAACATCAATACAGTCATCACCAACACAAACAGCACATCCATAATGTATATTCACCAGAGGATAAAGATATACTATTTTACTATAAAATTATGAATACTATTTTTCTGTAACCTGAGACATCATGCCACTCTCTACCAGACACCCTGCATGCAGCAGAAGACAGGAGGAAAGAACTCTTCCAGATAGAAGCTGAATACTGACAACACTGAAGTGCATCCAGGAAAGTATACACATACCTTAAAGAACAAGCAAATCAGGAAGGAAAGTGCTTGACAGGTGCAACATGTCAGAGCACTACTAACAGAGCATTAGCTTTGCATTTTTCACCCCCAAATGGCTAAAACTTATCAGGGAATATAAACATCCTATTGTATAAATGGTGAAGTGATTTGTTTGGGGTTCTTTTCGTTGGTTGGTTCACTTGTTTGGGGTTTTATTTCCTAATAAGAATAGGCAAGAACTCGAGTTACAGTTTATGGATGTGAAGTAACACATCACAGCTTCACACATTGCTAACTGGGAAACCCATATGCTCTTCAAGAACTGGGTGTTTGGCAGCTACACTAGTGTGCTCTGCAAAAACCATCCCAGAGGTTCCAATTTATTTCTGATTAACAGTGTCCTACTGCCCAGGAAGGGTGCAAAGAGGACTCCAACATGAATTAGAACACCTTTTTCTGCTACCTAATCTACATCATCTACATCCATCCTTCTCAGTTAGCTATTCTTCCAGGGGCTGGGAACCACAGTATAATGTAAAATAGAAAGTTCCACAGGCCCAAAATGTGAAAGTCTGATTTAAATTCCACCCCTGAAACAGATTATTATTTGGGGGAGAAAAAAAAAACCCAGAATAAACCAAAAATTAAAGATGAGAAGACCCACATTAACAATGTGCTGATACCTCCCAGCATCTTACTAGAAGACAGACATATTTGCAAAGTTCTTTATATACACTCACACTCAAAACAGTTATTAGTTTCCTTCTCTTGAACATATCATACCTAACAGCACTAAATGTCAGCTTTCAAACTTCTGACTTCTGTTCCTTGAAGTCTATTTTTCTCCCCCCAGTTTTCCCTATAATCTACTTTTTAAACATTTTAAAACTGAGAAACATTTTCACTCACACAAATGGCTAAAGATATTTCAATAGAAACATTTTCTTCTTTTTCTAAAGCTATTTTAAGGAAGGTTTTAGCACTGAAAATAGTAACCTGTAACTTGTCTTTTTTAGCTCCTGTTAAAATTGGAAGCAGTGATGCAGAAACATTTTTGGCAATATCAAGTAAATGGTAATTGAGAATTACAATAGCATCAGGCATTTTAAGAAGCAGATACAAATTTTCCTGATTTCAGGGTCTATTGGTTGGCAAGAGGCAATTAAAATACATTTATTCCTCTCATCTGAAGGATACACAAGCTAGTGTTGTCCCTGCTGGATCCTGATACCCCACAGCAAAGGTAATGGAGCTGCTTTATCCAAAGATTTCAGCAACAATGGGTAAAAGAGTTGGGTCAAATCTACTCCCATCACTTTTCTTCTGGTAAACCAGGAGGCACTGGACACTACCTATGCTAACCAGCTTCCAGGACAGAGCAGAATGCAATTATTTTCCACAAAGAAAGAAAACAGCTTTGAGATTCAAAAATACCACCCAACCAGTAGTAGCTCAGTGAGCATGCAAATTAATGGGAAACTCGTGTGTAAACGCCTTTGCAGCTGGTTTCATGCTTTAATTGAAGTTCTCCCTCCATGGAGTGCCTGCAACATTTGCCCATCATGTGGATATTTTTAGAGCCTATTAATAAGTCAGCAAGGGGAAATGCCTTTAAATTAAAGAAGGAGAGATTTAGACTAGATATAAGGAAGAAATTTTTCACAGCAAGGGTGATGAGACACTAGCCCAGGCTGCCCAGAGAGATGGTGGATGCCTCACCCCTGGAAACATTCCAGGTCAAGTTGCTTGGGACTCTGAGCAACCAGATCTAGTTATAGGTGTCCCTGCTCCCTGCAGGGGGGGTGCACTACATGACCTTGAAAGATCCTTTCAACTCTAACCTTTCTATAATTCTATGATCTGCTGGAGTTCAGGTATGTGAGGAACAGACTGCAAGAGTCTCCCCCCTCTGCTGCTTGTGAAAGTTGTTACATACTCATCAGTGGTGAGGAATCTGCTTCTTTGTCCTTGATGAAACCAGCCACTAAGTAGAAGCCATGTTCACATAAGACTTATTTCCTTAGAAAACACTGAAAAAATGTCACTCAAAAATGTAATACAAGTTCACGGGGAAGCTATTTACCAGTGCATTTAGTTAATTGTAATTACACAATTAGCTATATATCTAGTTATAAATATACATTTATATAATGTATTATTATAAATTATACAGGTAATTTTGTGTATGTATTTTTGCACATGTATATATAGCTAATCATATAATTGTTGTCACTGTTATATATACTTGTGTGTGCACAGTTATAATCACACACAGATGAGGAAAGGAAATCAGAACCAGAAAAAAAACCAGCCTGCCCAGAGATGTAGAATCACAAGGAATGTTGTAACTCTAATTAATAAAGTTTGCCCTTCAGGGAAGCATGCCAGAGGAAGACACTCTAAGCACACGAACCAGCAACCGACACCTCGGTGGCGACTAGCAACGGAGGAGATAATGGGCATTTTCAGTCTCCCTTTCTAGGGCACATAACCTTAAACAAGGCGAAATCCAGCGAGCGGGAGCTGCTGCTGCCATAGGTAACACAAAGGCGAGCGCAGGTCCGGCTACCGGCAGGACAGCTTGCCAGAGGCCGCTCCCCCTCACCGGGGAGCAGGCGCCTGGGCCTTCGCTTCGACATCCCCCCGCTCACCGGGAGGGCCCCGTCGCTGCCGGCCGGGGCATGGCAGACAGCGAGGGCCAGGCTCAGAGCCACCCAACGTGGGCCGCGGCTGCGGAGGTTGCCTCCCCGTCAGACCCCCGCGGGGCGGCGGGCACTTGCCTCCCATTCCCGCAGGAAGCGCTGGGCCTCGGCGGGCCCGACGGCCTTGTGCTTCCTGAACTCCTCCTTCACGTAACGATCCCCCAGCGCCCGCAGGGCGGCAGGCAGCGCCCGGTGCAACAGCAGGATTCGCCGGTACAGGCCCCGGGCACCAGAACCGGCACTGCCTGGCATGGCAGCAGCAGCGGAGCAGTGCCCGGCGGAACCCTGAGGAGGCAGCACCGGGGGCGGAGCGAGGGGAGGGGGCCGAGCTCCGGGGAGGAGCGGAATGAACCTCCGGTGGCAGTGGGAGGCGGGTGCCGGTTGCAGAGTTTAGTCAGTGGAAACTCGTGCGGTGATTTAGATGTCAAAAAATAACGCCAAATAAACTCAAAGTCTGCGTTTTTTGCAGGAAATTCAGCTGCACTGTATTCGTCTGTGTGGTGTTTAAAGTGTTACCAAGAATTTCAGTTGTAAATACGGCTTTTAAAATAGATGGAGGATCAGTAAGCAGTTGAGATTGCTTCAGAAAGATGTGTGCGGGTGGCAGGGATCTGGATAAAAATTAAAATACAGGTGATTTTTAGCTCTGTTTTCACCACCAGCAGAACAAACTACGCACTTTATACCTGAGTGGAATTTGTCTCAACAGAATTAGTTCACTAAAACCAAGCTTCATATGCTTCAATTTGATTTATCTGTGGTTTTAACCTTGTTGAGAGACGATGTAGTAAGAAATACTGCCTCGGTTGGGTCACTCGGGATTTTGTGCCACCATGTTGTTACCACCAAGATCACACTTTCCTTTGCTTCCCACCTACAGCCCAAACTGCAGCTCCCCAGCTCTGCATAACATTTTTTTCCAGTAGTTTAACATAATATCCAACTCACCTACATGGAAAAATCTGACAGCTGTGGATATTTTGGAAAAGGTAAAAGAGTTTGAAAATCAGGTGGTGGCAGCAGTGGTGAAAATCATAATAAAGTCATAGAATCACTTAGGTTGGAAAAAAAACTTTAAGAGCATCAAGTCCAACCGTTAACCCTGGGCTGCTGAAGTGCTCAGCGTAACCCCAAAGTCCCCTGCTGGCTGCAGGGTCAGCTGCCCCTTTCTCCAGATGCCATCACTCATTTCCTTTTTCGGAGCTGAAGAAGCCACTTGAGAGATGGAAGCAGCAGCTCCACCCTCCTCTTTACCCCGGGGTGGATGCAAACCAGTGTATCACAGAGAACTGGCCAGGAAAATCAGATTTCTGACAGCTCATGGGCCAAAAGTTGTATGTTTGGGCTTTTATTTTCTTGGTTTGGTTTGATTTTTTTTCAGCTCTTCCTGACATCTTCATATTCAACTATATTAAGTGGTTTCAATGGGAATTATGTCTTCCCCAAGGTTCAGAACCATCAAAATGTATTCTGATGGCCAGCCAGAGTCATATATTTGCATTTATTTTCCTGGCTTCTCTTATGACTTATTAGTGGCTGAAGAATAACAGACCTTGATTGTCCTGAGGTGGTCCCCCCTCCTTTTTCCTGCCAGGGTCATCACGGGTGCCTGTAAAGCTCCTTTCAGTCAAATCATTGACACTTCAAAACAAAAAGGAAACATTTCTATAGGCCCAAGGAGCATTAAGCTTTTCCCAGGATACTGAGAAATGTCATAAAAATGTACTGCCTCATCAAAATCAATTATACATGAGGGACAGAGAAAACAGCAAACTACAGACTATTTCTCTCACTGCTATTTCTTGATGTTTATTGACTCCCTCAAGCACTTCCATCATAGAAAACTGAAGTTGCCAGTAACACAAAAGTTACTGGAGTGAAAGAAAACAGTTAAATTTCACTTTTTCTCACTGGTAGTTTCCAGATCTCTTTTCCCCTGCTTAAGCCCCCTACTGGGAGCTTGCTTTGTGGCTCAGATGCTCAGGATGCAGCAGCCAGAGCTGTAACCTTCATTTTTTACACCTTGTCTTTCTGTCCACAGAAACCAAAAGCTATTTTGCCCATCCTCCGGAGCAGGTAGCTCCTGCCTGGCAGAAGAGGAGGGTTCCCACAGCATGTGTGCATCTCTGGGCTGCTTCCACCACAGCCCTTGAACCCTTGACCCTCATCCTTGCACCTCTCCTAGGCACAGATGCTTACCCATCCTTCTGAGCTAGCAGTAAATCAATAAAAGAACAGAAGACAGGTTTTGTCCCCATGAATATTCCAGAGTGGCCATGTAGTTTTCTACCACCCTAACTCCAAATACAGGAAGACTGGAGGAACATTTCCTTGTCTATCTTTTTCTTTTATTGGTAATGTGTTGACTAAAGATGAAGCTGAAGTATTTATTGAGCTGTTATAGTTGCTGTAATCTTTTTAATTATCCAGAGCATCCTGAGAGGAGTTCTTCTTGTGACTCAGGTAATTAAATACAGAATGCAATGATGTGATATTCCTTTCCACAGCTATTGTCATCTCTTAGAAAAAAACAAAACAACAAACAACAAATAAACAGGATAATTTGCAGTCTTCTCCTTTAAACTGTGGGTATATGGTAAAGCACAGTCTAATTTCCTTCTATTAAAAATAATAATAACAATAATAAAATCCTGTCCCAAGTTTCCTATTTTTGCATTGTGCAGATGACAACAAAATCAGAACAGATCACAACAAAATTGCATCTCTTCAGAACTCTGAAGTTTTTTATAAACTCTCTAAATATGCAAATAGATTCAAGATAGTTCGTTTTCAGACTATTCCAGACCAAGACAGACTTCTCTGACTCAGAAGCCAAGCCAAAGCTCTGTTGTGACAGCACAAATTGCCTCCTAAATATTCTGTGGCATCTCCCAGTGTGCTTCATAAACTAAAAAGATCAGAATTAATCCCTTCTTTGTGGGAAACACCTGCAAAATTAAGAGTTTCATAAATGACTTGGGAAAAACTATGGGTAACAGGAGATTCACAGGATGCTTCTGCCTTGGTCAAAGTGTAGAGCTTTGTCCTTGATTCAACAGGAACAAAATCAGTTCTAGAATGGGATGATCTGCTTCAAAACCCACCAAAAACTTGTATGTGCAAACATGGATGCTGTTAAAGAATGGACCAGCTCTTTCTCCAGGGCTTGGGGAAATACTGGCTGATCAAGACAGCTAGCACATTTGCTGTTGGCTGCAGAGACTTGTCCATGTCTGGCCCAGGTGAAACCAATATTCTTCACATGGGCTGTGCTTGATGTGCCCCAGGCTGGTCAGCAGGACATGGTAGTGAGAGCAGGACAGATGGTTTTCATTCAAAAGCTCCATTTCAGTGAGGAAAAAAAGATGTTGTAGTAAATACTATTTGGTGTAACTCATCAGGATGACTTCAGGTACTCATGTATGCATCTCACATCAAATAACAGAAAGGTTTTCTTATGAAAGGAATAAAGTCCATGTCAACTTCAGAAGCAGGAGACAGCCAGCTGTTTCTGGGCTTCAGTCAGTTGCACTCTTGGTGTGTTGATAGCTCTTGGACATGAAAAGGAAGTTTTGTTTTGGTTCAGCTTATGCTTGAGCTGCTCATTCATTGCAGGATTTCTTGTTCTTTCATCTGAAGCACATGATCTGTATCATCCAAACCACATTTTTTTGACAGTCAAAAGAAGCAATTCCTGAGGAAGCTCTGCTTGCCTCCTGCAGACTTGAAAGATGCCAAGTGTATTGGAAGCCTTCAGAGAATTTAGCTGCCAAATTCTATCAAGTTTCTGCTTGCACGTGTCTGAACAGAGCTGCTCAGTGAGCCAAATGTAGGCAGCTTCATGCTGGAGGAGTGCCAGGTTTGGATGTAGACCCTCCTGCTCACCATCTCCCCACCTTCCTCCCTGCAATTCTCCTCTCCTCAGTCTACTGCCAGATTTCAGAGGACAGAGGTACCAGCACTTCTTGGGTACGTGGTTGTGAAAGAAGGAGGGAAGGATTGTGAAGAACATGTGAGGGTTTTCTTTACTCTCACTTTCAGGAACATCTACTATTCAGCTGAAATTGTCTAAAATAATTCAGTTCAGTGAACTGATCAAAATTCACATTTTGGGTAGAATGCTTAAAGAGCATCAAAACTCAGTGGAATGACAGACTAGATATTTTTAGGGGGGAAAACCCTGCACCTTCATTTATAGGCAGTGCTGCCAAATCAGACTGTGAACTGGAATTCTTTTTTTGTCCTTAAGCTATTCTTGTTTTCAACACTCAAAGAAAACACCTGAGAGATTGCCTATATTGCAAAACATTTTTTTCTACTTTTGCAAATTCAAACAGAAATGGAAAATGTCAATATTTGGAATCACTGTGTGTCTTCTCCTTTCATGAACAACCTGTTGGGTAAACATACTCCTAATCCACTTGCTTACTCTGCTCCATGTACTGTTCTGTTCAACCACATTAAAATTCAGTAAAGATGCTGTGTTCTCCTGTTAATTCACATAAGTACAGTATAGAAGAGCACATTTTGTTATTTCAAATATAATATGAACTGTGCATCATTCATGAAGAAATCTTTGTTTCCTGGTCTACTTAAGTAAGTCATTGTAAAACTTAAAGCCATGCAAAGATAATTCCACAAATCCATTAAAATTCCTTCCAGGAGAACACAGAAAGAGCACAGAGATTGTTTTGTTGATGGTTGTAGCAGGGAGGGGGAACAGAACAAGGGAGAAGATGGCCAAACTAAATAAATTAATGTTCTGAAGAGCTGCTGAAAAGACTGTACATGTGTGAATGCAAAGCCATAGCTCAGCCTCAGGGCATCAGGAGGGGAGCACAAGTCAGCCCCTTCTGAACATTGATATCCATGGATCCTGGGAGCTTCAGATGACATGCTGTCAGGCCCTGAAGTATAAATTTAATGAATAAAACTAACTAGGCTCCATCACTTTAAGCTTTTAGACCAGCTTCACCTTAACCCAAGGGGAATTTAAAACATAACATAAACTTGGTGTTTAAATGGAGTTAGAAGAAAGCTTGCTGTCCTGTCTCCTGTTTTAATTAAGTATGCTTTATATGAAAAGCATAGCTTTACAAATGCAAGCTGTGTGGTTTCTCTGGCATCACTGCAGCTCTAAGTAAACACACTGTAGTATTATTTTGTTTGCTTTCTTCCCTAATTAAGATTTTTAAAGTTTCCTCAGTTCTTTGTGTGGCTGCTCCAGTTTTGGCAGCAGTACCGTGGCAAAGGGGACTGGGAAGAAAACTGCTTTCTCTTTCTCCCTCCCTCCACCAAGTAAACCAATCACAGATCAATTGGAAATCCCTTCTCATTCTTTTTAAGATCTATAGATGACAGACTACATGCAACAAGTGAAGCATGGGCCCTGTGGGTCAGTACTGGTGTGAAAGCCCACACCCTCCCACTGGGAGAGAAATGAAGCAGCTGACTGCACTGAGCATGTGAGGTGCAGTTACAAGCTGCACACCCCAGAGCAGAACTCAGAGCTGAGCCACAACATTTGAAGCCAAATATGAATTTTGTCATCCTTTGAAGGTGTTTGGATTTCTCCTTTTACCCTCCTCAGAGGCTACAGGTTTTGAGGTTCGAGGCATTGCTATAAAACTGTTAATGTTTGACAAATCCAGGTCATTGTCTGTTGTTTAAAATGTTGTCATCCAACCTCATTCATCATTCTGACATAAACAATATGCTATGAGCAAAGCACATTTCCCATCTCAGGCTCTTCCTAGCCCTTTGATAACCCTCTGAATGAATCCTGTCTGTCCAGGACAATTTAACATACTGGCCAAGCACTGGCATACTTAACTAGTCTTGCATTAAACACTTGGCATCACCTTTAATGTGAAGTGCTGGGTAGGCATCTCTTGTCTCTGATCTCCAGTTTCTGATGTTGTAATCAAGCAGGAAAACAAATCTGACATGAAACTGTGTAGCTCTGTACTTGTTGGTGTCTGTCAGTTGTGTTCCCTACCCTGAAATCCAGCACCACGCTGCAGGCTGAGGAATATCTGCATGGTTTCTCATCCTGGATTCATTATTCACTGGATCTGGTAATATTTGGGGTTACAGTTCTTGGTAGGCAGGATTTTTTTTGTGTGGTTTCTTGATATGACATCATGTATTAATGGTTGAGATTCAGGATGGGACTATGGGATGCCACATGAAAAAAAAGTTGCTTTATCATAAATACCCAAGGTTCCTTGAACATGTTTTATCTAACTATCACTATTCATCCATTCCTCTCTCTGTCCCCTTCCCAAACCACCTGAGGGCAGGATCAGTAGTCATCACAAGTCATGCTGCACTTCTTACTATTGAAATGGTCATATCTGTGAAATATGGCTTTTAATAATGAGTTTGCAGCTCTTTGGTTTGTGAAATATGGGTTTGCACTTCTCCTAAACCAAAACAAAAGCTATCTGCAAGATGCCACAGGAATAATCTTTAGACTGAAAACCAAGTAAGTTAACCATCACAAACTCCTCACTGATTTGGGAAAGTGCCATTTGTGTTTTACTTCTTGGAGATTTGTTTTTACACTGAGATGTTGAGTGACAATTTCTTCTTGTACTCTGTGGAGCAATAGCAGTTCCAGGTACTATAGAAAGCACAAAGCCCTTCAATGGCAAAAGCAGGCTGTAGAAAACAATTACCTACTGTTTCAGTCTAGTATGTTAGACAGTAGGATGGTCATAGTGTCTTGAAAAGGAAAAAGTTGGAGACTTTCCACTGATGGGAGATAGCAACTACAAAGTGCCATAGCATCATTTAGTCTCCTACATTTTTTTTCACCATATATAAACAACATTTCAATGCTAATTAATAGGGTAGAAAAAATAATGTATATTTTTAAATCCTTGAAAATGAGTCCTGGTGCAATGGTGTACTTCTGGAGTTCCTGGTAAAAACAACATCTGTAGGACAGCTGATTTTTCTGTGAGCTCTAAAATTCAAGCATTTGCTACATCATGTTGAGAAATTGGAGAATCCCATCCAGGTCTAGGATACAGACTGTGTTTCAAAAGTCAAATTGTTTAAGAAATGGATGCCCAAAATGAAGTTCACCTTTAAAAACTATCCCAGCATTAATATCTGGCAAGTCTCACTGTGTTCAACAGATCATGTTTTGATTTCTATGCATGGAGAAGCACAAGCATACCATGAGCTGCACTGGAGAGGATCAATACTTCAGAAATTCTTCAAAAGGACAATATTTGTATCCTTTCTGTTGTTCAGTTTCACATACCAACACTGTGCTCTTCACAGCTTCCAGAGGATTTAGCTGTGACTCATTTACAGTCTTCCTGCACTCTTGTTTTCAAAGTTATGCCCTGGGAGCAAAACTTTTCATTTAAGACCTGGATTTCAAAGTGCTCTAAAATCCACAGGCATCTCCAACATGTTTTGAAAATTGTTATACCTCATCAGAGCCAGAGGCAACATTATCCATGCAGGTCTGAAGTCAGTTGGTCTAGCAAGTCTTCAGGTAATGCATTTTCTTTTCAACCTTCCCAGGAAGGACTGCATTTAATATGGTCTGGAATCCACTGGGGTATGATGATATGATATATATGATATATATGTCAGTCATGACAATGATTGCAGGACAGTTCACAGTGTAAATCTGAAGTCAATCCTCCCTCTCTGTGGAACTTCTTATAGCATTTTTTTATTGTTTTTATTTTCATGAAAAGCTCAGAGAAATCTGAAAGTATGAATCCTATGAAATATGTGTATTCACATCAGCCTGATCATAGAATCATAGAACTGTCAGAGTTGGAAGGGACCTTAAAGACCATCTAGTTCCAACCCCCCTGCCTGCCAGGGACACCTCCCACTAGATAAGGTTGCCCACAGCCTCATCCAGCCTGGCCTTAAAAGCTTCCAGGGATGGAGCTTCCACAGCCTCTCTGGGCAACCTGTTCCAGTGTCTCACCACCCTAAGAGTGAAGAACTTCCTCCTCATATTTAATCTAAATCTCCCCCAGTTCTATCCATTCCCCCAGTTCTATCACTACCTGACTTCCTAAAAAGTCCCTCTCCAGCTTTCTTGTAGGCTCCCTTCAGATACTGGAAGGCCACCAGAAGGTCTCCTCAGAGCCTTCTCTTCTGCAGACTGAATAACCCCAACTCTCTCAGTCTGTCCTCGTAGCAGAGGTGCTCCAGTCCTCTGATCATTCTCCTGGCCCTTCTCTGACTTTCTCCAGCATTTCCATATCCCTCCTGTAATAGGGGCTCCAGAACTGGAGGCAATATTCCAGCTGGGGTCTCATGAGAGCAGAGTAGAGGGGGAGAATCGCTTTCCTTGACCTGCTGACTACTCTCCTCTTGATGCAGCCCAGGATACAGTTGGTCTCTGGGCTGCAAGTGCACACTGGCAGCTCACGTTGAGCTTCTCATCCACCAGCACCCCCAAGTCCCTTTCCTGATCCTGAGCCCAGCTCCTCAGCTTACCAAATGACATTACTGAAATAACAGGCAGCTAAGAAATATTTAACACTACTGACTGATTGGACAAAGTGTGAAACAAAGTCAAAAATTGCTTTTCTCATTCTAGAACACAAACCATTTTTCTTGTTGTCAAGAAATGCCTCTGACTCCTGTTCAGCTATTGTCTGCATGATACAAGTGCTGTTGCACAAATGCCACAGATATACCACACCAATAGTGTGTATATATATATACACCAACTTTTATGTAAGTGTGTGTACATATACACACACCCACATGCCCCTCCAAGCACACATAGGTATGCCCACACACACACACATGCACAAGTGTACACAAAACTGGTTTGTTACCTTAGCAGTCTAAATAAATGCATCAAAACTCTATTTCCCTGATTTCCCTTGTAACCAGATTTTTTAAGGGTTTTAATAGGGTGACTATTGGGGGGGTTTCTTTTTCTTTCTTGTAACCCATCCCAGTACTTCCCACAATAGAAACTGTACCCTGCAACATGTGTGCTTGACTCTCCCTGACTGCTTTGCATGCTTGCATCTCCAAATGTGCCTTCAGTTCCATGGAGACTGCCTGTGAGTGCTACATCCCTATTCAACAGATGGAGAAACCAAGAAGTCCTGCAAAGCCAGCATTCAGCAAGACAGTGGCAGAGACAGGACAATAACTTAAGACATTCCTGGGGCCCAATTTAATGCTTTAGCCAATCATATTGTCTTGGAGGTTTGCACAGCTTTGTGTTGATCCATGCTGTGTCAGTGTGACAGCTGGACGATACCTTGCCATTGTGGGAGAAGTTATCCTTCCAAAACTGATGGACAGTCTATGAGAAGTTGTAAAATCTTTCTGCCTACACTCTGGAGGCTCTTTTGACCAAGGGAACATGCAGTTAATGAGATTTGAAATCTTAACCTGAAAATGAGCTGAAAGATGTTTCTGCAGCAGAGCCAGAAATGCCCCAGCAGCAAAAGACTTGAAAAATACTGATTGTCTTTGATTGATGTTGAGTAACAAAAATGTGTCTTCAGGCAGGATTAAAACATTCATTGAAGAAGGAAGACAAAACAGCATTACAAAAAACCTGAGGTTTCCCCCTTACACTTCTAGCAGTTACAAAATAGTCTTCAGGCTCTTTAATTGCAGCTTGCAAAGGCTCTACACTGAGTTATTTAGTCTCTGGAAGCAACAGCCCTGTCCTAGCCTTCTTATTAACATTTACTCCTATGCCACCCACATTGAACTCCAAATCTGGATCCAAGGATTGCTGAGCTGTGAAGACTGTATTTGTGTAATTCCACCAGTAACCACCCATATAACCTCAGAAGAATCAAAGAGAACTAAAGATATACTGAAACATTCAAAAGTCATTTGAACACCACCAACCAGGAGATGCTTACAGGTCTAAGGATACTTTATATGCTTCCTATTCTGTCCTCTGGATGATCTTTTCAGGGTGGAAAGGGATGGGAAAGGGCCAAAGATGGTTGTTTGTGTTTGCTTATTTAGCAAAAAAGAAGTTTTGTATTCCATCCATCTCACCTCCAGATGATGGTTAAGTCAAATCTCAGCACTGTGCTACACTGCAGGGCCAGAGGAAGGCACAGAGCATTGCCACGGGGCAAAAAAACCCCCCACAATTAAAAGGAGAGGAGGACTGAAAGTTGCTAAGAATAATTAGCATGGCTATGCTGTTTACCCAGTCCATAGTTTGTTCTTTCACTACCTAGTAATCATCCCTTCCTTGCTAAAGAAAATGAAGAGATTTATCCAGGACCAACAAGAGGTCAGATGAAGAGCAGAGCAGCCTCAGCAGCCTCACTTCCCTCTCCCTGGCTTCACTCCTCACCACGGGAGTTCCCATGTCCATTTTTATACATCCCAGAGGAGTTCTGTCTTTGGACTTGACAGAAGTTGCTGTAAGGCTGGAAACAAAGTGTTCATCACTTTTGGTGTCTGAATTAAGTGACCTAAAATCTGTGTGCTCCTAAAAGGCAATGTACTTCCTTCTGTGTTTTTAACCAGGCTGCTTAACCTTTATTTTCTGAAACTTCATCAACATTTTTCAAGTATTGAACTGCCTGTCTGTGTTTCCTCCTCCCCTCAAACAAAATGGGTTGATTCATTTCAGGTTGAAGTAATGAATTTCTCATCATTTTCTCTCCCTGACTCCCATGTGTGAGCATAAAGAAGGCTGCACTGTCTGGGGTGCATTGGCTGAGTGGAAGATGTTTGTTTGTAATAAAGATATACCAAAACCTCCTGCATCCACTGGAAAGGATCAACATAGAAATCTCTCCACAAGTCTTCAGTTTGTGAAAAAAACCCTGTGTTTACAATGACTATCTTTAGATCCCAGTTTGACACCACAGTGTTCCTTCAGACAAATAACCCAGGCAATGCAATGTCCTTTGGAGCTTACCACTGTCTGTCTTCTTCTGCTAGTCAAGAGATCCAGCAGATTTTTGGAGTTTGGATAAAAAAAAGAAAAAAGAAGGAAAAAAACCCACCCCACTCTTTATTACTTGACCAAATATGTTTTCTTAACAGTTCCTATATAACCAAATTAATGAGAAATGTAAGTAAAAGTCAAATAAGGGAAGAGAATAACTGGGTGGACTCTGCAGAGTGTTTGATTATTACCTAGAGTTACTGTGGAACACACTTGTGGGCACATACATATGTGCATCCACCTGCCAGCATCAAAGGCAGAAGGTTTATATTAGCACTAAACAGTGGACATGAGGATCACACATAGTTTTCAGGCCACATCTTGGTTGGTTACTGCAGTAAGAAAATCACTAACATACACAACCACTTGCAGAAATCCTGGATGGTGTGGTTAAGTGGGACAGCAGCCCAGAAATCTGCAGCTGATATATTTTTGATTCATTATTAGGTGTCACTGTGTTTAACATGAAAGTTCACATCCCACAATAGCTCTTTTTAAACAAGTTACACATATCAGAAAATATGGGAGACATTTTCTTGCTCTGGAACTTTTTTTGCCTCCATACAATATAGCCATTCAGAACCCAAACCCAGGATGTCATATCCAAACAAGCAGCTCTGCTGATACACACATTCCTGGTTTGTCCTGCATCCTGAATGCTGCCAGTCAGGAATCAAAATGCCAACTCTGATGCTCTGAAATTGCTTGAGGAGAGAAATCCAGCCCACAGTTGTCCCATTGCTATCACTCCTGTATCCACCACAGGGGATGTCTAAATGCCCTGCACAGAAGGATACAGCTGCTGTATATGATCTGATGAGTACTTTATGTACTATTTTGACTGTCAGATCATTTTTATCACAGCTTTCTGGTTTATTGCTATGAGGAAGGCTATTTTTAGATCTGTATAATCACAGACTGAACTAGTAACACCTTACCATTTTTTTCCTTTTCTGTCTTTTGCCTGTTCTCCTTCTATCTCCTCCCTCTCCAAACACCCCACAAACCTTTCCCTTCCCTTCCCTTCCCTTCCCTTCCCTTCCCTTCCCTTTTCTTCTTTAAAACCAGCCCTGTGAAAAGGCCATTGTTGAGCCCTGGGGTTGTGACATTAGGGTCAAATCCCTACTCCTTTGCTCACATTCCATCTTCTGCTCTCTAAGGGATGAAATCTAAATGAGGGAGCAACACACAAAATTCTACAGAGCTTTGGACCTCTCACTTATGTTAGGGACAGAGTCTACAAGATGAAGCTTCACTTTGAGCAGGTCCTTGGTCCTGCTACAATCAATGCACAACAGTCCTCAAGTCTCCATGGGTTATGGTGATCAACTTTAATGAAGAGCTTTATATCAACACATTGCTCTTACTTGCTGCTCTTGCTTCTGTGCACAGTATTAACCCTTTCTGGACAGCCTAGATTTTCTTCTCATCACCTAGAAGAGGCCTGTACAATCTCAGACTGAATCTGGTCCTCAGCTGTAGTTGGATTTGTTTGCATGAACTAGAGGCAAAGCCTTCCTTTCAGGACAGCATTTTCCCCTTCAGGATGCTAGGCTGATCCACTGAAATGTTTGACATTTCCAACCCAGTGCTGATCACAGAGTAAATTGTGCTAGCCTACCCATTCTAAAAGGCAAGTAAGATGTTGTTTGAGGTGCTGGTTCTCCATGTTGAGGCAACAGAACTAAAAATTCAAGGAGTAGAGCTGATGGAAGACAAGGGATCTCAGAATGATCCTCTTTGAACACAAGGAGTATGAGCTGGTAGGAAATGTGTTCTCTTTGCTATCATTGGCACTCACATTCTCAGAAATAGATCTGTTTTGATTGCCTTCTTTATTCATATTTAATAACACTATTTGCAAGAGAAATGCCTTATTGCAGGAGCACCATGTGTTTGGGATTGATTAAGTGTAATTTTCTGCACAAGACTTAGAGAGATTGCACCATGTTAAGAGAAAAATGTACTGAGAGCAGCATGGTGCAGAAATCAGGACTGTGTCAGGGTATCAGAAACCTCTGCTTGCATGTGTCTCTTTTTCAAGAGCAAAGGAACTGCCTTAGTGCATTTTGGATCTTGTTTGTGGATTTCAGCTGGCTATACCCAGTCTAAGTTGCTTTAATTCCTTCTTTTTTATCTGACTGCCACTACTGAAGACAACAGGGAAGCTTTGCAGCATCAAAGGATCTGGCCAGTGTTTTGCTTGTTTGTTTGTTTGTCAACTAACAATAAACAGGTGGTACAGAAGTAAAATACCCTATATTTTCTGGCTTGCATTTTACACTGCACTACTTGAGATATCTGTGGTGGCTGTTCTGATTCATCATCCCACCTCTCTGGAGGATGGCATCCCCTTTCCTTGCAGAGTGGAATCTGCACCTAATCCTCCTGCAAACACTCCTACAGCCATTTGTCTTGGCCAGTAGATGTCATTGTGCTTCCACCACAAGGGTACATCAAACTTATTCATCTGGCTGCAAATGCATATCCACTCCTTCAAACAATGCTGTTGACTATTTAGGACTTTTTCTACCCTGCAGCAAAATATTTGTTAAAGATGCTTAGCCAGAAAAGAGAGAAAATTAAGTTCCAAGCATTTGATAGCTGTGACTAACTAGCCAGAATATTCTTGGTCTCAACTAACACAGTGCCAATGGTGTTACACAAAACAAACCTTCTCAACAGGACACAAATCATTCTTAATAAACTGTTAGAAAAGATACCAACAGAAGAGGACAGAAATGATGTCTCATGGATTAGCCAACTTCTTTAGGTCACCAACTGACTTTGCTGTCAGGTAAATCTGCTCTTCAATACCTGGAGAGGCAGAATTAAGGATTTCTATTTCAGAACTTTTTAGAGTGTAATGAAAAGTGGCTGCAGCCTGTTCTTTTTCAGCTATTTTATCCTGGACTATGTTAACAGCTTCCTAATTTGCATGATGTAATAATCTTTGTGATGCAATTAAAAAGTTCCATTGGAGGTCAAAATATGATAACAATAGAGAAGCAAACCCTTGGTAGTCATCCCAGGGGGAGGCTTTTCCAGAAAGTCTGACATTTTGGGGTTTTTTTAATCAGCAAAAACTCAAGATACATCATTTTAGGTTTTATTTTTAACCATCTTTTCATAAACTTAATGACTGTAAACAGGCTTTGCTCTCTTAAAAGCTGCATTCTTAATTACAGCTCATTTCCCAAGCTGAAGAAGAAGCACAAGATGAACAGAGGGTGAAGTCAGCTTGCGACATTCCCACCAGAAATGGCATGTAGGGCCAAATTCCTCTCTGGCAGCCACCAGGAAGGCTCTGCTGGCTCTAACAACACAGGAGACCCTTGACAGATTCAGCAGAGAACCAGCCTTTTGCAATGTGTTTTGAGTCCCAGGGGCCAGCCACAAAACCAAGTGAAGTCAATGGAAATCTTCTGCTTGCTGGCAATGCTCTGTGGCTGAAGCCGTGAATCAGGTTTTCTGGAGGCTGGGCTCAGCACATCTGTGTTGGGGTGAGGCAGCTGGAAGACATGGGCTTGGAATTGAAAGGACAAGCTCCATTTCATTAAGTCCCTCTCTCTGCTTAAGCTGAACTATCTCAGGAATAACCTAAGATGATGCTGTGGTAATTGGTGTTCTCCCCTTGCAATCCCTGTGGGAGCTACAAGAAAAGTGGCTGATTCTTTTGCTTGCTCATGGAAACACCAAAGCCTCTTTCTGGCCTAGGAGGCTTTTGCATGGGGAGGAATCACAGGTTGGTTTGGATTGGAAGGGACCTTTCAAGACCATCACCTCCAACCCCCTGCTATTGGCAAGCACATCTTTCACCAGATCAAGTTGCTCAAAGCCTTGTCCAATCTGACACTGAACACCTCCAAGGATGGGACATCCACAGCTATGGATGGGAACTGTGGTTGTTTCCAAGTCCAGATAGAAGGCATATGCTGTATGTAGAGAGAGCCTGTAATTGGGGGTCCCTTTGGCTACCTAGATCACAAAATCTTTCTGCTGGATGCCTAGTGGGGACCAATGGGTTCTGTAACAGTCTGCTCTGGGCTGGTAGATGCATGGGGCATGTTTAAGGATGACAGCACCATCATCTGCTGCTTTACAGACAAACTCAGCTGCAAATACAGGAGCCATCCACAGTGCAGAACTTGTCTTCAATAATCTTCCAAGGTTATCCTTAAAAAAAAATAATTTGTGTACCAAAATCTAAGCCTAACACTATTGATGAATATCTAAATTGATGAGCCTGGCCAAAGGTGACATACCCATTTCCCACACACTACTCCACACTCATGTCATATATCCTACTGCTGCTCGTTCCCTGAAGCACATAGAGAGAACTCTGCACTACACAACTAAGGCTGTGCTTGTGCTGCTGAGCTCCCAGTGCTATGCTTTCAGACTGCCACATTTACCTGAGATTTCTCATCAGAATAAGATAATTTAGAATTGCCCTTGGGTGACTTTTTTGATCTACATCAGCTGAGCTGCAAATAAGAATCATGCAGTCGCTGTCTCCAAAAGCTGTATTCCCAGCTCAGTGCTTCCCTATCTGATTCCTCTCTCTCCTGCTCCTTCCCACACACCCAGGGCTTGCTGGCACATTTAACTGAGGATTTCATTGACTAAAAGCTCATCAGGAGGTTTTCTACTTCCAAGAACCCACTATTTTCAGGCAGCCTACTACTTCATTAGAGTGTGACGCTGTCAGACATACACCAAATGTAAAGGAGAAGAAAGCAGAGCCCTGTTTTTCCATCTGCCTGAGGACATCCACACAGAGCTGGAGACACTGGTGTGTGTGCTGGTAGGATGGATGTGGAAGCCCAAAGAGCTGACTTTAATCTGGACTCCAGCAAGTCTCCTCTGTCTCATTTTTCCATCTCAAACAGGGGAGGTAATGCTCTTCATTATCTTCTTTCACCTGAGGAAAAATGTTAGCAAGATTAGTAAAGCACTTACATACTCCAGAGACAAGAAAGAGCCTCTGCCTGCAAAAGGTCATAGAGAAATGACTGACTGTTGGACCAAATGCAGTAGCTAAGGCAGAGAAACACTCATTTAAAAAGGACAGGAAAAATACTGACCTATCTCACTTCCTAAGTATGCCTTGGATAGAGTCACAACACAAATGTTCTAATTTTAAAAAGTAAAAAACAAAATACAAGAGGTTTCTCATCAGGTTTCAGGGGAGATGTGTGATCCTGGGATGTCACTGCAAGAGCATCTCCAGTGAGATTGGTCTCCCCTCATCACAGAGGTCTCAGAAAGGCTCCTGGCTTAGACTTGTCATCAGAGGTTCCTCTCTGCACCACAGAGGCAGCTCACTCACTGCTCACACTCCCCCTGGCTTGCACAGCCACCAGCTATAAGACACAGCACTGAGAGGTGTAAAAAGAGATATGTTGGGGGCCTAGGGGCTCTTGGAGGGGTGTTTCTACCGTGGTATTTTTCTCCAGTTGCCTGTCTTTACCCCTCTGGGTCCAGCTACACTCTCCTAACTTTTAACTGCCTAAAACTTAGGCAGGGAGTCTAATTTGCTTCTCTAGGATCCCACTCCAGCTGGGACCACCATACCCCAACAAAACCTCATCACATCTTGAGAGATGGGTCTAACATTGACAAATCAAACCCTTTTTGGTTCCTTCTGCTGCCTGTAATAGGAGTTGAGGGACCTAGGCACCTCATTGTCCAACCTTCTGACGTACCAAAGACAATGAACAGACTTCTGACTCCAGGGGAGTGCTGTGCTCACCTTTGCTAGCCTTAAGGGCAAGCTGTGCACTCACCAGGCTCTGTATCCTCCAGCCTCAGGGTAGCTTAACCTCTACTTCCAATCTCTTGGCCATTTTTAAAAGCAAGAAAATACTGAACTTTGCAACAGCTGAAAATGTAAGCAGGAAAACCTGATCATGTTTATGCATCATAATTAGTCTTCAGCAAGGTTATTTTGCATTCTAACTGGTCTTACCATAGTATGTTCACACAACTCTCTTGGTGTGCTCCATGTGGGAAGGCAGCTGAGATGCTCAAAGGATGTCAAGATGAAATGCTGTTAGCGCCAATCCCTCCGGTGCCATAATGGTGTCAGAAATGAAAGGGAATCCTATCAGAGTGTGTTCCCAGCACCACCCCAAAATCTGTGAGAGGAAAAGGGTGCCACAATTTGGGGACAATGTTTGTTACGACAGAAATGTTCAAACAGCTTCAAAGCAAAGCGGTGTTTGCCAGCCAAGAGATTGATCAAGAAGTTGTGCTGATTTCCTCCGCAAGTATCCCTGTGAGCAGAACAGTGCTTTGGGTAGCAGAAAGTGGGGTTGAAGTTGTTGCAACTCCAGGTTTCTTTTTGAAACCAAATTAGAGGGTTCATTGTGTTGTTTGCTTAAATAAACTGTTGGTTTTCTTTGGAGAGAAGGAAAAACAAAACTCTTCTGATCCAGTTATCCTCCCTCTGGAAAGCCACATCCCTGTGTCTGTAATATCACCCTCAAGAAAGGGTAAGGAAAGATACTCCAGTTTATGCACAATTACTTTAGAAATTAAAGAACATTAAGACAGTGGTGGTTCCAAATATAACAAACTTTGGATTTAGCAAAATGTGCAACTCTCTTTTTCTTGACCCAGGAGTTTTCTGGCTTTTCCTCTTCATATTTATGCCACAGCTGCTGGCTGGGGCCAACGCACCACCAGGAACTGGAACTGGCTAGCTGAGTAAAGCACAGACCTCCCAAGCTTCAATAATACTCTCCACTTACCTTATTGAGTCTGTGAGATAGGCTGTGCTGAGCTGTCTCATCACCAAAACTCTTTTTAAATACCTCTTTAAAGCCAAGTGCTACAGAGGACATAGCAAAGGGTGAGACAGCACACTGCAAGGGCAAGCAGCCAGCCTCATCTGCTGCAGCACACAGACACAAAACTTCAGCTGGTGGCTCCTATCCCTGCACCATCCAATGACTTAAGGTAGAGCACATCATGAGAAGCTGAGGATTTGCAAAGGCTCAACACTGACTTGGCTTCTGGGGAAGCCTGTGGTAAACCTCTTCTGGCACCATTAGGATCAGCCTGACTCTGAAACACTTTTGACTTGATTTGCTGGTGATGATCATTTTGCATTTAACTTTTCCTATGGTGTCTGTGGTTTAATTACCTTCATTATTAAAAAGGAGTGGTATTGCTTCTGTTAGGAGCACTCTGACTTCAGCTACTCCTGGGACCATACTACACTGGTCCCTGTGTTTGAATACCCACCAAAGTGCCTGAAGTGACAGCCATGCCAGGGGATGCTCTAGTTATCTATGAGTTTAAACCCATGGCATATGCACACACAGAGCAAAACTGCCTTTATCTACTGGTTCTTGGTGGTCTCCTGGATTACAGTGCTAAATACTCAGACTGGATTATAGATGGTCTGGAAAATGCATCTGACAAGTCAAATTAATACAGTTTGCAGTGCTTATATCAGCATCCACAAGTATCCTAAATACTTGAATTTGACAGTATTCTTGATGGAAGCTATAAATCAGGTATGTAGCCACACAGCTGCCTCATGATGTCTCTCCTAGGAAAGAGTGACCCCTCCTCAAGAAACATCCAGCCTCCTCCACTCCACCAGTGGAGGCTGAGAGTGCTGGCCTAGACTTGAGACCTGGATTTTAGGTGCTTAAAATAAGGCAAACTGCAAAGACCACGTGAATGAAGCTTACTGGACAGATTGTGTTCAGTGAAGAGCAGAACCTTCAAACAAGACTAAAGAGGTTGCTTAAAATCTCAGCTGATTAGAAGGTTTTCCTCTAAGTGCCTGTCTGCTATAGAGGCTTCCAGGACATTTGCCAGTGCTTGATTTAAACAGCAATGCAGGTTCTGATTGCTTTTGTTCAGACAAAGTTGTCATTTAGCAAAAACTGGACATTTGGTCACTCCAAAATATTCCATGACTTGATTTGGGAGTTTTTTATCTTCAGTTGTCTCTACTGAAAAAAAACCTAAAATAATATGGAGGTCTAAAAAGTCCACACTGCTGTTTTACAACACATTCTCAGTCTGTGATTACAAATTCTCATTCATTTCCTTTCTAGAGAACCAAAGGCCTTAAAGAAACACTCAAAGCTGAAGTAAATCTTTTACTTTCAGGTTAAGAAAAATATATGTTTTACACAAGCTGAAAAATTTGTCAGAACTTCTGATCTTTACAATATTCAGAATAACTATCCAGTGATCATTCAAAATAAGTTTTAAAAACATCCAGCAGACTTTCCAGTGAAATTAAATTCTACCTAAAATGCCTGGACTTTAGGAAAAGTGGATTCCTCATATTGGAAATGGGAAAGCAATACTGCTAATTTCAAGGGATGGCTTTGCAACTTATTTCTGCTGTAGAAATAATGGTAAGAAGAAAATTACATTCCATGTCTAAATAGATATTCAAGCAGGTTAAAACTCCTCAGGAAATCTCTGAAGATGCTGCTGATTTTAACTAAATATCATTAGCTGGATATTTGCAATTTTGTCAAAATATTTCTCTTTAACTAGGAATAGCTCATTAGGCTTTGGTTTGTCTAAAACATGCTCTCCAAAGAAGTAAATAAAGGGGGAAATGGTGTTTCACACTATGGTAAAATGGGGTTAAATTTTAAAGTCTTTCAATTAAAATCTAGATTTCTTCAAGTATGGTTGAATTTTTTTTCCTTGTATAAACAGGACTTTCACTCAAAGGAACTCTCCAAGATCTTCTGTACATTCATATATTTAAAAAGTAAATCTACTACTACGCCAAATATGTTTCAGTGGAAAAAGCTTTTTCATTTTTTTTCTATTCTGTTGCTTTAATTTTCCACTGTTCTTGTACTTTGGAATATTCCTGGTGGGTGCTGTGTGTGCTTCTGATTATGCTGTGTTACACAGCAGGGAAACCTCTTATCTCAGACTGGTTGCCTGGTTGAGGGAAAAAAAAAAACACACCTAAAGTAGTAAACACAGCTGTGGAAGAAGTACTCACTATTTCCTTGCTGTTTGTTTTAATGCACTAAAATGACATAATTATGGAAGTTTGCAAAAATGCCAAAATGTAAAACACAATCCTTTGGTCTATGTGTTTCTATTATTGTCTACATGTCTTCAGATATAGCTTTAAACAGGCCAAGAACATCTTAGAAATGTCTTCTCTGCTTTATGCTCTGGTTTGCCCTGACAAATACAATACAGAGAAAGGGAATTTAAAAGTAATCTCATGGTTACACTGCTTTTAAGAAGTGTTCAAATCTTCTTCTTGCCATTTTTCATGGCAGCTTGGAACTTCTGGCTTGAAGATTTGTGTTTCTATTGTTTGCTTTTTGACTCAGTGCAAACAATTCAAAGATAGAAAATTTGCAGATCTGAGGAGGGGGGGTGGGAAATCAAATAAAAGAATAGAGGTTTTGTAAATCTAACCAACACAACTTCAGTTGAAGAGAATGAAATCTGAACTCTGAAAGAGGACAATGCCTTTTATTTATTTTATTTCAGCTTGCAAAGAAATAGAGAAATGCAATCCCTTTTATTTCCTATTTAAATGAGGCTGAAGTGTTTTCATCTGTGGTGTGTAAAGTCTGCTTTGCAAAGAATAGATTGGGAGCACACACGTAAAGCACTGGGCTGACACTGGCTGAGTAAACAGCACTATGATATGAAAATCATTTGAAAAAAATAATGGGCAGAAATATGTGATTGTAACTTTTTTTAACACTGTTATATTACTTTCTGAAGTCCTAGTAGGCAAAGATTAAATGTGAAGCCTTCACTAAGGAGCTTTGCTCCATTCAAGCTGCAGCCATTCTCTATCAGCTATTAATTCACCAAAAGAAGAACCAGATTTTGACAGAGATCCTCAGCCCCAACTCTTCCCACAAACAGCTGACACCATCTCCCCTGAAACCCTCTGTAAGATAACCTTAACAACATCCTCCCCACTTTGGTCTAAAGATTTTGTCTCTCCTATCACCATGTGTAAGCACACAAAGGGCTGCATAAAGTTCTTTTGACTGTGGCTGGACAAACTCTGGCTGGCACCAGTGTGCCTCTGGGTCACACTGCACCATCCTTTCACTCCATCCACAACTATTCTTTCATTGCCCAGAATTGCTGTAATATGACTGCCTCCCTTCATAATCTCTGCATTTTATCTGGCTTGTTTTCCAAAGCCAGGGAGTATAATTGTCATCTCTTGTAGAACACAGCAAAAAAGGCCGAGGACAGGCTTTAGGCTGATGGCTTTCTCTGCTCTCCACTCCACCTGCACCTTCTCCAGGCTGTAAGTACATTGGTACAAAGAGAAACAGCAAGCATGATGAGGATTTCTGATCTGCCTCAAAACAGCTACAAGTGGCAGAGGAAGAAAAGATTTTGTGTCCAATTCATTGCAGCAGAATCCTCCAGGAAAGTGGGCTGGAGAATCACAGAATCACAGAATGTTAGGAGTTGGAAGGGACCTCTGGAGATACAACACTCCTGTCAGAGCAGGTTTGACTAGAACAGGTTACACAGGATGGCATCCAGGTAGGTTTTGAATGTCTCCAGGGATGGAGACTCCACAACCTCCCTGGGCAGCCTGTTCCACTGCTCCACCACTTTCAAAGAAGTTCCTCCTTATATTTAGATGGAACTTCCTATGTTCCAGTTTGTGCCTGTTCCTTCTTGTTCTGTCTCCGGGCAACACTGGAAAGAGACTGGACCCATCCTCCTGACATCCACTCATTAAGTATTGATAAGCATTGATAAGATCCCCCCTCAGTCTTCTCTTCTCCAGGCTAAACAGACCCAGCTCCCTCAGCCTTTTCCTATGAGAGAGATGTTCTTGTCCCCTAATCATTTTTTTTTTCAGTCCTTTTCTGTACCCTCTCCAGAAGTTCCCTGTCCTTCTTGAACAGGAGAGCCCAGAACTGGGCACAGTATGTCAGATATGGGCTCACTAGGGCAGAGTAGAGGCAGAGGAGAAACTCCCTTGACCTGTTGGCCACACTCTTCTCGATGCACCACAGGATGCCATTGGCCTTCTTGGCTACAAGGTCACACTGCTACCCAACAACAAGAAGAGGTGAAAGCCTCTAAAACATGGGTGCCAAACTGGATAGGCTAAGGCAAAAGCTACAGCTCTGTGATTCCAAGCATTGAACAAGGAAAGGGAGTTTGGGCACACAAAATATCCATCTACTCCTACTGAAGCTGATGGGCCCCTTTCTATTGGATTTAGCAGGACCTGGATCATATTGGTGGTTTGTACCAGGTGGATTCCCCATGGAGATCAGGGAAAAGGAAGCAGCAGCCATGCACACCTTGTTATGAAGAGCTCTAGGGTTAACTGCTGGTCCTTCAAGTGATGAAAAGTCCCAAGCCCAAATCCAGGCATAGTTATGCACCCACTACTTCTAAGAAAGAGAGATTCTGAGATCAGGGTGATGGCACATTAACAGTGAGGACTTTATTTAGCAATACATGAGAAAAAAAAAGTGGAATATTTGATGAAACTGGCAAAAAAAAAGATTACTGAAAATATACAGATTTGGAGGCAAGAAGGGACCAGCAATCATTTGTTCTGATTTCCTGCACAGCATGAGCCATACAACCTAATTTGGTCATGCCTGCATTGTTTGTTCATCCTCTGCTTGCTCACTTGGAAGAGGAGGCATCTTCATAAAAAAGCCACCATAACCCTCTGATTTGGGGGGTTTTTTTCCCCAAAGGTTAACTTAACCCTTTTGAAAGAAGAGGGAAGAAACAACATAAAACATCTTCCTTCTAATCCAAATGTACTTTCAGCTAAATACCTTTAATGAAAAATCTTTTCCTTCTGTAGGTATACAGCCAGGTTGTATTTTAGCTCAAAGCAAATGCTTTCTTTAAAGTCTCTTAGGAAAAAGACCTCTTTTCTCATTCCCAAACCAAGGAATTTTCCTAACAAAAAAAGGACTAGCAAGGGTTACAGAAGCACAAATGATACAGACCCAAGAGCTATTTTTCAGTCACTGACTAGAGAATATTGTGATGAAATCTGAGCTGAGAAAGAAAATAACCTCCATTTTTCCAATAAATGAAGATCTTCACGGGGATGTAAAATGAATCTTAAAGCAGAGCATCTTGACTCTTCTTGCAGCAGGGCCTCTTTCAGGGACAAAGATGTAATTCAAACATGGAGACCATAAAAAGCAAAAAAGCCTTTTCCTCTATGCTTATGAATATGACTGTGACCTTATAAAGCCCCTTGAAGATAGAGCACTGACGAGGCAGGCAGACAGTGACATCCAGCTTCCCTGCAGGGCTACTGGCAGCTGCAGGCTGGATTGCAAAAGATGAAGGAGGAGAAAGTCCCCTGTGCTGACCAGGAAACTTTTAGGACACTAAGTTTGGATTATGTCAATCCAAATCTTTAGGAAAAGATATAATAGCTAAGGTAGAAGCTGAAATAAAATATTATAGCCCTAGAATTGCAGTCACAGTTAGGAAGAAAGAAAGGAAGAAAGATAAAAGAATAAAAAGATTAAGAAGAAATAAAGAAGAAGAGTATTTTATGACAAGTTTATTAAGTCATTTTATAGATCTTATTTAGCTAGCTAGCAAACATACTATCAGTGTGTATCTATTGATGATAGGTGAGGCCAGACAGACCACAGAACATGAGCAACAAGGACAGAAACACATGGCAAGAGATGTGCTTCTGATGTTTTGATCTTTAACCTGCAATATGTCCCAGCCCTGTCTTCAACATCACCTTTTGTGTTCATTTCTCCAGCAGCCTTATTGCTGTGGTTTATTTCTGCACCAGTTTATCTGGTTTAATGCTACTTGATTCTAGGTGAACACAGAGACATGTTCAACTTAGCTGAACAGGAGTTTCTGAGAGTTTTCCAAAGGCTGGAGTCACCTGCAGACCCTTCAAGGGTTAAATTACAGCAGTTTGGCTGAGCTGTGTAGCATAACAACATATTAGATCACTATTAAAAGAGCAAAAGGAAAATCCTGAGGTTTGTAGGGGAAAATCCATGTACTGCCCTGCACCAGGGCCCCCTGAGGGTGGGCTACTGCAAGCCCCTCGGCCAAAAGCCCTGCCCTGCTCTGCTGAAAACATACCAAAGAGCCTCCAGAGCTACACCTCCAATTCTTCACCTGGTTATCTTTTAAGGAGGATGTCAGAGATCTGGGAAAGCATTCCTGCAGCATTGAGATGCAAAGAGATTTATCTCACATCTGGAGTCCCGCGGAGAGGCAGCAACCCTGCTCCTATCTGAGAGGCTGACAAGTGAGTTACAGCTGAAGGAGATGTGACAGGCAGAAGAGAAGAAGCAGAGTGAATGGCCATTGTGGAGATGAATCGAACCCTCTTCCCTTGAGGAGCAACTGCCTTTGGCTACTCAGAGCTAAAAGCTACAGCAATAAATTTGAAGGCCTGAAAAGATCATTACAGTCATCCAGTCCGACTGCCCATTCATCCAGGATGCTGGATTTCCTGAAGTCATTCACTCCTGCCCCTCCTGCTGCCACAGATGAGGTTCTTTCCTCCTCTGCTCTTGGTTGGAGGAACTTCCCAGCGTGCCACTACCACCACTGCTCTGCCTGCTGTGCCAGACCTAGCAGTGCCCTCCCTGTGGTGCCTCAGCTAGGCAGCAAGGACAGTGAGTATTTTCTCAGGAGTGTTTCTGGTGAGGAGAACTTTAAGACTGTAGCAGTGCTGGCTCATGCTCTGCATTAGCTCAACACCTCAAGCAGCAGTTTTGCCCATGCACTTCAAAGTCTGTGCTCAAACATCTGGTATGGAAACCTCAATCCACTCTGCAGGGAGCCATGCTCCAGCAGCTCTCATTGCTGACCCAGACTGCAGAGCTGAAGACGGCTCTCTTTGGTTTGTGTCTTGTCTTTCTTGGAAACCACTGGGCCTCAGTCAAAGTACCTACAGCTCCTTGGAATAACAGTGGCTATCTACCTGGAGAGTGGGCAGGTAGAAGGAACAAGTCGGTGGGGAGAAGATGGGATTTCTGATGACATTTCTCTGGTGGCCTCCAGGACCTCAGAAAGAGGATGGTATTACCTGAAACTTCCTGCCCAGCTCAGAGCAGATCTTCTTGTTTATAAAGATGGATCACATCCATGTTGAGCCCTTGAATCAAAGAACAGGACTTCCTCAACTGCCCCATGAGCTCACTAGGACAAAGCTCCAAAAGGGAAGGGTACATGGTTTAGTGGTGAGCATGGTAGTGTTGGGTGGATGGTTGGACTTAAATGATCTCAGAGGTCTTTCCCAACCATAATGATTCTATGATCCTTCCATCAACATAGATGGTGATCTTCACAGGAACATAAAACTTCCTTTTCTTTTAGAGGGGACTAAGTTCTCCACAGCAGAGTATGTCATACCTAGGTGGAGAAAAAGTCCTAGACCCTTTCCCTCAGTTTTCTGTTATGTTTATTTCTTTTCCTCAGCTCCCAAATGTTTCCTGGGGTTTTTTTTCCAAAATCCTTTTCTCTATTCTTCCCCTTTATCGCTGCCCTCTGAACATCTCTCTCCACTAACCATCTCCACTGGATTCCCACTACCTTTTGCCCACACTGAACATGACAAGACCTTTACTTTGAAGCAGTTTTTAATGTTTTTTCCCAGCATTAGGGGAAGACACAAGGACTTCCAGTTCCTTTGCCTCCTCATTCTGCAAATACACCCCTAGGTAAGCATGTCCTAAGCCTGAGATCACAGAATCACAGAATCATTAAGGTTGGGAAAGGCCTCTATGATCATGAAGTCCAACCATCAACCTATCACCCCCATGCCACTAAACCATGTCACTAAGTACCAAATCTTTGCCTTTCTAAACACCTCCAGGAATAGTGACTCCACCACTTCCCTGGCAGACTGTGCCAATGCCTAACCACTCAATCAGTGAAGAAATTTTCCCATAATATCCAATCTAAACCTCCCTTGATGCAACTTGAGGCCCTGGAGCAGCCGGAGAACCATCAGTTGTTGAAATTATTCGGACATCACTATTTTCTGATGGTATAAACCAAGAGTTAATCTATGTTTCCACTGCACAGGACTGTTTGAGGGTTTGGTTTTCGTGGGTTTTTTTTCAAGAAGGAGAAAAAAATTCCTTTCATTCTCTGCCAGCAATTTCCATGGAAATCAAGTTTCCAGCAAAAATAACTCTCGGTGCTCAGAAGAGAATATCTCATCCAGACAGCAAAAGACTTTCTCTGAACAATTGCAAGATTTCATCCAAAACTCTGGAGGGGCTTCAACCAAGTATTTCTCTCCTCTGCGGCGAACAAAGCTCTGCCGAGCGGCAGAGGACAGGGCACCCCCCGCAAAACCCTCCCTCACCGCCGAGGGGATGCTCCGGAGCTGGGACCGGGGGCAGGGTGGCAAGGCGGCGGCTACCGACCGGCACGCACAGCCCCGTCGCTGGGCCTTGCTCGGGGGCTCCCCAGCCGCTGCCTTCCTCAACGGGAACAATCGCCACGTTGTCCGGCCCCGGCGGCTCCCGCGCCCAGCTCTCGGTGCCCTGCGGGGACAGCGCTGGCGGGGCCACACGGCTCCTCGCCCGCCGCCGCCGCTCAGTCTGGACCCGGCGGGGGGGGAGAGGCGGCGGCGGCGGCGGCGGCGGCTGGGGGGAGCGGTGGCGTGCAGGTAGTGTGGAGGAGGAGGAGGAGGGAGCGGAGGTACGCAGGTGGCGCGCAGGGGGGGAGCGGAGGCACGCAGGAGGGAAACGACGGCGCGCAGGTAGCACCGAGGGGTCAACAGCGGCTGTGTGCGCAGGTAGCGCGGTAGGGAGGAGCAGCGGAGCGCAGGTAACGCGGCGGAGCGCAGGTAGAGCGGAGGGTGAGAGGCGGAGCGCAGGTAGCGCAGCGGCGGGGAGAAACGAAGCGCAGGTAACGCGTCGGCGCACCGCCCCGCGCGGCCACGCTGTGGCGCTCTTGTCACGGGCACGGGCGCCGCGCTCGCCCCCGACGTGTTCCGCAACCGCGGCGCCCTACGCACTGGGACCAGCTGCGACGGCGGAACGAGGACACCACCCCCCCAAAGCCCCCTTTCCTCCGCGGATTAGCGGGGCTCGGGCCCGGACGGTCCGCGGGCGGTGGCGGGGCCCCGGGCAGGCGGCGCGGAGGGCATGTGCCGGTAAACAATGAGCGTATTGTGAAATAGAAAACAGGCTCCGGCTCCCTCTGAAACGCTCGTTCCCACCGGATGTGTTAAATAAAAACCGCTGGGGGAAAAAAAAGAAAACAGCAGAAAGTCAAGAAAATCGGGTTCGGGCCGGGAAGGACGGGGGGCAGGAAAGCCGCCAACAGGGATTTGTATGCCCTCGGCTCGGTAATCCTCGCACGGATGGCAACGGCTACAGATGCTTCAAAAAAAAATCAGCTTGGGGGTTTGCCGTTGTGTCTGGGGGATTTTTGCCTTTAGTTTATTTTTTGCCCTTTTTTTTGCTTGCCTCTGAATAAAACAGGAGCAAACTTTCTCTGCTGCAGGAAGCTTATCCAGATTTCCCCGATGAGCCCCAAAAACAGCCTGTCAGGAAGAGTTGGGATACCAGCACACAGGTCCTCTCCCGTTTTCTCCCTTCAGATGACACCTTCCTGCTTGAACGTGTTGAAGTGCAGTGCCCTGGAATTTACGACACAAATTAACTCCCACCACCTCCTTCTCCCCCTCTTCATCTGTTTAAAGTCTTTGTACCGTCCCTTCAGACTGGATGCAAACTGAGAGCTTGAATAAACTTAGTTCCCCCCGCCCCAGTTGTAAACATGTATCCCTCTCCGGTTCCTATTTTTAGGAAAAAAATAAAAGGGAAGAAATGCTTCCAATGGATTTAAGTGAGTGATTAATATAATGAAATGCTTAGGGGGTTGTTTAATGTGATTTTATATGAGCTGTGGACATTTCCAAAGCAAACAATAAGTTCAAGTACAACATGCAGGGTTGTGTTACAAGTGTTACCCAGCTGGCTAGGAGATCTTCGGTGAGCAAACAGGCTAAATCTGGAGAGTAAACAACTTCAGAAAAATCTACAACTTCAGGTCACTGAAAACAGCCTTTTATTTGTTTTCCTTAGTGTCTAGTAAAATCTGATCTCCCCCCCCCCCCCCTTTTTTTTTTTTTGCATCGCTGCTGTAAAAATCACCAGGGAAAAACATCACCAGCCCATGGCTCACCCTGGCCTGGCCACGGAACCCGTCTCCTGAGACCTGGGTATGAAAAACTGGGTGCTGGTGGAAAAGGGCACTGCTGTTCCAGGGTGCTGCAGGGAGGGGGATGAACACGGCCTCAACAGCTCCAGCCACTTCTGTGGGTCCTGTCTCCCGGGAAGCGTCCTCTTGCGACGGCCTCCAAGTGAGAAAGACCCGCGGCGGCCTCCCAGTGATCCAGCCTACGAGTGAGGGTGATGTGAGTTCCCCTCGTCACGAGCGAGCATCTGACCCTGAGCTGGACCAGACGCTGAGCATCGCCTCGGGGGTGGTGGGAGAGGAGCGGTCACGCGTGGGGCCGAGCGGGAGCGCCTGGAGTAGGGCGTCGGGGAAAGGGTCTCTCCGCCCGTGGGCACCGTGGCCAAATCCGTCACCAGTGTCCCCTCGCAGCAGCTGCTCCACAGCCCACGGCAGGGGTATCCCGCGGGGAGCCTCCCTCCTGGCTCCGAGACGTGCTGGGGTCTTAACGCAGGAAATGATGTAACTGAAAATCAACATTTTTGGAGGGAGGGGGAGGGGGGTGATAAGGGTTGGGGGTGTAGTTTGATTTACTTTATTTAACGGGGAGGTCTCGGACGGTAGCCCCCGGAGAGGAAGGGAAACACCACCTATGGTTCTCGCTACCAGACCAGGAATCACATTGGGATCCAGGAGCCTCCAGTGCCTTCCGCTTTCTTCCCAAGCCATCAAGGTAGCCAAGAGGGACCGGACGACAAACCCGAGCGGCGTGGCCGCGGCTCAGCCCAGGGGCACTGCGGACTGCCGGTGTGGGACACCACCGGTCGGGGGGCGGTGGGGCCGGCCGAGCCCCCTCGACGGCTGCGGGACTTGGGATGGAGGGGGCGAAGGGGAGGGAACCGGAAACCTCCCGATCGCGACGCTGCGGCTTGGAGACTGACTACTGTTGGAATTCACTTTAAAAGAGCTTAAATGGGACTTTTTTCTCTCTCTCTTTCCCTCTTTTTTTCCTTTTCCTTTTTTTTTTCTTCTTTTTTTTATAAAAAAAAAAAAGCCAAAAGCTTTGTTGTGCTAAACTAGTTGGACGAGTTAGGGTGTCGCTGCTCCCGATTGCTCTGGCCAATGGAACCCGATCCACCCTGCTGTGCGTAAGAGCGCAATTAAGGATTTAACCAAGCCTATGCTGCGCCCCAGCCAGCAGTCTGCCGGAGACAGACAGAGAGCCGCAGCCTCCTCCCCCAGACATGTCTGCTTAGACCCGAGCAGCCCCAGCAGCCTCAGCAGCCCCAGCAGCCCTAGCAGCCTGCGCCACCAACCAGCCACAGCAGCCAGCCGCCGGCTCCCAGATATGACAGGAGTATTTGACAGAAGGGTCCCCAACATCAGATCCGGCGACTTCCAGGCTCCTTTCCAGACGGCTTCAGCCATGCACCACCCGTCCCAGGAATCTCCCACTTTACCCGAGTCCTCGGCTACGGATTCAGACTACTACAGCCCTGCGGGGGGAGCCCCGCACGGCTACTGCTCGCCTACCTCGGCTTCCTACGGCAAAGCGCTCAACCCTTACCAGTACCAGTACCACGGCATGAATGGATCTGCTGGGAATTATCCTCCCAAAACCTATGCAGACTACAGCTACGCCAGCCCCTACCATCAGTACAGCGGGGCTTACAACCGTGTACAGAGCTCCTCCAGCCAGCAAGGTGAGAACCGGGGTTCGGGGACATCGTGGGGAGGCTGGAAGAGCGCGTCCTGGTAGAACCGTGGGCCGCGGGAATGCAGTTTGCCCTGAATCACAAGAAGTAAACAAAACCAAAAAAGCAAAACAAAAAAAACCAAACAAACAATAAACCCCCCCACAAAACAGAAGAATTTTTTAAAAGAGGGAAAATAATTAATAGGGAAAATTAAAGAAAATATTTTTTTAAAGAAAAAGTTGGAAAGCTGGTCTAGTTT
This sequence comes from Galbula dea, assembly GCA_013399015.1. NCBI lineage: Eukaryota > Metazoa > Chordata > Aves > Piciformes > Galbulidae > Galbula > Galbula dea. Next base: position 112,366 of record VWZX01008441.1, on the reverse strand, counting down.
TCATGACCGTCCCGCACCAGCTGAACCACAGATTCTAGGATATTGCTATAGAGAAGCAAATACCGTCAGCTGTCCCAGAGCCCCCACGGCCGCCTCCCTCCTTCCCTTCCACTCCTCCCCGCAGGAAGAGGGGAGAAAAATAGCCGAGCCTTGTTACGTGTCTCAAACTCAGGTTCGCAGTGGCGAAGAAAAGTTTCCTTTCCTCCTGTACTGGAGGGGCGGGGGAGGAAGGCTGGGAGGGGGAAACCAACCCTGGAGGGGCTGCGAGCCGGGAGGATGTTTTGTTAGAAAAGAGTTTTTAGCGCTTTCCATTTACTTCTTTGTAAGTTGAGGGGGAGGGAGAAGAGTAAAAAAGATGGGCACGGGGGGGGAAATAAAAAAAAAAAAGAAGAAAGAAAACCATAAAAAGCAATCCTGAAGCCAAGCCAAGCGGTTGGGGCTTGGCTGGGACGAGCGTGGCCGAGGTGGCGCTTGGGGACACGGCGGCGGTTGCGGGGGAGGCGCTCGGTGCTCTGAGTCGGTCTCCGGTTTGCCCGGCCGCTTCCCAGCGGGACACTGATAATCTCCCCCGTTCCCGCGGCGGGTGCGCATCTCCCACGCTCCCGCCCGCCCAGCGCTGCTCTCTGCGGAGGATGCGCGGGAGGGCAGAGGAGGGCCGGGGGTGTCCAAGGCCCAGAGCAGGCGGGAGCGGGGACCTTCCCACTGCACCGGAGGGAGCCCCGGGGGGAGCCGCGGGGGCCCGTCGTGCCGGCGCCGCTGTGTTGCCCTACCCTGCCCGGCCCTGCCCGGCCCGCGGGCGGGACGCTGCCGCCGGCGCAAGTTGCGCGGATCGGAGCCTTGCCCCCGCGCCTAAATGTCTGCGTCTGTGTCTCTCTCCCGCCCTTGCGCCCGTGCAGAGAAGGAAGTGGCGGAGCCCGAGGTGAGGATGGTGAACGGCAAACCAAAGAAAGTGCGCAAACCCCGGACTATTTATTCCAGCTTCCAGCTGGCAGCGTTGCAGAGGAGGTTTCAGAAGACCCAATACCTCGCCCTGCCCGAGCGGGCAGAGCTGGCTGCTTCCCTGGGGCTCACGCAGACACAGGTACCGCGATCGAGCCCGGCTGGACTCGGTGGGGCGCACAACCCTGGGTCACCCCCCCCCTCCTTCACGATGCGTCGGGAAGGGCCAGATCGGTCCCTGCGGAGGGTCAGGGAGGGCGGTGAGGAGCGGGTCCGTTGCAGCCGCAGAGCTCCGGATTTACCAGGCGAACACTAATGGTGTGGGTTTCCCTCCGCTCTTTCCTCCTCTTCATCCCTTCCCCCGCCTCCCCTCCCAGGTGAAAATCTGGTTTCAGAATAAAAGATCCAAGATCAAGAAGATCATGAAGAACGGGGAGATGCCCCCCGAGCACAGCCCCAGCTCCAGCGACCCCATGGCCTGCAACTCTCCACAGTCGCCTGCGGTTTGGGAACCTCAGGGCTCGTCCCGCTCCCTCAGCCACCATGGCCACGCTCACCCTCCAAACTCCAACCCGTCCCCTGCATCCAGCTACCTGGAGAGCTCCGCTTCCTGGTACCCCGCTGCCAACTCCATCAACTCCCACCTCCAGCCCCACAGCTCCCTACAGCACCCGTTAGCGTTGGCCTCTGGGACAATTTATTAGAGTCTGATCCTTATTATTTTATTTTTTAATTATTTTTTGGTTGTTCCTTGGACTCCTGTGTTTTGCTTGTTAAGGAATAATAACAAAAGGAATGCATATGGGGGATTTTTAAAAGGGAAAAGAAACAAACAAAAAGATTAAAATGTGTAAAGCTTGTGCATGTAACTTATTGCATTTCAAAGGAAACCCTTTTTTATACAATACGGACATTTTTTGGCTCAGCTGTGGACACTATCAATGGTGCCTTGAAATCTATGACCTCAACTTTTCCAGAGACATTTTTTCAATGTTATTTTAACCCTGTAAATAATTGTAGATAGAGGAATTAAACTGTATATTCTGAATAAAATAAAATTATTTCGACCACGAGAAACGGTTCCAAATTACCCCTTCTTCTGTTGATAAGAGGGAAAAAAACAATAATAATAATGCCAAGTTGCTTACAGAGAGTGAGCTAGGGAAGAGACATTTCGAAGGGCTCGATCCTGGGAGCTTACATTACATTCGATTACCGTACTGTGCCATGCCATTGCAGCCCGGGCGTGTTGGCGGGATGTGACCCTCGTAGGTCCCGACGGGAGAGCCGAGGGGCAGCTATGCTCTCTCTCCCAGCTGGAAAAAGAGCTGCCGCCAGACCGCGTACACCTTCTCGCCCATAGTGACTTTAAACTGAAGAGAAAGCTGCCCTAGCCCGGCGCTAGAAAACAAATCTCTCGCCTTAAGCCGCCCTGAATCCTTCCCTGAGAGAGCAATTAGCGTCGAGAGCTGCACACTCCACAGCCCATCAGTCGCCCGTGTAGCGCTCGGCTAATTATACAAATTACGTTTCCATCAAAGGGAGCTACTAAATAGGAGAAAAGAATAAAATGAGGGTCCCGCTCCCCTTACTCCTGCTAAAAGCTTGCAGAGGCTCTGGCTGAAGGAGGGACTTCGCGGAGGTACTTATATATATTATGATTATGATGATTATTGTTATTATTTGATTTCTATCTACACTATTTAGGGCCAAAGCCTTTCGGTGGGGCCGTCGCTGCCCGCTGCAGCGCCGAGGATACGAGGGGCATGGTTTCAGCAACGTGGGTGCGGAGCCCAGGCGCGGCGGCGGGAGCCGCGGACAGCAGCCGCTGCCTCTCCCCCGCCTCCCCGGAATCCGTCCACGGTGGCACACGGTTCCCGCGGGGTTTCTCCCTGTCTTCACGGGAGCCGCGCTGGGAACTCTTGGCCTTGCGGGATGCAGTGGCGGCTGCAGAGGTGACCAAGGTGTCTCCTGAAGAATTTCCCAGGTAGAAGGTTACCTGCTGGCAAGGGAGAGGAATGGGAGGCCTGGAAAGGCATCCTCCTGCCCTGGGGCGGACTTACCTGTCTCCAGTCTTCCTCCCCCTCCTTTCTTCTCCCTCAGCTCCTGCCTGCCATGGTTTGTGCGTGAGTGTGAGTGCGTCTGTGCGTGTTTTCCCCTCAAAGAACGAAGCTGCGGGGTTGCTGTTTTGTAACAGGTCTGGGGGTTGGTAAATGGTTTGCAATACAATAGACCAGTTTGTTCGGTGAAGCTGCTCCCTGCACGACCGGGAAGGGTGAGTGGGTGCCGGAGGCAGGGTGGCGGGGGCCGTTGTCGCCTGCTCACCCCTAGCGTCCTCTCCGCGACTCTGGGGCCAGGCTTCTGCTTATTCCACTCGCAAAGGTTTCAGGGTCTTTCCACCGCTCTAGGACTGGTGAAAAGCTCGGCTTTGTCTCTTCTACTAACTTCCACCCGTGAAAAAACAACAACAACAACAAACCCCAACCCACAAAAACAAAGCTCGAGCTTTTAATTTTTTTCAGTTCATCTCCTCGTTTCCCCCTAGACAAGCATTAAATGTTTGGGTTTGTTTGTTTGTTTCTTCAACCTGCAGTAATAGATTCTCTCCTCCCTGAGGTCCCTTCCCTTTGCAGAAAGGCTTGGACACCAGAAGTGGAAGTTTTACTTCCCATCTCGGTCCACCCACCCCTTTTCTTTGAGGAGCTGCCGCGGGGCTGGTTGGTGACGGTAACCTGCAGGGGCCGACGGGGCTCGGGCGGACAGCGCAGGAACAGCTTTGGGGAGGCGGGATGCGGGCAAGCAGGATGCCGGGAAGGGATGGGAATTCACACCGCTGGCGCTGGCCGGGCAGCGTGGGCTCTGGCACCGCTCCGCTCTCCGAGGCAGCCGAGTCAGCTCGGCTCAGTTTCCATGCCCTTTCCCTGCTTAATTTCTCCTTCTCCCAGCTCGGGGTAGCGTTGGGCAGGTCGGTGAGAGCCTGGCATCCCTTTCCGGGACAGGGTAGCCAGGCCCGGTTAGGAAATGCCCTTCTCTGGTGCTTCCCGGCCCCAGTCTTCAATGCACATCCATCGTGTACAGCCGCCAGCCTCTTGGTGAAAGCGCCAGGCCCAGGGGGATGCTCCTGTCCCCCCTATCTCCGTACACACAGGTAGGCACACCCTGGCGCCTCTCCCCGCCCGGGCGCATCCCTGGGGCACTGGCGGAGACCAAAGGGAGCCTGGCTTGTCCGGGCCTCCCTCTTTGCCTCCCCGGGAAAGATATGGGATGAACTGTCCTTTGTCTGCCGCTGGGTTTGGGCTCGGTGGATTGCTGGCTTGGGGCTTTTCTCCCCCCCTCCCCCTCTCCCTTTCTCTTTCCCCTCCTTTTTCTTTTCCTGGCGGCCACGTCCATGTGGAGTCGGGGCAGCTCGGGGAGCCGAGAGGAGCCACATTCCTGTGGGTGCCGAGCGGCTCCAGGGCTGAGCCACAGGGCCTGACACACACACACAGACACACAGACACTCACACAGAGAGCAGCCTGCAGCCCCAGCTGCCTCCTGACACTGCCTACACCCCGGGGCTCTCCCACCCACAGCAGATCCACTGTGTTCTCCCCGGCATAGGGCGCACACCCACAACACCCACACTCATCTGACTGCCTGACCTCCCTACCTACGGACAACGGGGGATCCTCCTTCTCCCAAAGAGCCTTCCCCAACCCCCCGCTGCTCCCTGATCGAGCGTCTCAGCATCTCCCGGCGGAAAGAGACTGCGTCCCAGGGGAGCGCTGCCTCCTCCCCAGGTGACTCGGTTTCCCTCCTCCTCCCTGGGGGAGGAAAAAACAACAAAACCATAACAGCACCCCCTCCAACCTGACACCGTTCTCCAGGTGTCCCTGTCGCACTCCCACTCTCCTCTGTGTCCCACATCAGTGCATCCCCCCCCCACCCCCAGGGCTCTTGCCCACTCCTCGCCGGCGGCAGCTCCGTATCCCAAACGCATATCGCACATGTGGCACCGATTAAAGGTTTCTACCACGCAATTTTGCGACTGACAGACTTTAGGTGGTTCCGCTGCAGATTGCGGAAAGGAGATCTATTGCTTCGGGAAAGTCGGGGTTGGGTGGGAGGGAGAAGTCCCTCTTCTTGCTTTCAGTCTTTTGAGCAGTTGCCTGCAGTAACGCAATAACCTGTTTTATAGGTCAGACAAAAGCCGTGAAAAAGAGGAACAGCGGAGTCTGCATTAAACCTCCTTTTCTCCCTCTTCTTTTGGGGAAGAATATGCGTTACAGCAATTAAATGTTTCTTTTCTTTGTTCGGAGGGCGGGTCGCCGCTATTTACATGCGATTTGGGAGGATAAACAACGGTTTATCTGCCAGTAATACAGAGGCGGTAAATCCCGACACCACCCCATTCCCCGGGTGTCTGTGTGAACACCTTCCACGGACCTTCCACCTTCAGGGCCACGGGGGAAAAAACCTCCCAGGCCCACCTCGGCTCCTTATTTTCCTTCAGGTGAGGACCTGGGGACGCGACCCAGGCCAAGAGCTGCCACTGATTCGGCACTTGGCAGGGAGGAGCCTGAGGATGGCTCCTGGCCCTCCTCCCGCTGCTGCCTCCCCCTAGACGCTCCCGGGAGGTTGCTTAAACCTCAGCAGGGATCAGCGAGCCTCGCCGGGCCGGATCCTGACTTGGCTCCGTGCTCTGCAGCGGCATCGTCTGCCTGCCTGCGGACCTGGCTCTGCATCCCAGGAAATCTTTTACAGTCTCCTCGACATGCAGTATATAACGCGGTTTATAGGGCTTTCGCTTGGCGGTATCCACTGCGATTTCCTTTCCCATTCTTCGCGTTATTTGTATTAATTCCTGTGGAGAGGAAGGCTGCGGGCTTCGGGCGGTGGAGGCCAGCAAGTGTCGGGGCTAGCAGACCGCCTGCCTACGTAGCCAGTCCAGGCCGCTGTCCCGTATCCGCTCCCGGACCCTGCCGCTACCTGCTGGCCTGGCAGGAACAGTCCTTTGATGATTTGGCCCATTAAAAATGAAGCGGAGTAGAAAGAGAATTAACCCAATGAGTTAACCTCGCTAGCTGCAGGTAGTCCTGTTAGCCAGGCTCTTTCGGTTAATTAATTACAATTGAATCAGTTCTGAGATAATTTTCTTAAGGACCCCTGACGACTGGTCCAACGCAGGAGCGCAAAAGGCCGCGGGCTCCGCAGGCTCCGGCACCCCGCATCCTTCGTCCTGCACCCCGCACCTCGTGCTGTCCCCGCCCCGGTTACGAGGCTCCTGAAGTTTCTTGCCCGAAAGTGGCGCTCAGACACCTGAGAGGAGGCACACGGCAAGCGGCGAGCCTGCTTTTGGGGATGGGGATGGAGAGGGGGAGCCCGAGGATCACTCGGTACCGGGGAGAGACTGCCTGGAAGAGGCGGACGGATGCAGGCGGGAGCCCGAAGCATCAGCCCCTGCCTGCACATCAAGCTCACACTCGTTGAGATTTGGACACGTAAGGCTGCAGACCACTGATTTGCTCTTTTCTTAATTCCCGCTCCTCTCATTCCCTATGAATCAAACAGCCTTTTGTCCTTCAGAGTTTGATTTGATCGCTACCGTTCACATTTCACTTTTGTATTTTTCTCTCCCTATACCATTACTCATTGAGTGCCCCGTGAAATTACAATCGTACATTTTCAACTCAGCAACCCATTTGCAGTGCAAAAATAGGGTCTAAATAATGGCTGAATTAGCCCTACTGGACAGTTTCAGATGTAACACTCTGTAATAATTATATTGCAGGCTGGATTAGGATGCTATTATCATAATCTGGACGTTTACAATTATCTGTAATTTGCAAAGATGCGCCAGGTCTTGATTACAGCAGGGTTTTTTTTTTTTTATCAAGCTAACCATCACTAAACAGTGACAGTAATAACAGCTAATTTTGCTGGCAATATAAGAGGTGCTGGGGTGTGCAAACAATTTCACACCTGGATGTGCTCACTCAACCAAGAATATAGAGAAAGAGCTTCTGCCCTGAGACTCAGAAAAATATTCTCCACCGCTTCTGTTCAGTATAGATTTCTAGATCCCGAGCCTTGCTTAGCAGATTTTCACAGGGGGTAAGTTTTGGGGTTCGCTCGGCTTTGGGGTGGGTCTGCGGCTGCTTCTCGCCTTCCCCTTCCAGGCACTTTCAATCCTTGTTTTTTCCCCAAGCTTTCGCGGTCACTCTTGCCCCTGTGGCTTCTCTCGCTGGGGCCGATCCCAGACAGCTCTGCGCCCCATTATCCCCCCCTGTGATGCCGGGGGTGGAGGGCGGCGCGTGGACGCAGGGTTGCGGGGGGAATCGGAGGAGGAACCGTGTGAGAGTCCCGGGGCCAGCCCGTTCCTCCCGGCGCCCATCACGGCAAGTCCCGGGGCGGCGGGCGGGTCGGTGGCGGCAGGTCCACAGAGAGCTGCCGCCGCTCCATCCATAGATGACGCTGTTTCACGAGAGTCTCCCGGTCGGTGGCGGCAGCCGAGACGGTGGTAGCATGAGATGCCGTTCTCTGCCGCCGTTCGTTCGCTGCCTCCCAGCTACCGAGCAGGTCCTGCCCCTCGCACCTTCTCCCACTCTTTTAACCGATCGAGCTTTTGTTGTTGTTGTTAGTAGTATTATCATTACTTTATTAATTATCATTATCGTCATCATCATCGTCTTGCTGCTTGCTTGTTGTCTGGGCTATCGTTGAGCCCATCCCAGAAAATCACTCGTGGGGCACGATGCTCCGAGAGCCTTTCCCCGCAGGTACCCACTCTGGTAGAGGCGAGAACGAGCCCCTCGAAATCCCACGGGGAGCCAAGCCCCCTCCCCTTCTGCCATTTCCCTCGGGCCCGCCGGCGGGGCGGGGACCGCCCGCCGCCATCCCCCTCGGATGATGCTGCGAAAGGGTTAAGGCGTCTGCGGGGATCTTGGGCACCGAGACCCACCGGGATGGGATCATCTCGCCTGGTCCGGGCTCTCCAGGCCCCGGGGATCTCTCCCCGGGGGTCCTCAGCCCTCCCGCGGGGGGGCAGCGTGACCAGCTCGGGGGTGGGATGCAGGGTTTTGTGGAAGGTGCTCACACACACACACATACACATAATGCTGTTGGTTTAAATGTGTGGTAGCTTTCTCTTCAGTGTCATTTGAATAATTCAGTGAGCCCCACTACCAGCTGTACTTCTGAAGCCTCTTCCATTCTTTTCAGCATTATAATTTTGGTTAATTTTCAATTTTAGGCCCTACGTCTCTGCAATTTGTGTATGAATAACAGAATAATTTTCCTCTTTTGTTTCGCCTTTCCTGTTCCTGAATCTAAATAAAGATGGCTTTTTAGTATTAAAAGTGGAAGAAAATTACAGGTAATTATCTTTGACGGTAAAAACGCTGTAATCAGCGGGCTACATGAAAAATTACTCTAATTATGGCTGCATTTAAGAGAATGGAAAAAAACCTTCTTGTGGATAAAAACCTTAAATTGTCCCCAATGTCTGCTTCAAATTGGATGGCACTGCAGCTGGAGGCTTTGTTCAGAATTGATCCTGGGGAGCTCTGAACCCAAAGTTTCACAGTGGGAAGGGGAAAAAAAGAAAAGAAAACATTTTTCCTAATGTAACAATACGAATGGTAGAAAATGACAAGACTGATCGGTTTTAAACCACTCTGAAGACTGACTGAGCGTGGAAGTTGCTCAAAAAAAACCCCAAAAAACACCCCCCAAAAAACTGGTATATTGGTAAGTAGTCTTTGCTTTGTGTCTAATTATAGTGACTGTCCTTTTGCACGACTGTATGTAGCTGTCATTATATGGAGCACTCTGAGGATCTCTATTGACTTCTGATAAATGGCTCAGTGGTTTCAAGGTTCATAATTTGAAGGATGCCCAGGTCTCTAGCCATTAATTCTCGCAGTATGGGGCACCCAGCTTGGATGAGGAAAGGGCTTTTCATTGTCAGTAGTCGCTGTGCTTTCCACAGGATAGTGAGGCTGGAGCTGGCTGGAGAGCGTGTTGTGTGCCTGGGCACCTCTCAGGGCTTTGCAGAACATTCCTCAGCTTGCATTGTCTGCTCTTTAAAAACAAAGGAGGGCGCCTCCTTTCCTAATAATTTGGAGTCTCCAACCTTTGGGAAGCAAGGGCAGGGCTCTGAGCAGCTGAGCACGGAGCAGTGGGATGGCAGTAGAGGTGGTCGGGCGGTTACAAACTTCTTCTGGGCTTATCTTTGCGCTCTCGAGATTTCCTCAGCCGTTGCCTTAAAGCTAACCAAACCACCAGCTAGACCCCACCCCACCTCCCCCCTCCTTCTTTTCTGTCTTTGCTCGCAGATCTATGTGCAGGTAGCGATGTCCGTGCGGGCAGGCGGGGGGTTGGGAGGGACAGTGTCCATCTGCTTTGGCTGGACCTTGAGGGGGCAGGTGGGAGAAGGTGGGGGGGTCCGCTAAGGCCGAGAGAAATAGGAGCCATGTGGGCGTTTTGTGGCTTTTACTCTATATATGAAAGAAGACAAAACCATACAAAGTATATGTACAACTAAAATTTCAACAATATATACAGAAAGGTTGCTCGGGGGAAAGGTCCCTCTCGTTCGGGAGAGGGCAGCGCCGAAGCCATTCCCAATCCCATTCCCCTCGCTCTGTCTTTCCTGCTCGTCTCCGGGAGTCTGTCCGGCTGTGTGCGGGTGTGTGCGGTGCGGGTGAGGGGCTCTGCGGCACAGAACGGTGGTTTCTTCCCAGCCGCAGCCCGTTGCATTCGGAGAAAGCATGCAGGTTTTTGCTTCGTGGTGATGTTCTAATCTTACAGTGTGTTTTCATTTTTCAACCAGTTCTCCTTTTTTTTTTTTTCACCCCTCTTAATTTTTTTTTAATCACTTCTTCTCTCTTTTATTTATTTTTTTCCCCAGTCTGGATTTGGTGAATAAAAATGAAGGAGCTTTGACTAGTCTCTCTTTCATCATGTAATGTCTTTAGCTCATTAAACAAGTAAAAACGGCTGCCATGGTATATTCAGGTTCTTCTTGTGGGCAAAGTCAGTAAAAAGTTTGTTTTGACGTATACTCCACAGAGAAAGAGGCTGAAGCCTTGGAGTCCAAAGGAAAATATCCTAAAGAGAAGTGTCTTCTGTGCGCCAAAATGAAAATTGGGTTTTTCTGTTCAAGATCAATCGCTGAGGTTACTTTAGAAAAAAAAAAAAAAAGAAAAGAAAAGAAAAGGAAAAAAAAAGCCACTGTCTCTTTGCCGCATCTACAAGTTCACACAGAGCCTGTTAGCTGGCACGGCTTGGCAAAGCAGGGGAACTTCTTGCCATGTCGAGACGAGGCGTTCTTGGGAGATTATTTCTCTTGGACAATTCACATCATTTGTGGTCTCTGCATTGTGTCTTGATGTGGAGAAGAATACCAGTGAGAATAGCCAGGCATGTAGCTGTTGGGAGGCATATTGACTCCCTTGGCAGAAGCTGAAACGTCCCAGACCGGAGGCAGAGCCGGAGAGCGAGGGGAGAGGGCAGCGGAGCCGGGCAGGGGGTCGCTCTCGTGGGGGTTGCTGCCTTGCTTCAGCAGCTTCTTGAATTTGGAGCGCTTGTTCTGAAACCAGATCTTCACCTGTAAAACCAAAACGCAGCACATATTAGGTTGCCGTTCAGCATCCAGGAGCACGGCTGGAGTAGACTTCGGGGGGTCGTGAGTTTGCTCTAGATGAGGTCTTGAGAGCCCACGCCGGTAGGGTGTGGAGTTGGGGATGGGGAGAGGGGAAGGAGGGTGAGCTGCTGCTGCTGCTGCTCTCCGGCTCTGGATGCAGCTGGAGAGAACAGGAGAGGCAGAAGGGAGAGGGATATGGGTTTTAACCCGGAACGTTATTTTCCCTGGGCAGGCCAGATTGATGGAGCTGAAACAGAGTGCATGTTCCGAGCTCTCCTGCTTTCGTGCCTTATTCAGAATTTTGGAGGTCATTTGATTATTTGGGCAAGCTGTTGTCAAACGTGGGCAATCATATGATTTTGTGCTACTAGACAGGAGCCAATAGACAAAGGGCATCTTACAAAGAAATCGCGCATCCGAAAAGATGCACGATCAAGAGGTCCTTGCTGATGCAACGGGGGAGGAGGCACAGTGGAACCAGGATTGTGGCTTTATTGTTAAAATTGTTTTTAAAGAAAGGGAAGTTTTCTTCTCTCGGAGAGTCATAGGCTATCACTATTGCTTGGGGTCTCATCCTGCTCCTAATCCAGCAGAACTCCCGGGGAGGGAGCCTGCTCTCACTGCAAGGATCGGGTCCACTCTGGCAGATCAGAATTATTCTGGAAATTATATATAAACACATATTTTCTAACATCAAACGTGTATTTGTCCTCGCAAACTTTGCAGGCGAAATGTTAGGGCTTGTCTTGCTGAATGCTTAGGATCGGGCCCCTAAATCCATGCGTGTGAGAGAGAAAGCGAGGCAGAAGTGAGCCAGAGCGTGCATGCCAAGGAGACTAAAATCCCATTTGTAAAACCATCAGCTCTATTCCCATGATTAATGTTTGCTGAGTACTACAAAAAATCGCTGGCTGGAAGCGACTGTTATCAATGACAATGATAAAATCCTGAAGTTATTTGTTAAGCTCATAAATTCGCGTGATTACATTTTACCCGGATTGATCCCATCTCTCCATGCACACTTCTCCGCAAACCCCAGTCTGAGAAGCCTGTAATGCCTCCATGTGTCTTTCAAAGCTTAAATTAGGTGAATGGCACAGCTACTCCAACCACACTTAACTATGGCTTAACCTGCTATAATTTTGTACACGGCTCTCTTTGATCTTCAGATCTATTATCACCTTTCGTACATTTTGCCCAAGGGTAACCACTGCGTTTGCGTTAGTCATCCAGGGTGAATTAACTATTGATTTTACAGGTATTTCCTAACGTGTTCCTGCTTCCCCTCTACCTGTAGGTTGCTACGAGGCAGCTTTGCTTTGCTTTTAGCCCTACCTCGGGCCCAGCGGTTCCTTGCCTTTGCTTTGTTCTCCTTTCCTCAGCTGAGCAATTGCATCTCGGTGTTGGGAATGATCCGAAAATGTAGGCAATTTTAAAATGTCATGCGTGGCTTCAAAAGGGAGAGTTTGCTCCCCAGAAGGCTGAGGGAAGGACACATGCAGCCGCTTTCTGCGGTAGACAGGTCTCTGTCGTGCGCCAGATAAGTCTTATTCATGTATAGATGGGGGACCGTGTACGTTACCTTTTCTACCGCTCCCGTACGGAGGCCAAAACGTTTCGGGAGCATCCTATTTTGCTTGGCCTTTATTGCTCGAGCAGGATTTCAGTGATTTGGGATTCCCAGTAGTTACCTGTGTCTGCGTAAGTCCTAATGAAGCTGCCAGCTCAGCTCTCTCTGGAAGTGCCAGGTACTGAGTCTGCTGAAAGCGATGATTTAAAGCTTGGAGCTGTAGACTAGAGTAAATGGTTCGAGGCTTCCGAATCTTTTTCCCTTTTCCATTGAATCTGATTTCACCGTTTTCAATCACCGTGGTTTTTTGCTGATCTGCAAGCAAAACAAGGCAGCTGAAACATCACCCTCCTTTAGTTATTTAACGTGGGGATTTGGGCTGCCACGGCTCCTAAAAACCCAGCAGCATGCCCAGGGGTTGGTTCAACAGCATCGCATCCACACGGGCTCCACATCCTCAAAGGCAACGCTGTGACCCACGCTCCTGCGTGGGAGCTACCGGGAGGAAAGAAAAAAAAATACATAGTTGTCCAGGCACAGTAGGCACGCTGACTTCCCTTCGGGGGGAGAAAATAATAATCATATTCTTTCAGAATTAAAATAATGAAAACGAAGCGCAGCCCTGGCTTCAGGAGGGGATGCCTGGTTCCAGGGCCATCCAGTTTTTACCCAGATAATTAACTTATCAGTGAATCANCACCCCCCCGGCCGTGCCGCTCCAGATGAATATGTACAAATGAGAGTCTCCCTGAAAAAAGAAAAAAGAAAGAAAAGAAAAAAACCCTAACAAAATAAATACATAAATCAGAGGGCCCCCGGGCGGAATGCGACCCGCTCGCCTGGAAAACTTTCACTCCTCAGGTGTTAGCAGGAATTTTGCCTAAAGCCGTAACAAAAGAGCGCCGAGCACAGCCCCCTGCCCGCCGGCCGAGCGGGGAGGCGCCGGTATCCAGAGCCCCCGGTCCCACCGAAGGTGGGGAGGGAGCAGCGCGGCGACCCCTCCGCCCGGTACCGGCAGCAGTAGGCCAGCGGAAACAAGGAAACCTTCCCTTCTCTCTTCTCACAGCAGCGGCTAAGGGAGATGAGGGGGGAAGGGAGGGACGCACGGTGGGGACCGGGGGTGTCCTGGGGATGGGTGGATGGAAGAATGGATGGATGGATGGATGGATGGAGCATGGGGGTGGGGGGCGAAAGCTGACAGCGGGTTTAGGAAAGCGGTGGCAGCTCACCTGCATCGTCCGCCCGCGTCTGGCTGGCCGCGCTGCTGTTGTGGTACGACTGAAGATAAGGGCTGTGCTGCGAGTGGCTCACGTAAGGGTATGCGGCCAGCGAGCGGTGGTTGTAGGATCCGGCTGTGCCGGAGTAGGGCGAGCTGTGGTGGTGATGCTGGTGGTGAGGGTGGGAGCCGGCGGCGGAGTGCAGGCAATGCAGCGGGTAGTGGGCTCCGGCCATGGCCGGTGAGCTCTGCTGGGAGTGGGGTGGTGGTGGAGGAGGAGGTGGTTGAGGCGGTGGCGGCTGCTGTTGCCCGAACTCCATGAAGGCGGATTTGGAGGAGTCTTGCGCGTCCAGCCCGTCAGCCATCGTAGTCATGGTCATCATCAAAGTTTGGGAGGGAGAGCTCGGCTCTCCCCGGCTCCTCGCCCCCCGCGCTCTGCCTCCTCTCTGCCCAGCCACCGCCGCTCCCCTTACCCGCCGCGGCACCGCTGGAGAGGCGGCGAGTGATTTAATTTAATTTCTTTTCTTTTTTTTTCTTTTTTTTTTCTTTTCCGCCTTTTTTTTTT
>VWZX01008441.1:832-98396 GCA_013399015.1 Galbula dea | reverse complement strand
CTCTCCGAGGAGCCGTTTGTGCGAGGGGGCCTCGTTCACTGAGGGAGGGGAGGAAGGGGAGGGCGATGTATGGAGGGGGAGGGCGGGCTACTCCCGCCGCTTTTTTACGCCGCTCTTTTCCTTCATTCCCCCTCCTCCTCCATGCGTGGGGATGTTTTTTCTTTTTTGAGGGGGGGGGTGGAAGGCAAGGCGTGGTGGTGATGGATGGATGGGGGGGTGCGGGTGGTTAAGGTGGGAACCGGCAAAGTTCGACTTGAAGGGCAGGGACGAGNTGTATTTTCGCAGCCGCGCAGGGGGTTTATTATTATTATTTTAATTACTTTGTTTTTTTTTTCCTCCCCCCCTCTTGAAAGCAAGCGGCAGCGGCTCCCGTAAAATGGCTTTCAAATATATGCAAATGGCTACGTGCGGTTTGGCGGTTTTGGCAAAAGCTTGATTAGGCTAGAAACGACCCCCAGGAAGAAAAAAAATCTTAAAAAAAAATTTAAAAAAATGCCCGCGCCCTAAATTTGTCTCGAGATTACAATTCCAGTTGATTTTATTTTATTGTCAACATTGTTAATGATAAAAATAGAGTCGTTTTACGGTTATTTTTACTTTCTGGAAGGAGGCAATTAGACTTCTAATCAGGAATACACAAAAATCTCCCATGATTAACTGCAGTACTTTGTTCAAATTGCTGCTATAAAATTCAGAACAATTTGCCTGTAATGATTATGGACTGGGTTTATTTTGGGAGGTGGAATAAAAGTGGATATAGCATAAATTATCCTCTAATTATACACCAGTGTCGCCTCAATTATCCTCTTATCAAAATGGTTGTCTAACTGCCGCATTTAGTTTCAATTCTCTCCTTTTTTCTATAAAAAGAACTTCATACCTTGTTATTATTAATCCATTTATTATTTGCAAGGGGATTTATATCCGAACATCCAGGTGGTATTACCACTTCTCTTTCAAAGATGGACTAGGGAAAGACATTAAGTTTGATCCAGCACGGCGGAGCATCTCTCTCCCCTCTCCTCTCTCTCCTCTCTCTCTCTCTCTCATCCTCTCTTTTTTTTTTTTTTTTTTTTCCCTTTTCCCTTGCTTAAATCTCCTCGCGTCCAGCTAAGCATGAACTCCAGAGACAGACCCCACCGGAGAGGACTGAGGTAGGAAGGACACGGCGGAATTCATTACAAGCCTAGAGAAACCCGAAAGTTTCTCTAGATGGGGAGAAGGGCTGGAGGCTTCGGGCTTGGAAAACCAACACGGGCACCAGCAGCCGCCGCTTGCACAACCCTGCAGAGCCTAAAGACATCCCCAAACCGAGCCCAGGTCCTGACATTGCCTCTCACGGTCATATTGCTCATCATTAGTTTCGAGATTTTGCAGATTTCATTTTAATTTTTATTTTAATTTACGTGTCGCGTTGGGAAATATTTAGAATGTTTTTATTTTTCTTTCTGGGATTTTTTTTTCCTCCCCTTTCCCTTTCTTCATTTATTTTTGGGCTCTGGAAAGCTGGAGGGGGGGGAAAGGAGGGAGCCCCCTGTTTGCATCCCGCACCGTCAGTGGGAAGTGGGGGGAAAGGGGGACGCGAAGCGATGCTCGATCGGTGGCAGGGCACAACCCATCGTCTCTCGGCGTTTATCGTTCAGCTGGCTTATTTCAGGAAGGTAATCTTATTTCCCGGGCGGTTGGGATGTTCTGTGTCCCCTTATCCACCCTCTCAGCGTTGTTTCACTTCTTGAGCCCTTGGAGTCGGTTCAGTAACTCTGAATGCAGTTGGAAGTGTCTTGCCTTGTTCTCCTGCTTTTAACAAGAGTTCCACTTTAACACGCGAAAGGGTAACCCGATCCAGACGTTTACAAACCTACAATGAATAAAAATATAGAGAAAAAGGAAGAGAAGGGAAAGATTCCTACAGAGACTCTTTATTCATAGATGTAGGTAATGTACTTAATAGGAACAGGTACATTTGGCTTTCTAACCTTCAGCTTGCTGTTAACATCACGAAGGTGTTTTTTCGCAGGTGCACATACTAGCATTTTCTCCAGCGGCGAAAGCATGCATAACAAAAGGTGTCAGAAAATGGGCAGGGGAGTCTTTGCAACACGTTGCTTTCTTATTTCGAAATAATTCCTGACGCATAATGAATGCTAACCCGGGAACAGGGGAAAGTTGGGCATGAGAACAGACTGCTTGAAAAAAAAAAAAAAAAGAGAAAGGAAAAAAAGGCAGGGGGAAGTCTAGAGGAGCTGCTCCCTTCAATAGGCAGCAAAAGGAGTTGCTTGAGCATCCCTTGCTGGTGGATGAACTGCGGTGGGGCTAGCGGGTGTAGCACCGCAGGGGGCAGCGGCTGCGGGACGGGGAGCAGCGGGATGCAGGATGCTGGAGCCACCACATAGCCAGGGAGGACTCCGGGGGAGGGAAGCGCAGAGCACCTGGCGCTGCCCTTCCCTGAGTTGCTCAGACATCCTCATCTGTCGTCAGGACAGTTGAGTCCCTCCAGCCTCACACTGATAATTTCCCCCAATTTAATTAGGCAAATCTCTTGGTATGGAGCTGCCGGTGATTGGTCGTTGTTAATGACTCGACAGCAAGGAAGGAGTCACGCTGCTTGTCAATATTTATTGTTTTCTATTATTTTTTTCTCCCGCCCCTATCCCCCTTTTTTTCCCGTGGCCTCTAGCACGAAGGATCCGCGCCTGCGGGGAAGGGGAGCGCAGCGTTGCTGAAGCACTGCGGGTGGCGGGGCTGGGATGCTCGGCATGGCTTTCAAGGCAGGGCATAGAACAGCACTGCAGCGCTGCTCGGCACAGATCCGCTGCCTGCCCCATAGAGCTGTCCCGGCCGCCTTACCCCCAGCTTTTCCATTACCCCTATTCAGTAGCTGAGATGGAGGAGGAGAGCAACGGGGCCCGAGCTGTGCCCCTGTAGAGGCGGCAGTTGCAGGGGTGTTTCTTCCCCAAGTGGCAGGGGACCCTGGGGTCGTGCTGTGATAGGGGGTGCTGGAGTGGTCCTTGCCCGCCGGGACTCCGCGCTACTGGGCACTGATCCTCCCCGGCTCCGGCTTGCGTGCAGCCGAGCTCCACTATCGGCCTCCTTCCAAAAAAAATTAGACCTGAAACAATTAGCTCTGGACACACCGGAGCAGTGAGGTGCTCGTTTCCAGGATGAGTGACTCATGGAAAGGTGGGGGGAACACACTATGCACCTCCTAGTCCACTGGCACTGAAGTGCCCCCAAAGTGACCAAGTAATAGTCACGAGTGGGACGCAGAGCAGCAGGGGAGGGAGCCCACGGGGTCAGATGCGTGGCCTCTGGCAGCTGTGCGGGTCCGGCAGCAGCCAGGCCAGCTAGGACAAGGGGCGAGCCAGGGGGCGGCTGGGGACTGCCCTCGGGTGGAAGCACCCATCCCTTCCTGGCGAAAGGAAGCAGGAGCTCATCGTCTATGAACCTCCTGCCTGGCTTCTCCCGCGGCCAAACCCTAACCCCTGGAGAAGGAGGCTGCACCCCTGGCCGAGCACCATGGGGATGAGCTCTCCGCGTTACTCTGCGCCCTGTCCGCTCCGCGGGCAACACTGCGCCCTGCTCACGCATTCCCAGACAGGCTTCTCCTTCCTTCATCTCGCGGGTTAATTTTCCCTAGGGATGCTCTCCAGGAGGGCAGGGAGGCCTCTGCACTCCGAGTGGGATTAAGGCCAGTACCTCTCTTCCCCCAGGCTGGCGGAGAGTCGCGGACTCAGCGCGGTTTCCCCCCTCCCTCCGTTGCTGCTCCGTTGCCCCGGTGATAGGCATAGAGAGTGCACCGCGCACCGAGCTCCCTGTGCCCCAGGACCGAATGACTCCGTGATACCGGTCCTCAGTGTCACTCCAAACAGCCTCCCTTTAGTGATGTTTACGGGTAGTACTTTCCAAAAGACCAAAGCGTGCGTTGTTTAAAGTCACATTTGGTGAGCCGAAAGATGTCACATAGCAGACACAACAGTTAGAAGGAGCTGACTAACAACAGGAAACGGGGTTCTATTTTTAGGATATAATAGGAAGTTAATATAAGCGGCCAGAGGCTTCCTATATGCCTCCGAGCACCTTCTGTTCCATTCATTCATTCATTCATTCATGCGTTCTACAATAACAACAGGGGAAAACAAGCATTCCCGTTCCGTTTCTCATCCCCTCCTTCCCAGGAAGTCCTGCCCTGGTTGTTTGCACGGGTGGGCTCTGAGAGCAGGGTCCTTCTCTCGGGATGTTTAGCTTGTTTGTTGGGAGGTGTGTGGTAGCTGATGGCGTTCTTCAGTTTCCGAGATGCTCTCCTTGGGGGATTCCTGCCCGCAGAAGGGATGCGCAGAGGCCGAGAGCTGCTCGCTGGGAGCGTACATCCCCCCCTCCGTAATTCACACCGGAGACCGAAAGAGTATTTTCTATCCCACCACAACCAGGGTGGCTGGGAAGGTCCGAGAGAAGCTTATTTCAGGAATGATGCTAGTGCGTGTGTTTTTCTGCGGAAAAGCCATGGGCATGCCTGCAGCGGATCTGGCAACAAGATTTTTTAAAGGGGCAGAAAAATGCTTGGGGGTGGGGGGGAGAGAGGCAAAGGTTAGTGCGGAACCCACTTGGGCTTTTAGCAACAGAATGGATTCCACCAAGCGATCGAAAAGGCGCTCGGGAGAGAGTGGAAGTCTCCTGTGAACTAGTGGGGGAAAATCTCCAGAGCAGTGGAAAGCTGGAGAATAGTCCCGCTGTAGGAAATCCGCTCCAGATGCATTTTTGCGGGGAGGCTTCCTCTCCGCAGAGGCACAGGGCTTTTCCCCGGCTGGAGCTCGGCTGCCAAACGGGGGTCCGCGGGGGTGCAGGGATGCTGCCCGGTTCGGTACATCCCCGTATGGCATGCCATGGTATGGCATGGTATGGCATGGCAGCCACTCTCTTGTCCTGTCATCGCGGCTCTGCCCGAGTTATTTACAGCTGCTGGAGAAGCTACAGTAAACTATCTCGCCTTGCATTTACCCCAAAACACATGGCCTCCTCTCTTTCTGCCAGTATGTCGTATTGCCATCGCCTTAATAGCAGCTGAGCGGTGAGCAGGGGCTCCCGCAAAAGGAGGTCACCTCCTCAAGCTGGAAGCGAGCCATTTTAAGGAGAGACTCGGGAATTTGAGCGCTGTCAGTGCGAGAGCAAGAGAGGAGCGGAGACTCCTCTGGATTTCCAGCCACTAGCGCTCTAACAGACAGGCAGGCGTCGATGGCTTTCCATACCGCGAGTGTGAAGGAAGTGGCAGGGAGGCGGAGGGGGGGTAAACCCCAGCCCAACCTCGCAGATGGATCACACACGCCGCTCTTTATATTGTAGCCTAGGTCAAAATAATAGGAGTCAGAAGGGGAAAGATCCAGAGGGAACCAGCCACTGTCTCTTGTACAGATTTGTAGCGAAGCCTTCGCTGTAATTAAAACCTTACAGCCAGATTCATTCAATGTGTGGCTCTGCAGAGGGTCGGGGATTGGGGCTTTTTGTTTGGTTAATGTTTTGTAGTGTTGTCGTTGGTTGTTTTCCCTGGTGGGGGGCGTGTGTATGAGGGAGTGGAAGAGGGAATGGATATCTGCTTTAAAATGGCATTAGTTTTCAGGCGAGTGGCTGCCTAGGTTGTGGGGATATCCCTGCGGGGGCTTGCCTGCTCCCAGCACCTGGCCAGGTGTGCACCCAAACCTCTCGGCCAGGTCTCTCCCGCTCTGCCCTGGATCCATCGGGCAGAGCCTGAGAGGATGGGTTTGTTCTCCTGGTTCCTCCGCTGGGAGCCTGAGGTGGGAGCGGTGTGTATGGGGGCATTGTCCCCTCCCCGTGTTGGGGCGAGCCTCCTAGAACGCAGCCGTGGGTCTGCAGAGCTCCGGGACGCTTTCCCTTGGCAGGCATCCCCTGACCGCTCTGGTGCCGCTGAGAGAGAGAGGTGGGGGTTAGCGCGGAATTTTGTTGTTTTGTTTTCTTTTCAAATGACAGGAAAAAAAAATAACATTTAAAAAAGAAAACCAACAACCTTCTTCTGGCAGGAGAAGAAGACGCCATCCAATTTAAAAAAGCAACAACAAAATAACAAACAAACAAACAAAACAACCCCCCAACACCACCAAAAAACCCCCACCCCGCTGCTCCTAAGTGCCCGTTCTGGAAGGGCTCAGATGCGAATGGAAACTCAAGGCTCTTTCAAGCCAGCAGAGAAGCTGCAATTTCTCCTCCTGCGGTAGCGGCTGGTTTGTGCCCCGGGCCAAGCGCCGCACCGAGCCCAGCCGCGGCTCCCCACGGCCACTCGAATCCTGTCTTGGTGGCTCCTGGGGGGAAGGTGTCAGCCCTGACTGAGGTCGGGAACCCTCCGACTCAGGCGAGCGAAAGTAGAGGCTTTAATTGCGGCCAACGAGCGCGAAGTCCCCTCTCTTCAGTCTGTTTCGCCTTCGTTTATTTTTAGTACACTTGAAATGCCTACACATTTCCCTTGTTGAGATCAGTGCAATTATTTACTTTACCTTTAGGGATGCATTTACCCAAGCATTGCATGGAAATGTAGTAAACACTGCGTAAAGTCAACCCAGTTATTGAGGTTTATTTAATAGGAAAAAAAAAAGTAAATATCTCGGCTTTACTTGTTTCTTCAGGCAGCTTTGTTATCTAGAGTAGATTGCAAGGAGAGTTCTTCACTCATTCCCTTGTAATGAGACTGCTTTATATGTTTATCTCGTATCTGTATCTAGCTACAGCCTCTTTTGTCAGGGTCTCAACGGACTATAAAAATAAATCTAAAAGTTAATTTAGAAAGGTAATCCGGAGGGATCCATTATCTGATCTCTCTATAGAAACTCAGCTAGGCGAGATCCCTTATCTGAGAGCTTAAAAAACCCCAGATAAACAGAGCATCGCCTCCAGCAACGGGAATTCCGCCTGCATCCACCGGCCGGAGCGGGAAAGCTCTGGACACCAAGCGCGATTTCCCTGGCGTAGTGAAACTGCTTTGCCCGATTAACTGGTCCCCGACTCCCCACAACTCTATGCTTTGCCTCCACCCTGCCAAGAATTATTTTTATTTTTCGCGAGTGGAGATCGTCACCTTTCTCCACCTGTTTGCCCTGACCCCTCTCCCGCCCCCTTCTCCCCGAGCATCCTTCTCAGGGAATAAAGGCAGGAGGAAGGGATGGGGTGGGCAAGGCGGTAAAAGCACATTAGATATCTGCAGCATGAGACGCAGGAGGTATCCCGTGGTTCTGACAGCTGGATCTGAAACAAATCAGATCTGGATTAACTTGCCTGTTTTTTGAATTGTCTGCATTTGAGCAAGCAGCCCTCACCCACTCTGCTTCTGGCAGGTTTTGTTACACGTGCCTCTATAAATATATTTAATCCCAACCCTCTTCCCTCCTTGGAGCTCTCTGTTCAACAAAACAGAAACCAGAACAAGGAGAAAGCGATTTTCTTTTTTAAATGAAGACATTTATAAGTAACCTAATTTTGTATTGTGGAAGTAAATTTCATGCTAGGATATATTTTGCACAACATGTAATCTTTTAGAGCCGGAAGACATTTAATTAAAGCCATATTCGGAGAAGTACAGCTTCAAAGCGGTCTAACGACCACATACCTCATTCATATTCAGGATCCGTCCGCGAATTCATATTGTTTTAATGTGGGACATCGCCTTTACGGCATAACTCTGCGAGGCCTGGGCAGCATTGAGAGATAACACAAAGGAGAGCAGGCAAGGACCAGCATAGGGTGGAGAGGTGTCTCTTTAACCTACACACCACAGCTTTCTGCTTCCCAGCTCCCGACTTTCCACCGGAGGAACTCCCCAGCAATGCACATAATGTAGCTGGGGGCTGGGGGCAGAGGATAAAGTCCACTGAGGATGGGGTTAAGCATCTCGAATGGGTTGTTCTCGCCTCCTTTCTGCATGCTGCTGCCCACTTGGTGGGAAACGCGTGCCCTGGGGGTAAGGTTTGATCCCGTCCTTTGCGCGATCCTCCCCCTCACCCTTCCAAGAGAAGGTCGGGGGTCCTTTGGCATCCCTAGCCTTGTAGGCTGAGCTGGAAGCAGGCACACAGACCCACAGACCATATGGCTAAAAGGGGATCTTTGGCGAAAGGAGGGATGGCTCCCTGCCGGCACTGTTCACCGGCGGCTGTGAACTTTGGATTGCACTCATGCCATTTGACCCTAAAACACACTTTCTTGCCTCATCTCCTGCTCGGCTCTTTGATTATTCATATCACGATCAGGGGATCCCCGAGGAAACGGGGATGCAGGGAGGGAAGAGCCCCGAGAGCTCCCTCAGGGAGCTCAGCTTTCTGCCCCTGCGACGCTCGCTTGCTCCCGACCCTTCCCAGTTCCTCCGGCGGGACACTAGCTACTTCCTTGAAAAAACTGGTAAAAACTGCCCCGAATTCGGTTCTAGTCGGATCGAGCTCCCCGCAATGATTCGCTCGACAGTAATTTTTCCCTAAGCAACTGCTTGCTCCCACAGCCCTTCCCCCGGGGCCGGGGAGGGGGGGGTGGGGAAAGGCTAGAGGATGGATTTCGGGGAGCCGAGGAGGATTTTGCTCTCCGGGGTCCTGTCAGCAAGCACTTTTATATTTTTCTTCTCCAAAGGGGTGGCAAATGCGCAAGGAAAAGCGAAGTGTAATAACCCGAAACAATTTTTTTTTCTGCCAAACAAACAATTCCCCCCAAAATAAACCCTCACCAAAACCAGCCTCCCCTCGGGTCGCCCTGCCCCGCATTGTCGCTGCTTCGTTTCAGAGGGGATAAAATTCAGCGACTAAATCGAATTAGAAAGGTTCTGGTTAGTTTCCTTGTAGTGGTAATTAAAAGTATTAATTGGTTGTGTCGACAACTTAAAAAGACAGGTGTTGCTAAAAAAGCCTCATTAATCTTCCAGTCATGACTAAGAGGCGGTGGGAAATGGGCTGGTAGAAGGAGCCGATTGTATACAAGGATCTTTCAAGGTTTAAGAATGGAGATTATAATAATACCACTGCTAATCGGACGACTTTCTCCATTCCTTTGAAAAATGAAAATAAATCAAACGGTTTACCTGCAGCCCTCAGCTAGAACAGGGCAACAAGTCTTTCGCCGCCTTTAACATCAAATTTAAAGGGTTGACCTCAATTTATATCCACGTGTATAAAACCTGAGCAAAACGATTCATGGTCGGTGTCTTTGGGGTTGGGTGGATCTTTTTGGTTTTTTGTTCATCAGGTGGCCTGCGGATAAAATAAGTTTTGTACAAGTTTTCGGGACACTGAACTTCAATGGTTCTCGCTAAACGGGGTCGGTACCGGTCGTGCTACCTCCTCCAGCCCTCAAAGCAGGAGTCAGTGTTAACGACAACTGCAGCCCACGCGTGTGAGAGAGAGAAGGAGGAAAATCAGGGCCCGTGCTGGAGACCTTGTTAAATGGGTGATTTGGGGTGGTTTTTGTTGTTGTTTTGCTTTGTTTTGTTTGTTTTGTTTTGGTTTGGTTTGTTTCTTTGGGTTTTTTTTTTGTTTATTTCAAGAGGGCTGTGGCCAGCAAGCAGACCACCTCGAGCGTCCGGGGGGATGCTGAGCTGCGGCTGCAGCGTATCCTCCTCCCTGTGCGCACCTCGAGGGCAGCGGCAGCCCCGCGGAGCCCACGGCAGCCCTCCGAAGGAGATGCCCAACGGCTCTCGTTAGATGTTTTTCCTGCCCCGGGATGGGAAATATACCCCCGCTGCCATGAGGCTCCTCGGCGCCGGGTCCTCTTGCTCCGCTCCGGGTAGCTCGGCCGGGCCGATGGCCCGCGGTCCTGGCCGCCCTTACCTCTTCCTTCTCCGGCTGGCTCGGAGGTCCCGGGGCCTCTCCTCACGGCCCTGACCGGCGCACGTGACGGCGGCGCGGGGCATGCGCGGCGACGGCCAAGGCCCTCAACGGCCCCGGACGGCCCTAAGAGGGCCGCGCTCGAGGGGTGAGGGTGGCAAAGGGCCTCGGCGATGCCCGTGGCTGCCCCTGTTTGCCCCCTGGGAGCTGTGCTTCCCGCTCCCTTTCTCCCCGTGCTACCGGGCCCTCCGCCGGCCTGCAGCCTGCCCGCCCAGCCGTTACGTGTCCGCTTTAAGAAAAGCCCCGGAACGGTTAAGCGCCCTACGAAATCATCCTGTCCGACGGGTTGTTTTTAGCCCTTCCCGACTGAGCTGTTCCCATTCGCCGACCGGCGCAGGTGCCTGGGGTGCGGGCGACCCGGTGAGGCCACTCGCTCCGTTCCCTTCGCTCTCAACCCGTCGGGTAAGCGGGAGGGGCCGGTTCTACCGTCCCCTGCCTCTCCGCGGCCTGGAACACTAACGGCGTGTCCGCCGGTCACTGTCCTCCCTGGTCCTTAAAACAAAGTCAGCGACAGGTTCTCTCCGCAGCTCCCTTCCCCAGAACAATCTCCGAACGCTGAAGACCTCTCGGAGAGACTGTGCCTGCAGCTTTGTTTAGTACTGAGGGTCCTTTCACAGCCAGAAGGGGCAGCTCTCCGGCTGGCACCCACCGGGAGTGTTTTTCCGAAGGTGTTGCTGGGGTAAGGAGCGAGAGGCGAGCCCCGAGAGAGCCCGTGAAGCACCCCATTCCCGGCGCATCCCTCCCTAGCAGGATTCTGAGAGTCCTGGGGCTACTCCTGGGGCTTCACCCCCTGCGGCACCTCCAAGACAGCACAAGTACAGCCTCTTCCTACTGCATATCGGTAATGACTTCCCCCTCCCCCCTCACCTTGCTCTAAACCAGCAAAACACAGACTTACCTGAAGTGGTTTTTATTTTCACAACAAGGGATATTCCCTGCGTTGCACAGATACACACAACGCATGCACACGCACACACACACACACATGAACCAATAGAAAAGCAAGAAATGAGGGTTTGATGCTCTGCTGTGACATGAATAATTGTTGCATCGTGTAACTTCCTACATCTTGGTTTTAATTTGCAGTGAACCAAACAAAGATATTTGCAATTTTTAAATAAGCGCTCTATGTAATAAATGGGAACATTGTGCATGAATGCTGTTTCTTCCCCTTTTCTTTAGAAGACATTATTAGCTCTGACAGCATGCAGCTCAGGTTTGGAGGAGAGGATTTTGTAAAGGGATGACAGACAGGAAGGGCAGCAATCATGGGCTTCTTGGGCTAAAGCTTTTTTTTTTTTTTTTTCTTTTTTTATCAGAATGTTCTGTTCGATGCCATTTATCCTTGATGATAGAAAATTGCTCTGTTGCCAGGACGCTGCTGCTGAAATAGAGGGCAGGAGCCACATTTCCATTTTGCAGCTTGAAAGCTATTCAAATGAATTTGCAGAAAGGGGGAAAAAATCTAGAGATAAACAAATGAGAATAAATCGAGTTCCCCTTTCCTCTTCTTCCTTTCTCTCTTTCTTCCCTTCTCCTTTTTTTGGGTGTGTGTATGTGTATGTGTGAGGGAACTATTCATTTACTACCTAAGGATTTTGGTTCATCACTGTTTGCAGTAACTGAGAAGTGCTCTGAATCAGGGAACACTTATTTCGATACTGTTCCAGCCACTGAACATATAAACATATTAGAAGTGTACGTGTGTGCAGATATGTAGACACCTAGGGCTTCCTTATGCCTGTGTGTACACCCCAGGAGCGTGGGCCCAGCGTTCCTCTTGGTGCAAGGGATGCCACAGGCACACACACCATCACCTTACAGCAAGGGTGACTTCTCCCAATGTGTTGATTCTGGTGAAAAACCTTGTTGTTTCAGAACAATTAAAACCTGAAATGCTTAAGCCATGTAGCACTGTTCTTCCATCATAACCAAGCAAGTGGGAAATCTTCATTTTCCCTCCCAGCCCATTTAGATATTTCCGGAGTCCCAAGGAGAAGTAATAATGCATCTGGCTATAATCCAGCACGTAGCCCAAGGGCTAATTTTTAATCATTATTTTTAAATTAAGCATTGAATAAAATAAAGCCAGAAACATTATTTATAAATCAGAATGAATATAATGACAAGTAATTATGCTCTTCCTTCGCTAGTGATTCAAGGATCAGCGCAGCTCCTCAGTTCAAATCCAAATAAATGAAACGTGTGAAGCCTGTTAAAACACTTCCATTTCATTTGCCTGTTCTGCCTGCAGGCTGCTGCTGTGTCAGGCTGGAAATATTGGGCATACCTTGACTGGGGCTGTAAAAACTCCGAGGTCTGAGAGTCCAGCTACCACAAAATAACTTTAAACCAACCCTAACTTCACTTCTCTGAGTAAAAGCTGCTGCCAGCGAGTCATGGGGTTCACATTATGCAGCATCCTTTTAAATATAGGAATTTAAGCGCCCATAATGTGTTTGATGACATACTGAATTTGATCAGCTTGATTTTCTTTCACTATGTCATTTCAACAGAGTTTTACCTCTTACTATTCTATAATTAGCACGTTGGCTTAAAACATGGTGTATTTGAAAGAGGCACCTGGTTAGATGTGGTTCCCTCCTGCAAGAAAGAAAATTCTGGGCACGGAAGAGAAACAAACAGGACAGAGAAAGAAAAAGGAGGATCGATTTATTGGCCTTGGCCAACAGCTTTTCTCTAAGTGCCTAGGCAGTCAGGCATGAGACTTTACTATTGATTTTTAAATCTGTCTTCAAGCCGAAAAGATCAGCGCGCAAATAATAATCAACTCTAATCACTGCTGCTATTAGATTAGGCTAAAGGTGGGGATCCGAGGGTCCAGCCGTACTCAGCTCTTCCCCCCGACCAAGGAAGCGGTACCGGCCGACAGCCCCATGCCCTCCCTGCTGTCAGACGGGACGGTCAATCCCCGGTCCCCTGCCAGCTTCGGGGGCCGCGGCAGCGCGGGAGGAAGAAGCGAGCACAGCCTGGGGATCCCCAGGGGATCCCAGGCCTCCCTTCCCCGCTTCCCCCGTCGCTGCGCTCCGGAGGCGGGCCCCGAGTGGCGGCGCGGAGCCGTCCCGCTCCCCCAGCCGCCAAGCCGCCGGGGAGCAGGAGGGAGCGGCTGTAGGGCCTCCGGGAGCGGCGCACCTGGGGGGGGACTTCCCGGGCCCCGCGGCCCCACGGGCCTGGCGCCTGGCGGGCGGCGGCAACCCGCCACGCCGGGGAAAGTGCCGCCTCCCCCGCCCGCGGCGGCGGCCGGGCTGCGCCGTCCTGCTTCAGCGCGGCCCCGTCGGGCCTCCTGCGGGCGGCCCCGGCACTGAGCCAAGGGCGCTGTGCGGGGTCCGGGCACGGCCCGTCCGCGGAGGTTGTCCGCCGTGGACTGAAGGGTCTTAGGGTCTCTACAGCCTGGCTGTTGACCATGGGCTCCTCGAGTCTGCAAGCGGAGGGGAGTGACATGAGTCCCGCTTGGATGCCTGAGGGGCGATGCCAGCTGAAGTGGGGTCGCTCCTTCCCAGGCAGACCCCGCCAGGGAAAGGAGCTCGTTGCAGGGGAGCTCCCTTAGAGGAGTCCAGCCTTTCCTCACCGGGTGCCTCACTGGCAATGAAGGGATAAATTCTGACTCAAAAGGCGAGATTAAAGCTGCTCCGGCTCAGTCTCCTGCTATCATCTGGGAGATGAGAGCCTCTGTCTGTTCTTCCCACCCCCACCATCCATAACGTAGTGACTGGACTTGGGCTCAAGGAAGCCAATGGCTGCACCTTGAAGTGATTGTAAAAGTCAAACCAAATATCTGTAATACCTGCTGCAGTTCAGAGGGTGCTAGTGTATTTTCAGGCAGCAGATGACTACAATTGTAAGGATTATTTGGTGGTCTTGTTTTAAGAAAGCTTAAGGCCTAGATGAGTATGTGCTTGCTTACCAGATAGTGACGACTTTGTGTGGAGGGCTAGAAAAGCAGAGATAACTAGACCTGGGTATAAAGTTTCAAAGGCACAAGTCTGAACAAAGAAATATGTAGAGACGAGGTGACAAAAGCCACAGAACTGCCAGCAAAAATCCACCCCAACTTTGTCAGTACTGTACTTGTAATGGGAACCAGATTGCCGTGGAAAACAAAACAGGTCATAGGCTAGGGAGTGACCTTGTTTGCAGCCTGCCTCTCTTTGTCAGGGGTTCTGCTGATGGTGTGTAGCATGCCATGGTGCTGCAGTCCTAGCCCACTACCTCCCATTCTTCTCACATGTCTGTGCAGGAGGTTACTGGTACAGAAGAGATAAAGAGCCTGCTGACATTGCTGCAGGACGTTTTACAGCCTCCCACCTGTTCACGGCAGAGCTCGGTTGCTTGACCCATTTCTTGCCATGCAGACCTGGTAATTATGTCTTTCATCAGGACTGTCCAGCATAGCACATGAGACTACTCTTTGCTCCTCTAATAAGTCAAGCTCATACCATCCTTCTCCTATGGAAAGTGTATGTGGCCATGTGATTAAAGCATGTCTAATCATGAGCTCACATAAGGAACTGAATTTGGGTTGCATATGTAACCTCACATCTGATACTTTCTAGCTTTTGAGTGACTAACTTCACAACCTTATTGTTCTTTTAGCTTCAAGGTGTATGTGTGTGAGAAAGAACTCTATGTAAACCAAAACAAAATAAGCAAGCCTGACAGTTTTTATAAAGTTTGGGCTTTTTTAAATGGACATTGTCCTAAGTTTGGGTTTGTGCCCTGAGAGCAGAACTGTGTCTGCTGTTTGGATCCTGGCAAACACAATAGCTAAAAAAAAAGAATCTCTTCTCTCCAGTTGGGGTTCAAACACAGCTAAAGTCTCATGAGAATAGTTTGAGACACAGGCTGGTTATCACTTGATCTCTGGCGCCTTCTCTTCCCCACAAGAGAATTTGAATGCCTCTTTTCTGATTACGCTCATTTAAGAGATTAGGTGTTGGAAAATTAAAGAGATAAACATTTGAATATGCATCTGTCTCCTTATTACCACTTTCAAATGGGTAGGTTTTAATGGTACATTCCATCAGGAGACCAGGGACTTCAGTTTAAAACCGTAAAAACTTTATGGTTTTATGGTTTTTACAATCTTTTTAACAGACTTACATCATTCCAGGGGTAAGGAATCCGTGAAATCTTTAGTTTGCAGATCCCATCAACTATGTGAGGTTTCTGTCACTGAGAAAGCTACAGACCTGTTTGGTTCTCCAAATGCTGGCTTGAACAAGCTAGATTTTCATATCTCTGCAGGTTCTTTTGCCTCTTCAAGTCCCAAGAGATCCTAGGTTCAGGCTGGTCAGATCTAATACTTGTACAGTGTTTTCTTGCCACTCTTTCTGGGCATGTTTGCAGCTCCCTTTGGGCATCTTCATCCCCAAGCAGCAGGAATGCTTGGGACATCAACTCAGCTTGGTATGGCATCAGGGTAAGGGCAGGGCGTGTGCATTCAGCCTTGTGAGCTTGAAGGACATTCTGGATCCACCAAATGTACAGCTTTTACTTCTCTGTGCACCAGATTAATAGGTTACCTTTGCAGAAGGCCTGTTGTGTGAATTTGCTCTTGTTACACAAGTGGCAAAGCTTCTGGTCTGTATGTGGTCTGTTTTATACTGGGTGATTCCAGAGAACTTTCTAAGATGCTTTTATAGCTACCTATCACCTAATTTTACAAACAGAGATCCCTGGTAATCAGCTGGATGTAAGGACTTGGTTTTTTACAATCAAGTCCTGTATGGCTCAGATGGACCTTAGGCAAGGTCAGATGACAAAGAAAATTTTGTAATATATTTTTCCTGAAAGCATACAGGATAGAAAGTAGTTGGATCAGCTGCTTCCAGACCATCCAAGTTCACAGCCATGTTTCCTAACTTTTTTAAAACTGTGGAATTAAAGAAAATTGCCCTAGAGTTTGTAGAGAAAACCTCTTTTCTCTCTGAGTTACGGTAACTCAGCAAACTAAGTTTTTTTTCCTGGCCTATTAATGAAGAACTCCCCCCAACCACCACATGAAAATGACTTGACCAATTTTAATCATATCTGATAGTAAAAAAGCCTATGGGTACATTTTGCAAAGGTCAATTGCAACATTGAACTGATTTACTGTAGCAGCTACACAAAAGGGAGAGCTCCTCATATTTGAGGTTTAAAACCTGAAGATTTTTATCACTTGATTTAAAGGGAAGATTCCTCTACTGAAGACAGTAGGAAAACCTCCTGTGTGGTATGTCCAGGTATTCTCACATGCTTCCAGATGACTAAGCAGTTCCTACCCCACAGCTGAAAGTTCCCACCCCTTTGGCAAAGAGCTCTCCATCCACAGTGTCCTTTTCTCTTGCAACTGTGAAGGAAAGTGGGAAGTGGCTTTGCTTAAGTCAAACAGTGTTGCCTATTGGAGGATAAATTACATCTCTTCATTCTACTGATATTATAAATTAGATACAAATTGTAATAATTATGCTTAATTGCTACTTAATTACTGATTAAAAGAAACCTTTATATTTTTCTTTATTACAATCCCATGCATGTTCTTTCCAAGGATGTTTAATCAGGCAGACGTTCTGAAGAACAGCCACAAATCATGTTTTAGTGGAAGGATTAGAAAGATAGTTTCCATACACCATTTTGAGGAAGAGTATTTGCATGTGACCTAAACTTCAATACAGTTGGATCAGTTTTGTCCAAGCATTGCCAAAAAAGGATGCAGCTTTTCAGAACAAAGATGTTTTAGAGGTCCAGGGCATGCTCGTACATTTAGTGACATATGTTTTTTTCCACTCATATCATAGCCCTTTGTTAAGCAGACAAACTTGAAGGCAACAAGGAGGGAAAGTAAATTAACTTTTTAAATATACCTGAGATTTTTACTCTTAGCAGTAAAGTCCTTACATCAATGAATCAAGAGGAAGTGGTGGTGGAATCTATTGTAGAGTAGGGAAGATAGACGGAGGTGTTGTAGAAACACAAAATGACAGTCTGCTTGAATTCAAAGAAGAGCCAGGTGAGTCATTAATCAAGATTGTGACTAGATAATTGACTGAAGGACAACAGCAGGGTTGACCTTACATTTATGGGGTTGGAGAGAACAGCTCATGTATATGTAAATAATTTTGCCCATGCAACAAGTGCTGCTTTGAGCCAGTTCTTCTCTGTGTGTGAATTAAGTGTCCCTTTGGAAGTCAGTGCAGGTACACTGGTAACAACTGCTGAGATCTGACCCTAGGTATTTGCAATCTAAAAAAATTCTATTTTGTAGATACAAAGTCTATTTAAAACAATTTTCCAAGCATTAGAGAGACCAACTGCTGCTAGTGGTTTAGAGGGTTGGAATAATTATGCCTGTGCACTGCACAATATAAGGCACTTATTACTACTATATGGATTGTTTTACTTGGGGGGGGAGGGCTTGTCATTTGGGAAAGAAAAATAATCACCTATTCTCTTCTCTCTTTGCCTGTTACAAAGCCCATTGAAGGCAATGGGAGTGTTGCCATTGATTTGTATGGGCTGTTGTCAGGCCCTGTATATGCTACTGCAAAGTGGAGGGGGAGAAGGAGTGTGGTTAAAGGGAAGAGAAGGGAGAGGGGGGAGTTAAACACAGAGGAAGAATAGAGCCCTTTGTCTATTAATTAGGGTTTACATGGCTTGTGGAAAGCAGCATTCCCCCAACACTCGATCCCTCTGCCCTGCTATTTCATTTTTACATATCCCATGTTAGCTGCTTTTCAGATCAATATAATGCTAATGAGCTGTGCACTGCACAGCCCTAACCACAGCACCCTGCCACTCTCATGCACAGGAGGGGAAGGCATTGAACTGAACAAGCTTCTCTAGGGTCAAAAATGCTTTTTATTTCTGCAGCTGATGCCTGCTCTTCCCAAAACATGTTGTCTGGCAGTGACACCTACACATAACACGAGAACTTTTCTCTGAGTTACTCAACAATATCTCATCATTTGTTGTCTTTGGAGATACAGGACCTTGTGGAGCCATTACATTTTCCTGACTAAGCTTTGCCATCATGCCTCAGCTGAAAGTGGGAGGCTTCACTGGACAGTCCCAGTTCAATCCCATGTCCATTTTCTCCTGGTTACATCCACCAGAAGACGGTGACAATTGGTCACAATTAGAGAGGAAAAGTGCCATTGTATTTGACACTAGGCTGGACTCCAGAGATGTTCAGTTGCTGGGTGTGTCTCAAACTGCTGAGTGACCTTGGGTAAGGCATTTGGGACTCAGACTTATGACCAGTTTATGACAATTTAACAAGCTATTGTGTCTCAGTTGAACAGCAGTGACTGTCCTTGTGTGCACTCTTACCCAGGGCAAACACAGGCTGATGTGATCCAAACTGTAGTTATATGAGCAAATTGAGGCAGTGCAACCAGCTCTGCTGCCATGAGATCCTATCTCTGAGAAGGCAACTGATCTGGTTTATAAATGGGGAGGGTTTTTTGTTTTGCCTTTTTTTTCTGGATTGTTTTTAATCTTCACCAGTTCCTCAGTGCAGGTCACTCTGCAGGAATAGATTTTGGTAGCAATCCTGGGCATACATTTAACCTGTAGTGAAACAGGTCTAGTTACCTTGCCCTTGCTGTGCAGTAAGATGTGCATGGAGATAGCAGATCAGCTGGTGCCAGAAGATATTTTAATGTAGTTTTGAGTCTGATTTATTAGATCCAAATCAGCAACATACCTAAATATCTTTGTGGATCAGAGCATTTATTCCCCATCTAAAAAAGGAGCAGCCTTTACCTCTCTCTTCTCCCTTCTGATGCTCTCACTCCATGTTGGCACAGAGTCCAACATAATGGTAGACTGATCTTAACTGAGGTCTGCCTACAAGTTAAAATGAATCACAAGAGTAACAGAGGGAGAGGTGTGCTCACCTGTCAGTGGAGAAGAGCAGAAGGCAGGAATCACCCTTTGGGTTTGTAAGCTTTGCAAGCTAATTGGTTGTCTGCCAATTAGCTCTGACCTCAGAGTACTGATAAAGGTATATCCAGAGCCTCCTTTCACTAGGTAATTTCCCTCACTAGAACTTTTTATTATTATCTTAAGTGCCTTTTTATAAAGTAATGATTTTGGTACAGAAACATTATCTTAATAGTACAGTAACATGTGAGTTATTTCACTCTACACACACACACACACTTCCTATTCTTAGGGCAATGTTTTAGTCCAGTTTTCTCTCTCTTTTGGTGGTCAGACAAAATAATATGTGTATTTGTCTGTGTGAGTTAAGGATGCTGTAAGACCTTCTTGAGACCACTGAAGAAAGATGAAATGAAAAAAGAGTTCATGGAGCAGAACATAGGTATCTGCCACCACAAAGAGGAGCCTGCCCCTCAGGGGCTGCAAGGTTATGTCTCAGAGAATGAGAAAGGTAGAGCCCAGCCACCACTGGGTTGTAAAAATAAACCAATTCTTGCAGAAGAGGCTGTACATCAACTTTACTACATGGATTTAATTTCATGTCTGTAAGTCTGCTGAACTGATATGCATTAGCTCTAGAGAAATTGTTCTTTGCTCAGCTGGTCTGCATTCAAAAGCAGAGCGTTTACAATTTGTTCTTAGGTGCTGACTCATGACAACTATGTGTTGGCTTTTAGAATTATGATCACATTTTCCTGTGATAGCAAATGTTGGAGTTAAAAAGAATGTGGAAAGAGAGTTATCTGGATGGGTCAGAGTCAGGATGCCATCCAGCTCCTCTAACAAAGGCTTCACACCAGCATGTTTCAGCTCCCAGAAATGATTTTTCTTCTAATGTAGTAGCTACTAGCTAGCAATTAAATTTCTGTCTATAGAAAATGAGTCCAGCTGGCTCTGCTTCCTCTCCCTTGAGAAACTCTTCAAGGTTCTAGGTTCCCACAGCCAGGCTTCCATGGCTTCAAAGGCATAATTTGGCACATGCCCACCGGGCAAGCGTTTGTCAAAGTACACATAGAAAATTTCACTGTTGAAGTTTTGTGCCCCAGGGAAACTTCCACTCTGAGGTGAAATTACTTCTTTCCAAATGCTGTACTTGAACTATGTAAGCATACACCCTTTAGCATAATAATAGTGACTTCCAAATGGGAAGGCATAGCCTCTGATTTACAGCAAGCATACCCACTGCAGATTACCTCTTAAGGTATCTGAAGGCAAAGTATTATAGCAAGAGCTGTTTACCCTAGATTCTGCCTCATTACAAACCATCCTTGTGCATTATGCTGGAGGAACAATAAAACAACCTCCTCTAACCCCTTACAGAGTGGCAGAGAGATCCAAATGCTCTCATTTCTCACTCCTCATTCAGACAACCATGGCTTTCAAGTCTAACCTCCTAAACAGGCCACACCTTTCTGAGACATCACAACTACCCTGGTTTTGTTCCCCCTCCCCCCTCAACTTTTTGTGATAGAAGAGTACTGAATGGCAAGTAGTTCTCCTTCACAGAAAGAAGCCACCTGAGGTTTGTTCATCAGGTGAGACACCCAAGCAGCCTGTCCAGTGGCTCTCTTCTCTGAGGGCTCTTGGTGGATCTTCTGTTCCCACAAACTCACTCCATTTGACAGTGACATTTCTGACCCATACCAGAGAGGTTAGATGAGTAACCACAGATGCCCTTGAGAAAGATTTGGCAATGTACCATATCCCAGTACACAAGAGCTAGTGTTTATGTCAATTGACTACCCCTGTCCCAAAGTAGGGTCTTCAGACTGACTAGATGTCCAGGTCCCACTTCAGTCAATGGAGAAATAGAGGCTGTACTATTTTTCAGAGACATCTAACTTAGATTTCTTTGTTAGGGTATGGTGACATGTTTCTGGTAGTGAAAATCTACCTCTGTAACTATAAAGGAGGCATAGACAACTGAGTTATCCTAGATGCCAAATCCTTATCTAAAGGTAGGGAGATGGAGATCATCCAAGTGGATGAAACAAGATGCCCAGAGAATAGGGAAAGGAAAGATGTGTAAGAAAATCCAACTGCAACTGGATGTTTGGCATCCTGTGAATTTTTTTCTGTACCTAGTTTCTGAAGGATCAGAATAGCTTCCAATCATATCAATTTTGCTTCTCACAGAATGACAGAGTGGTAAGGGTTGGAAAAGACCTCTGGAGATCATCTAGTCCAATCCCCTTGATAAAGCAGCTACACCTAAGGCTGTTTGCACAAGATCATATCCAGGCAGGTTTTGAATATCTCCAGAGAAGGAAACTCTACAACCTCTCTGGGAAGCCTGGGCCAGGGCTCTGGCACCCTCACAGCAAAGAAGTTTTTCCATATGTTCAGATGGAACTTTCTGTGTTCCAGTCTGCACCCATTGCCCTTTGTTTTATCACTGGGTACCACTGGGAAGAGCCTGGCTCTGTCCTCTTGACCCCTAACCTCTAGATATTTGTAAGCATTGATAAGAGCCCCTCTGGGGCTGCTCTTCTCCAGGCTAATCAGCCCCAGGGGTCTCAGCCTTTCCTCATCAGAGAGATACTTCAGTCCCTTCCTCATCTTTACAGAGATGCTCCAGTCCCCTCCTCATCTTTGTAGCCTGCACTGGACTGTTTCCAGTCTCTCTAGAAGTCTAGACAGTCTCTCTAGACTGTCTCTCTTGATAGTTTCCTTGTCTCTCTTGAACTGGGAAGCCTGGAACTGGACCCATTACTCCAGATGTGGCCTCACTAGGGCAAAGGGGGAGGAGAACCTCTCTCGACCTGCTGACCACACTCTTCTTCATGCACTCCAAGAGACCATTTGCCTTCTTGGCTACAAGAACACATTGCTGGCTCATGGCTAACTTGTTAACCACCAGGACTCCCAGGTTCTTCTCTGCAGAGCTGCTTTCTAGTAGGTCAATCCCTAACCTGTACTGCTGCATGGGTTTATTCCTTCTCAGGAGCAGGATCCTACACTTGCCCTTGCTGAGCTTCATTAGGTTCCTCTTCCCCAGCTCTCAGCTTGTCCAGGTCTCACTGTATGGCAGCATAGCCTGGAGGCTGAAGGGACTTTATTCTCACAGGACACTCTTCTTGAACTCACCCTCCACTTCAGTCTCACTGAACCTCTTGTTCCTGCAGAGCACTAGTATCTTCTCAGGCTCATTCCTGAATGTGGTTTAAGCTTCAGGAGAGTCTCTTTTAGTAAAAAATGGCTAGTTGTAACAGATAGCTAGTGTTGCTGTCTGTTAAAGCATTTTGCATTTGCAATAATGTCTGTACATGTGGCTTTTGATTCATTACAATAAGAGCCAATTAATGACAAATCCTTAGCTTTCTCAGTGTAGGTTGGTTTGCAATCCTCCCTTTAGTCTGTTTCATTATCTGTGATACTCCTTCCTTTGACACAGATGGCCTCAAATCAGAGCTTCTTCTGGTTTAGGAAGCCAAACCACTAACGGAGTCAGACCTTTCTTGGATGCAGTTCTAGCTATTCATAACTAACATGCAAACTCCCCTTTCTCTGACTGCAGATGCAATCAAACCACCAAAGACAGTATCTTTGCTTATAGAATCCCATTTTTTTTTTGTTCAGTACCCCTGACAAGTTCTCCCTTTAGGCATTTATGCCTAGATAGCTTCCTTTTTAGCTGCTGTGTTTAGAGCTTATTTCTCTCTCTGTTTCAGCCAGCTTGTTTTCTTGTACATGCACACACACACAAATACACCCTCACCCAAAGCAATAAGCAGCAGTACCATCTGCCCACATTATTCAAGATTTAGAGTGTACTTATGCCTTGTCTCTGAAACCTGAATAACCTCATCAAAGAACTTACTTGGCTCTGTTATCTCAGATGAAGGGTGGTGGTTACTTCCATCAGCTTCAATGACTCTTCTCTCATTCTCCAACAATAACACATCATGCTCATGCTGCCTTTGCCCTTACAGGATTTTCTACTTGCTTATCTTTCATTTATCTCTGTATTTCTTTATTTGGCATTAAAATACAGAATGGAGGTTCTGGGGTTAGATTGGCCTTTTGCTGACACAGATCTGTCTCCACAGATCCTAGAGAGTGGAGAAACTTTTGAAGCACATCTATAAAGGAAAGAAGGAATAGAGCCTTGGCTTTTCCTTACTGTTGTCAGCTCCTGCTAGTCTTTTGTTTTGGTTTGCTTTTGTTTTGGCTTACTTTTTTATTCCTGTGATACCTCAACTTTTTTTTAGTTGACTTTTAAAGAGAGCTGGTAACTTTAAGCAGCACCAAGGGAGAAGACAGAGCTATCTGAGAACCACAAGAATATTGCATCTAAATTAAGATAATGGAAGTTAGAGCTAGGTTTTTGTCTATCAAACAGTCATCTCTGGGATTAGGCAAATAATGCTTTCACAGTTAGGAAGATATTAACTGCTAAAGGTTTTAGCTGTTTCCCCTGTCAAACCACATCCAATGTCCAACAGCCACACTGACAGGATCCACTTGTGTCACAGACTTTCTTTAGGGAGAATTATAAAGTAACATATGGGTCAGTCTGACCCATCCCTACATTGCAGCTGTGGAAACCCAGGTTTTTTTACAGCAGGACAACATCTCTGTGATACCTTGGTTGTCAAAACCCACAATTATAGTTGTTGTTTATGCATTAGGGAAACCTCATCCTAAATCTGGCACCATATGGAGGTGAAAAGAGCAGCTGACATTTCAGGATAATCATTATGATCTAGCTGCAGATATGACTCAGCATGATGAGCCTGACAACAAGAAGGGGAAAAAAAGCAAAGCAGGATAGGCAGGTTTCAAATGTCACTTGAAGGCACCAGCCCAAATGTGTTTCCAAGGGGAGAGACTTTCAACACGCAGAGAGTAGGGCAGCTCCTTATGAGCTCCACATGGGAAGCCTGGAGAGGACTCCAGACCAACATAACCAGGAAGATTGTTTATTTTTGTGTGTGTTGTAATCCCAGGGAGAAAAATAATTAATAACTGCCTGGGAAGAGTTTTGGAATATTGTTTATTCCTCTTCATTTTTACAAAAATTGAAAGCATGCCAAAGAAAACTCTACAAGCAGCCCCACCTCCCTGTTTTCAACCCCTCTCCAAAGAACTAGCTCATCACTTTTTGGTGAGTTTGGTGTTCAACAGATTCTTTTTGAACAGAAAATAGCAGATGTTTAGCTTCTTCCATGCAACACCACTGGTATTATTTAGCATCCCTGATTTCTTTCAGCAGGCCACTACCTTCTTCACTTTCAATCTACCTATTCTCTTCTGATGATAAGAAAGACATGGACCTGTGGTAGTGGTTCCAGAGGAGGCCAGAAAAATAATCAGAGTCTTAGAACAGGTCTCCTATGAGGAAATGCTGAGAGAGTTGGGGTTGTTCAGCCTGTAGAAGAGAAGGCTCTGGGGAGATCCTATTGTGTTCTATCAGTACTTAAGAAAGATGGAGACAGTCTTTTTAACAAGGCCTGTTGTGATGAGACAAAGGATAATGGCTTTAAACTAAAGGAGGGGAGATTTAGACTGGGTATAAGGAGGAAATTTTTCACACTGAGGGTGGTGAGGCACTGGCCCAGGTTTCCTAGAGAGATGTTGAATGCCTTATCCCTGGAACCATTCCAGGTCAGGTTGTTTGGGGCTCTGAGCAACCTGATCTAGTCACAAGTGTCCCTCCTAGCATCAGAGAAGTTGGACTAGATGACCTCTAAAGCTCCCTTCCAACTCCAACCTTTCTATGATTCTATGTCTGCAAAAAATCTCACTGTTGATGACCTTCTGAATGTTCTACTTGCTGGACATTTTTTTTTCCTCCTTTGTTTCTGGAGTGTTGATTTCCCATGTCAGGGATGCTCTTTTTCTGCATCCAGCTGAAGCACAGATATGCTCTCACTGTCATGGATGGATCATTGTGACATAACTGCAGGAAAATGCAAGACTGTTGCTACATATGTCCAAAGTCAAGCTCTGGACCATTAGGTCTGGCAACAAATAGTAGTTGTGTTTACTCCATAAATATATATTGCACCTATCTTGTGTCAATCTCAGCCTTTTGTTCTGTAAGACTGTGAGATTTTTAAGTTTTCATATGCACCTCTGGCTTGATGAGAGGCATATCCATCAGAAAACCAAAATTCAATTGGTCTTCCTTCAGAAAATGCTCATTTTGGCAACAGCTGAGGATGTTCAAGCAGTGTCTCCCTCATCCTTTTATCACAGGGCTGTTCACATCACCCATTCATCATGTGGTGGGAGCATGCCTATGTTAGGAGTGATGCAGTTCTGGGTTTGTAGTGGTGTAGAGGCCAAAAATGATGCTAAGACCAAACTTCTGGTCACCTTTTTGCAGATTTAGCAGCCTGCAATTCCTTGCCTCCCTGTGACTGAGGACCTCAGTGAAGGATGTGACAGCAAAGTGTGGCTGTTGGCTGGATAAGTTATCCTGCCCTTTGGAAGCAGAGGCCATAGATTGAGCATTTCTTCCACTTTTGAAGGGAAGTCTGTTGTTTTGGTAATTTTTGTAGGTTCTTCTACAGCTCAAATATTCTGTTTGCTTCTCATATTATATAAATTCTCAGATAGTCATTAGCAGCTCAACTCTCCAAACTGCTGTCATGTCAATTACAAAATACTCTTCACCAGCTAAAAAATATATTTAAATAATTTTCCTGCCTACTTTGGGCTGTGTAGGGGTGAAATGAAACTAAAGAGTCTATGACCTGTGCTCTTAGAGCAGACAACTGAGTGTTGATGTGTTTATAATGGATACATGTTCAAGGTTCAGCATGGCTATCTGTCCCTATTATTACTGTTGTGTTATCATCATTATTATTTTGCACTCTGGTAGAGATCCTCCTAAAGATCAAAGTCCCTTTGTATTAGAGTCTGCAGGAAGAAAATGAAAGGCCCTGCTCCTGTGCTAATCACCTCTGCTCATGCTTAAGCCTCACCAGCATATTAGGTAGGAAGTAGCCTCTGAATGTATGGTGTTGGACATCAGAGCTGGAAAAATAAATATCAGGTGAAGTAGCTCTGTTGTACTGTTCAGCCAGTTCTTCAGAGAGTATGGCATTTTACAGATGCATGGCTTCAGCTGGTTTTGTGTAATTTGACTTCTTTACATACTCTATTAATTGCTCTACTGCTGATGGCTCTTTAATGACAGACATTTTGCCTAATATATTTTTGCACAACAGTGAGATCTTGTCTCTGTGAAGTCAAAGCATCACATGACTGCTTGTTTTTTGGAGAGTTCTCTGCAGTTCAGGACAAGGGATATGGATATGGAGAGTTTTCATCCTGTGTGGAGTACTCCAGTCACCTAGTGCTTCACTCTTCTGGACAACTTGCTGCCCTGTGACACGAATAGTTTTGGTGCATAACTATAACAAATGCAGTTTTTCTTGCAGAGAAGCAATATGTGATTCTAATTAAACATGGCCCACCTAGATAATTCCTCTCTTATTATTTGGAACCCAATATACTTCCTTTACAGTAAGATGACAGTTAAATGACTATCACTTAGTGGAAAGGCCACTTAGATAAAGCTGTGTAAAGCTGTTAACTCAGGACAGAAACACATTTATGACTGAGATGCCCAGAATAACTGCTGAATTGCATTGTCTGTTTGTGAGTTTTATTGCTTCATATTTTTCTTGATCCTTGCTGTGATCTATAATAAAATATAGGGGAAAAATACAATATATGGGTTAAAACCCCCATATATTTATAACACAGGCAAGATTGTGGTTGGATAACATACTCTGTCAGACCAGTGAAGCTGATGTGAATAACACACAAGATTTTTTTGCTCATCTTCAACAACACTGCCAAAACTGTTGCTGTATCTTAACAGAACCTTCATTCTCCATGTACTGTTGACTCCACAGCCTACAATGGGAGAGCTGTGTTCATGGCAGCCACAGTGAGAGGAGACAGCTGTTTTTCCAGCTGTGATGTTGCAATCCTGGTTTAGATGCCAGAGCAGAAAAGTCATTTTTTAAAAGCAACAATGGTAGCAAAAACTGTCCTTCTAACAAATGTATGGTATTACTCCTTAATTCATTTTGAAGACACTATGTTTCTCTTCCTATTTAACAGTATACAGAAGGAAACAATAAAACTTGCATCACAGATCTGAAGAGTAGTTTTTGGACTGTGCCCTCATGTTGGTCTAGAGGAAAATAAGGAGCAGGAGGCTAAGTTAAGAACATGTGTGGAGACTAGCACCATGAAAATGCTCCCAATCCCTGGTCTGATCCCTTCTGCTTTTTGTATGCCCATTCTAGGCAATGTGACAATGTGTTTGCTCAGTGGTTATATCACTGCTGGAGACAGAATATCCTCTGGGGCTCCTCCAATAGGAGGGTGATTTGTTAGTTTAGCAATCATTAACCAGGTCATGTGTTGTTTGTTTGTTTGTTTGTTTGTTTGTTTTTTAATGCAAATTGAAGCCAGCAGTAGGCTCATGCTGCTCAGTGGCAGCTCCTTGGCAGCTCTCTGGTTAGATCCCCTATGCCAACCACCACATGGACTTCAGCAATTGTTTGGAGTGCTTCAGCTGGCATGTAATCAGATATATTTCCCAGAGATGGACTGGCAGGTAATTGAAAGACCTGATAGAAAACATCTAGGGTTTTCATGAAAACCACTAATGCATGTATTAGCTAAGTTATTAGAAGCAAGCAGCTGGACACCATGTATGCATGGATCTAATCATCTAGTAAAAGAAGAATTGTAGGTTACCAAGCAGCTAGAACATGCAAATAGTTTCAGTTTAGGATGAGGTCAGCAGTCTTCAAGGATTTCTGAGGCATTGATGGGAAGGTATCTGTAACATTCAAAAGGCTGCTGACAACATCAGTCAAAACCTATTATGTGACACGTTATTTGCTTGGAGATCTGCTGTATTAAGATGCCATCTGGCTGGAATCAGATCATTTTAATTGTTATCAGATGTAATTGTCAGTCACAGGATTGTGTCTGACCCATCTTGAACAGTGTTTGTTTTTCAGACTTCTTTCTTGAGGCCTGAGCTCTTTGTGGATTATTTCAGTGGTCTTTTTAATATCCAAAGAGAAACCCAAGTTTTCAGTGACTGGACATCACAGTGATCCTACAGCTAAACAATAGAGTGTCTGATGGTAAACCAACATTGTAATCTGACTTTCCCCAAAATTTCAGAGCTTGTTGTAAAATGCTAGTTAGCTGTGGAAGCAGCAATGGAACCTTTTGTTCTAACCATCTCAAAGTAAACAGATTCTGCTTTTAGTCACATTGTTTGAATAGATTTACTCTCTGGTTTTGTTAATGTAGCTGGCTCAGCAAGTTTCTGGAAGATCATAG
The DNA here is from genome assembly GCA_013399015.1 of Galbula dea. NCBI lineage: Eukaryota > Metazoa > Chordata > Aves > Piciformes > Galbulidae > Galbula > Galbula dea. The sequence goes on along the minus strand of VWZX01008441.1, from coordinate 70,263 downwards.
AATCATTATGCTTGGAAAAGACCTCTGAGATCATTGAGTCAAGTCCAACCATCCACCCAACACTACCATGCTCACCATTAAACCATGTCCCCAAGTACCATATCTATAATATGCTATGAAATGGAAGGGGGGGGGAGGATGTTCAGTTATTGTTACTTAATAGAGGCAGAAAGTATCTGAAGATATATTGTGGTTCTAATTATTTGAAAAAATAACACTGAGGCACACATGTAGCTCAAAGCATATGTGGTGGCAGTATTTTCATGATTAGCCTGTGAATATTTGCTATGCTAAGATGAGTTCCATTTTTTCCCCTGTATTTCACCTCTGGTTTGTGTCTAAACAAACAAGGGCTGTTCTCTCCAACAACTTGCATTATTGCAAGACAAGCTGTATTGTAGATTTTCCTATGTATTATAAATGGTTGATAAACTTTTTCTTTCATAATATCCTTTAAGGTAAGATTAAACAATGATAAATCCACCTCCTTAGAAGATGGCTCTTAATAAGCAATTGTCTTAATGACACATAACACAGGCAGATGAGGAAATGCTGACTCTGGTAAATTCATACTCCTAGAATGTGATCAGTTTGTCTACTGATATGTCTTTATACTATCTCCAGTTATTCTTATGGTAAACAAAAGCTTCTGGTTTTGGTGAAAGCATTTTCCTTCTTTGCCTTAAGAAGTCATAAAATGTATCTGGTATATCCCTGGAAAGCTGTTTTCCAACAGATAAGCATCTTTATTGTTAAAAAGGCACCTTACTTTCAGTCTATCTGGCTTAAGTTTCCAGCCCATGGTTCTCCTTGTAGATTGAAGAGTTGTTTCTTACTTGGTATTTCCCTGTAGTGAATTACTTATGTGTATAACTCACCTCTTCCCATCTTATTTCTGATAAAACAAACACACAGAACTTTTTCATTTTTAGGTTTTTTTGGGGGTTTTGGTTGTTTGTTTTTGTTTTGTCCAAGGAATTCTCCTTCGTATAACTTCATGGTGCTTTCCTGTACCACTCCTGATGTCTGTTTGACTGCCCAGCCTTCTTCATTTTATACCATCCTGCTGCCAAACTCATGTCATTCACAAACTGTATTTAGGGATAAGTTTACATGACCATTGGTGAAACTGATAAAGGAATATTTAGCCTTCTACAGAACTCAAGGGAACATTGGAAGCATTCATTCAGCCACAAATCCCAGCTGATGCCCAGTTTTTTGAGATCTGTCAGCCAAGTTTTAATCCCCTTGATATGTTTTGCTGTGAATATACAATGCTAAAATCATAATAGTGTGTCAATTGCTGTGCATATTAATTTAAGCCTCCTCTTCTCCTTGTTCCTTCTGTACTCCTGCAGTAGCTGAGGGTTTTCCACCTAGAATAAATACCATTAAAGAAGTCCTATTGAAGAGATTTCATAGTATACCTGACACATTCCCTACATCAGGATTTAACAGCAAATAGCTTGTTTGACTACTGTGCACATTATGTTACTTCTTGAATACCTACTTGACTAAGCTGATATCAGTGGAGGAGCTACTGGTGTGAATGCTTAACTGCTTATATTAATCATGAATTACCTTCCAGTCTTCACTTTGATTTGAACAAAATATTATAGTATACATCCAGAAAGCATAAAAAGAAGAGCTACTAACAACACACACAAACAAAGACAATCCTACATCTGAAACTGTGGCTCTGACTTTCAAAGCATGATGAGTTTAGTCTCCCATGCTAAAAGCTGATCCATTGTCAGTGCTAAAACCACCATATGTACTATTGAAATCAGGACCCTGTGTTGCTGGTAGTCTTGAAGGTACATAATTGAATGAGATGTGCACAACCAATTTAACTATAATGCAATGACAGGGAAATTAGCTTCCACAGGCTTTGACTATTCAGTATGTTTAATCTACCTAGAGCCCCAAAATACATGTATTTATTACCAAACCCTGTGGATAAACAGAACTAAATCAGCCCTGAGAAAACCTGCTGATAACAGTATTCTGTAGTTGGCATTCAAATAAGTTGTTTTCAGTGCTACTACTGTAGAGTATTTGTACCTAGAGTCTAAAAGACATTAAGTACAAGACTAAGAAATGCTGAAAAACTCAGTCCTGTAGCTAATATATATTAACACTATCAGCATGTATAACATAAATATGCCTAAATGCAGTGTAACTAACATGTAATTAGTTCAACAGCATTTGGTAAGTGTAAAAGGAGCTGAGAGGAGTTAGCTGTTCACGAGGTGAAGGTCTTTGTATCTCCATGACCTTGCTGAGGCTATTACAGGTTTCCTGACCTCCAGATTCTGCAGAGAAGGTGAAGAATTGTTATGGTATCTCTGAGTGCAAGGCTTCTTCATTTGCATCAGATTTGATTTGCTGGGGAAGGAAAGGAGGATTGTTTTGGTTTGCTTTTTTTTTTTTTTTAACATGAATATCTCTGGCAGCTCCTCTCCTGTTACTCATCTGAAGAAGATGCTTAGATACATAATTTCATCAAAAATAACAGGGTAAGTTAGGACAGAGCCTAGGAAAAATGGTGGTTTAGCCTAGAAGGAATTTCAGTTGTGGACAAAAATTCTTATTCTGTGGAAGAAGAAATCCTTTTTTGATCTCTGCAACTGAAAAGTGGACATGAGGCAGATCAAACAGCTCCTGAACCCTGAAGTGCATTGATTCAAAGTCTTCAGCTTTGAAAACAAGTAGAGCTACTGTTGCAGTAACTTGGGGTCTTGAATACAAATCTGAGGATATTTCTTGATTATTTTCTCCCAGATAAATAGTATGAAAGGGGATTAATAAGCTACAGATGTCTCCACCTTCCTCAAACAGTAATGAAAAGAATCCAGCAAAACAAACAAGCAGTTGGCTAAATTCAGCATTCACATACATCTGCCATTTCCCATTTGTAATCAATGAGAAACTTCTGTATACACCCCAGGGCAAAAACTGGCTCATCATATGTAACACTTTAATTTAGGATGATTAATGATCAAGTCAGTAGCTGTGTAATATTTCTGAATTCTATTCTACCACTGCTTAACTTTTATATTATTTTTAAATTTACAGCTGCCATGGAAAATGACCAGAAATCTACAATCTGCAAAGAGGCATCCATCATCTTCAGGCAGTCTTCCAATCTTTTTAATTTCAGCTGCTACTAATAAGTGTCTCAGTCCAGGAAAAGCAATTATTATGATGTTTCACAGAATAGCTTCCAGATAGCATATGATGTAAACTGCTCTTGGGCAACATTTCTTCTAAGGAAGCAGCCTTGTTTTTCTTCAGGAGGCAACTTTACCAATGCAAGTGTGAGAAAAACAGAGGTAAAGAGGAAGAGCTGTTGGAAATGGGGATTGGCCATGTGCTCATGTAGACCTTCCAAAGACTTGGATCATGTTGTTTTGTAAAGTTCTTGGTATGGGTTTGATCCTAGTAAGGATGAGAGATATTACTGAGAATCTACGTGAGGTGGTGGAGAAGTAGTCACCAACCTGTTACATCACATAGGGTCCCATCAGACATCAGCTTTAGCTGCAGGTTCACATCCAGAAAACAGTATTTCATCTACTATCTAAGACACAGAACCAGCAATGCAAATGAAGCCCAAACTTGGTACTTTAACATCTCTAATTTGATTCTTGCTATTTTGAGTCCCTTAATAAACATGTAGCATGGTTGGAGGCTGCTGCCTGCAGTCAGTACCCTGATCAGTATGCATGCATGTAGCAGTCACTTGCATTTCAGTGCTCTGTCTCCACAGCATGTGGACATGCTGCAGAAGCAGAGGGAGCTGCAACTGGTGAGTGTCACTCTGAAGGTGTTCACTGGCCTGGAGAGATGGAGGCATCTCCAAGGTAACAATGGACCATTGTTAGATGATTTAGCTGGGTGTCCTGCAGATATAGATATGCCAGTAGATGAACTCAACTGAGCTCCACATAAAGAGCTTCCTCTTAGAGAAGGAGAAACCAAAGGAGGAGAGGGTCAAAGGACTTATCTAGGACTACCTTCACTGTAGCCTAAGTTCTGTAGCTAGGGACCTTTGGTGAGGGAACAAGGAGGAAAACTTGTCAATCCTCTATGACAACAAGCATATGTTGGCAAAACTCTACTTTAGGATCTTAAAGCCAATGTATTTAGGATCAGTCTTATAATCATATGGTGGCATCTCACCAGGCCTCTCTGGTTAGTTCTGGGGGCTGGTTAATAGTACATCTCTGTATTGAAAGTGCTTCACTACTAGCTTCACATGTCCTTGTCAAGCAGATGTTAGCTCATGAGTAACTTTGGAATCAATTCAGTCTGCCCCTGCTAGACTCCTTGATCTTGATGGCTGTTGTTAGCAGATGACATTCAGCATGCTTCCAGACACCAATCTACCTCATCAGGTTGAATGACTTGTCTTTTCAGTTCCACTTCTGTAGCATATTATAGATTGGCTTGGTGTGTTTGGATTTCTGGTTGCAGACTTGCTTTCTACTCCTTGAAGAATTTGACAGTAAGAGGAAAGCATGGTCTGGATTCCTTCTGGATATTTCAGATTAATGTGCTAGGTCTTTCTGCACAATATGTAATCCAAGCCTGGATTCTCATTCACTTCACAAGCAAAATTTTGCTCTAAAATACCATTGCTAAGTTGATTGCTAGGAGATATGAGATCCATGGGACCATGGTACACACATAATCTTTGTTTGGCAATTGCTTTTTTCATGACTAAATTAATAAGACACAGATCCTGGAAGGTTAGAAGCCATAATGTACCTGGCTGTTCAGAAGAAGCTGCTCAGTATAGCAAGGTGTTTGCTTTAAATCATCAAAGCAAGAAGACAGAGTTGGGGAAAGAAAAAAGCAATTCTTATATCTAAGGATCTGAAAATTACCCTGGTCTAGAATCCACTAAGGCACAAGTATAACAGTATATATGTTTCCAAAAGAATCCCTAGATGGAGAATGCAACATTGCAGATACCAGATTGTATTCAAATTCTTATGAGCCTTTTGGCTGAGTCATTTACCCTCCTGAGAGGAATGGGAAATGGGTGACATTTTTTTCAGTTCTGTACTTGGCAACTTACTGAGGTCCCCAAATTCATTATTTCCTTACATTCTTCCTCTGTACTCACTGTGTTTGTTAGAAGAGATATGTGAATGAAAACAGATCTGAATTCTGCACTGCTTTTGGGGCTTGGTTCAAAGAGGATTGACAGCCATAGAAGGATCTCACCAGAGGCTTCAATGTCTTCTAGTCACATCATTAATGAAGACCTTTGGAACATTTTGGTCTTCTGCCTTCCATATGAAGAGAAATAATGATCCTGCCTTTGAAAAAGGTTTGGAAATTGCCAGGGATGTAGATATTAATCACTCCTATACCTCCTTACAAGCAGTAAGAAATGAAATACCATTGAACAGAAAGACTGGGTTTTATTATATTTCCAACAATGGAACTGGAATATAACTTTCTTATTTAAAACTCAAGCTGCAGATTAAGTTTTGATTGCAGTATTTTGTACTGAAAATAAGAATAATGGAAGCAATTAAGTATTCATAGTCCTGCTCTCACACAAACACCTTCCATGGTGAGCCTGTTTATGCAACCAAGTGTGCCATACAATTGTTTTTATTACCTTCTTATAAAACAGCCTGTATAAAACACTTTTTTTGATTGTTTCTTTGTGTATTGTTGAGTGTGTTTGCATTCTAAAAGGCTTTGCTTCATTAAAGCAATTACTGTAAACTTGCTGTAGTTTGTTGCTTTTTTTTCCCCCTCCTCTTCTCCCTCTGAGCACTAGAAATATCCATAAAGAGCTCTTGCCCTGCCAGTGTGTTCTGCATCTCCCAAGGCTAACAGTGGGAAGCTGCATTCTGAGGACCAAGAAAAAAAAAATATCTGTGGAGATTTTCTTTAGCTAGAGCAGCAAAGCAGCAATGAGCCTGAGCAGGGAGGGGAGGAAATGGGGTTGAACTGGAGGTGTTCATAAAACATAGAGATGTGGTACTGAGTGACATGGTTTAGTGGCATGGGGGTGTTAGGCTGATGGTTGGAGGTGATGATTTTAGAGGTCTCTCTTTTCAAAACCTTAATAATCCTGTGATTCTGAGGGAATTCTGCAGGCTCTGGCAGCCCCTGCCCTCCCTTTTTTTGACTCAAGCATGACAAGAGTGGAGACTTCCAAGTACACATGAGGGGGGGAAATAAAGGAAAGGTGGATGGGTCTGTTATGGGGCAAGAGTTTGATTGATTCTCTTAGGGGTTTTATAGTTTTCATGTGGGTAGGGTCATTCTTCACCTCTGCCCATGACACTCCTCACCCTCTGCCTACATCTAGTAGATCTACAATCTATTTAATCAGATAGAAAGAACTTCCAGCTTTTCCCCATAATGCCCCAGGTGCCTCTGCTCAGCTGGTGAGATGTAAGTTTGTGGAACACCTGCCAAGGACTTCAGCAATTTGTTTCCTAAGGTGGTGGGGAATGAAGGGAGAGAACTTCTCCCGGGGGTTGCACCTGGGTGAGCATAGCTACAAGTTGGCAGAACATGCTGATTTGTCAAACCCAGAACTTTCAATGGGAAGATGTTCAGTGGTTCAGAGAGTGTCTGGTCAAAAGCAGAGACCTTCATTTGCTGCCTCAGGGCAGCCAGAAGTCCCTGGGTAGGATATTCAGATCCAAAGCAACAGACCACATGCAGGTCTCTAATCTCTTTAAGTTGACTGAAGGACATGAAATTCAGCACACTACAGCACAGGTGAGTTCTGGGCTGCTGACAGCTTCAAAAGGAGAGTTTCTCCTATTGGAGATGTTCCAGTTTGCAAAGATGCTGAGAAAATCATTAAGCAAAAGAGTGAAAGAGCCTGAGCTGATAGTCCAGGAATTACATCTCCATGCTGGGAGTAGCAGATGGATGTCCAGGTCTCTTCCCAGATTGACATGTGAAACTGCTTCAGCCAGGGAGATAAGCAAAAGCACCCCACCCTCCTCCAGCATACTGAGTTGATCCTGGGCCACAGAAGATTTTATTCTTATTTCTATCTAGAAATGGATTTTACCCAGTTCTTCAACAGCTCCAGTGAGATTCTCAATCCCTGGCTATTGACTGCTCTGGGCAGGCCCTATTTGAAAGACCTTGGTAGCATCCTGAAGTAGAAGAGCAGCAAGGATGTTCTTGGAAGTGTGAGATCTTTCACTCTTCAGGGAAATAATTTTTCCTACCCAGGTCTAATAAGGAACAAATCATTGAAAAATGAAAACAAAAAAGTTTTAAGGCTAGAAAAGAATATAGCACTGTAGAAGTAAATAAAGGGGCCCATTCTTTTCAGGATTACACTGAAGTAACTACAATGTGTCTCTTGATATCTAGAGAAATCCTAAGCAGAGCTGCAGGGAAAAGAATTAATCAGTTCTGCAGTGTGCTCAGGGGCAGCCCCAGGTGAGGAAAACTATGGTTATTCCTGCTGTCAGACAACATCCAGTGCTATGTCTGCAGAGGTCCCTCCCTTCTGATTGCAAACCTGGAGAGCTGGAGATGCTAGGGCTTATTCCTCAGCATCCCATAGCATTTCAGTCCTTTACTTCTGCATAAAGGAGTTTTAAAGGCTCAGTGGTACAAGCAGTTGCCTGACACCCTTAGTTCTGCTGGCTACTAAGGTGCTGTAATGAAATATGAGGGACAGGGTCACCTAAACCCAGTGGCCTTTGTTAGGAAGCCAGTAGAGAACCTTCTGTGCACAAATGTAGGAAAATGAACTTCATCCTGCTTTCCTGTTTCACACAAACTCCCATTTAACTACTGTATTACATCCTCTAGTGCCACCACGAACAGTAGGCTAACTCTACCTGCAAACCAGAGAGATATTCCAGTGGTGACTGCAAAGGGTTACTCCAGAAATCTATAATCTCTCTCCTTTCCTGGTGAGTTGTTTCCCCTGGGAGGTGCTGAACACCTACCTTTCAGCATTTGAATCCAAATCTCTATTCTTTAAATAAATCCAAACCCTAAAACCACAAATAATTCTCTTTTTTTTTTTAATGATCATATAACTTAAAGAATTCCCTCCAAATGCCCACACCAGTTCTGAGATTGCCTTAACATTGTTTTTACTGCAGTTATATTACTTCAATGCCAAATTGCTCAGAAGACCTGCAGTTTTATCAGAGCTGCCATGATCTCCATGTCAGTAGCTGCAAGTCTGTCCTCCAGCTTTCAGAGCCCTCACTCCAGCATCACCTCTCCTTATCTCAACACCATCATACTCCTCCACTATGTCTAACTCTAAAGAAGTGGTTTGTATTTACTTGTTGGTTGCCTCAACGATTTTGGAAGCTGCCAGTGACTTTTCTAATTCAATCATGCTGCTACTGCAGCATTAATCATTCATCATATCCTGAAAGCAAAAGTGGATGGTTTAAGAACAAAAGGATTTAAAGAAAAATAAACACAGGACCCACTGTGGCTGCTTTGGGGAAAGGAGCAATATATGCATGGCAAAGGCAGTAATGAATAGCATCTGCTTTATCTGTGGAAGAGCAAACAGTTGTAGACATTGATCATTTCTCAAAAAGAGTGGTGTTGACCAAAAACATGGAGGAAAGCCATCCAGAAGCTATTTTGTGCAAATGAAGTGCAGATTTGTATATATGAGTCGATACCCCATTTGCTGTTTCCTTTCATTAAAACCACAACATTAGCACTGGAAAATGATTATAATGGTTAGAGTCAAAGCCACTGTAATGCTCAATTCACAGAGAACACAGTGAGGGCAGGGAAAGAGGAAAAAACCCAATCCTTCAGATCTCAAAAAAAGTGTGCTTTCATGTAATGAAGCTCTAGTGGAATAGGCTCAGGTATCTTATGTTTTCATGCTCTCACTATAGCCTATTGTGTAAGTCATTCATTGCTTCCTCAGGGCCAGGCAATGGCACAATATGATTTCTCAAAGCACCCTATTACCACCTTGGTTTCCTTGCTGTATTGAGGCCAAATCCTGCTCCTCACAAGAGGAGCTCCAGTGGGCCAAAAAAATTAGTGGTGCCTCTTGGCTGGCTTTATTTTGAGGGTTTTTTAAGCCCCCTGGCTCCTTGAGACTGAGCTCTGCAATGGCCCAAACTGCCACACATGCCTGGAGTCTGCTCAGGGCTGACCTTGTCCCATGCCCCAATCTAGGCACAAGCAGTGGACAAGTGTCTATGAATTGTGCAAACTAATATTAAGGGGAATGACTTTGCTTTACATCCATATGTGAAGAGGAGTTTTTGTATCTGCAATTGCTATTCATGTTGCAGTGCTTATGAGGTTATTGCTCTGTGAGATGCTCACAGGAGGAGGGATGTAGGGCAATGTTCAGCCTTGGAGCAGCTGACTGAAGAGCTCTTCTTTTTTTCCCTATTTAATGTTGTCTTGTTGCTCCCTTTCCTTGCTATGGTGCAACTCCTCCCAAGATTCTCCAGGCTTTCTGTGTTGGGCCTGAATTTTTCTCTCAACAAAACCAGTAGCAAACCTTCACTGGCCTCATCACCAGGGAGAGGAGTCCAGGTTCCACTGTGCCTGCAGCTGTCCAGTGAAAGACTCCTCAAACTCCCCTTCCAAGTCTTCCTTCTCCCTGGAGGTACTCAGGACCAGATCCCACTTGCTTCTTAAAACCAAGCAAACCTCTTACCCAAGCCAACAAAGTCTTTGTTGTCCTGAGTAGCAACTACAATACAGTATTCCCTGGCTAGTGAGAGACCTTTCAGACTCTCAGACCTTGATGATACTTTCAAAGCAGTGATGTAGAAAGTCCATCAGCCAGCTTGTTCCTCATGTTGTTCATCTCTTCTCTTGTAAGATGCCTATAAAGGGAAAAGGGCAAATAAGATTTCTTGGCATTGCTTTTAGGTCTGAGTTAAGTTCAGGGAATGGCTGGTCCTGAGAGCTGCCTCTCCTCTTGCCTCCTGTAAAGCACCAGCCCCACACTGGAGTATAGCTGGGGTTTGGCACACTAATGCTCTACCTCTGCATTGCTAGGAGAGGCCACTGAAAATATACAATCCCCAGACGGGAGCGATTTAGCCAAATTAAAACCAGACAGGGGGCATTGAAACAAGGAGGTGTCAAATGTTCTCCCTGCCCCACCAAGATTTTGATGTGGCTGCTATGTATACCTGTCTGTCTCCTCTTCATTGCTGTCTAAGTTTGAAAGTTGAAATGTACAGGAGGAGTGGAATTAGAGCAAAGACACACACCCCCACCACCCCTGCTCACAGACACACACATGAGCTTTTAATTGTGTGTTATTACCAGTTAATTTCAGCTTGTCCAAAGGCTGGAAGAAAACAGCCTACAGTGGGGCTTGGGCCTCCAGAGGTATTGTAAAACATAACATCCAAAGGCCTTCCTTGACTCTCTTGCTTCCTCTAGCCCACAAAGAGCACATTAATTCACATTGTTTGATTTTTCCAGAGGCTGTTCCTTTCCCACTTCAGTCCTAGGGGTTTTTTATTATTATTGGGGGTTTTTTTTGGTTAGAAAATATACTTTAATGCATAAGTGAGTGATAACAGAGAACAAGCAAGAGGAAAATTAAGAAGTCAAGACAGCTTTTTACAGGCCCAACTAGCTGAATGTCTCCAACACAATAAGAATGTTTTATTTGAATACATCAGAAGCTTGAAGGCTTGAAGGGAATTGCAGCATTGCTTGGGCTCACAGGAATTAAAGGGAAAGCTAGGGAAGATCTTTATTCCATAAGGTTTTGGAAAGTTACCTGTCCTCTGCCTTCTCTTTTCAAGTAAAGGTAGAGAATGTGAAACAAAGGTGTCACTGAAGCAAACTAGGAAATGAAAAGCAAATGAATGACCATACTGCCAAGTGATAGGAAAACATTTGCTTTTCTTTATTCATGATGGGAATAGGAAAAATTTTAGGAATCAAAGAATCATAAAATCATTAAGGTTGGAAAAAACCTCTGAGATGAATGAGTCCAGCTGTCCACCCAACACATCCATGCCACCAGACTATGTCACCAAGTGTCACAACTGCATCTCTGGGGATGGTGATTCCCCTGCTTCCCTGGGCAGGCAGAAGACATAATATTTAAAGCATTAGGATAGTGCTTAGACTACCAGTATTTAAAAATGCCTGGGTAATTTGGGATTCATGGACCAGTGGGAATCTTATCTAGACACATTAAATTAATCAAATGGCAAGTAAAAATTACACAGTAACAGGAATATGTGAGCAGGTTATGTTTAGTGCAGATTTTACTCAGTTGTGCCTCCCTAAGCTCTCTGAGTCTTTGCCCATGCCCACAGAAGGGTGGACTGAGGCAAACTAGACATCCATCCTTCTAGACCTCCAGTAAGCCTCCAATAAAGCACATGTGAAGCTAAGGAAAACAAAAATCATCATGCAAGTTAAGCTGAATATTTCCATTAGTCAAAACCAGCTGGAGCATAGGAAGCAAAATACTTTTTATACCTAGTGAATAAACAATTACTCACAGGGATTAAATGGCTAGCTTTTGTCAGAGGAAAAGGTTTACCATGGAGATGTTACATTTATTAGGATCAGTGTCATTACTTACTACACTGCTATTTACTGTTACTACTGTGCTTACTACATGAGTGGGCAGTGTGACAAAAAATAAACAGAGGAAGCAGCATTATTTTTTTCACTGCATTAAAAGAGCATTTATGTGGTTACAAGCAGACTAACAAGGAATAAAATGTCAGCTGAAATTCATTGTTGATAAAATATTTATGTATACATATTGAAAGGAAAAAGACTTCCTTTTTTTTTTTCCAGGAGCCCTAAATCTGAGCACTGATTTAGAGGAGAATCCTACTTGGCAGTTCATTGGGGATGCTCTATTAGTGTAAAGCTGTGGATTAAAACCCTGGAAGGAATTATTGGCATGGATAAGGAATAAGACAGCAGAATTCTGGTACATAAATCACTATCACCACTTCCCCTAGCACTGCATAGGTGGGACTGGTTGGTCTGTCTACACAAAGAGAAGATGTTTGGAGATGACCTCAGAAATGACTCTGCCTTATTGGAGGAGAAATTGGAAAGCTGGGTTTTGTTTCTCTTTGAAATGGAGAGAAAAAGGAAGGGTTGTGATCCAAGTAAAGAAAATCACCAGTGGACCCTCTACATATACAGCAAAAAGTGGACACTTGGTGAAAATGGAAGGCAGCTAATTCCACAGCACTAGCAGGCAAGTTTCCTGCTCCCTGAGGGCTCATACTGACTTTGGACCCCTTTGCCAGAAGATACCATGCAGGCCAGGAATGCAACAAAGTCCAAAGAAGCACTGAGCTTCCTTTAGTGCAATAAGATTACCTGCATCTACAATAATTAATTCCAAGAAAAATAATATTGTAGAGCACTATAGGAACTCGTACTTCAAGCCAGTCACTCACTGTCTTGGGGATTATTCTGCAACCTTTATTAGACCATGGTCAGAGCAGGTTATTGTGATCACTATCAGATACAGAACAGTGAGTAAATGGATCAGGGGGCTGGTTCAGAGAAACAACTCCCATATTATTATCTTGTCTTAGCTATAAATATACATTTTTGTAAGGCCATCTAATAGCAATTCATAGCCATGCTTTTCTTCTTGTATTTTATAATTAATTTTTATTAAGAATTGAATAACTAGGATTTTCCAGACTGCAGTTTGAGCATGATTTCCATCTGGAAAGCTGCTGATAAATACAGAGATTTTTTAATTGTTATCCTCATTTTAAAACCAGATAGAAAGTGGCTCAGGAAAAAAACAGGCATTGGTTTTAGCCCTCTGCTTCTGTTCCCTAACTTTTTAGAATACACAGGGTCCAGGATCCAGACAGATAGGACACTTGGTATATTTTATTTTCTTCAGATACTCTGTATTTAAAGAACTACTCCAGTGGTTTCTGACAACAGCTTAGGGCAATTTTGCTTAGCCTAGCGAAATGTCCTGGAAACTACTGGCAATGATTTAGCTCCCAAAATTGGAACACATTTAGCAGAGACAGAAAGCCTATGAACAAATAATGGACAAATGCCAGAGTAAATAAATGTGGTTCATGAGCTGTGGTCAGAAATGTCTCTCTTTCAGTATGCAGTGCAAATCTTTTGCCAACATTTACCATAAAGTTATTACACAAAGCAGTTTTTCCTCTCAGTAAGACAAACTCAATGAAAGACTGCTTCTAGTCTAGCAGCCTACCATTAAGGCTACGATAGCCTGTCATGCCAGGAGAAAACCTGTGTGCAGTGGGATCACTTTGAGCTGTGCTTTTGATTTTGCTAGTCAGGCTTCTGGGTAAAGTAGAGACAACAAGCAAGAGAGAGGCTCCTCATGGTTCCACGCTCCTTCAGGAGACCACAATGAACCACAGGGTGAATTCTGGTCCTCCCAACTCCCAAGCCCACCTTGGCCTGGCTGCACAAGTCCTTCTAAAGCACTTTATGAGGCTCTCTTTATGGAGAGAGGCATCACAGGCATCACCACCCCTTAGCAGCTTCACCTTCCTTCTCAACCACCCTGTCAGTGGCTCTGGGTGAGGAAAGGGCAGTGATATGCAGTTAGTGGTGCTTCTCCCTGAAACTTCTTCAACATGTGTTGCAGGATGATTTCATTATGAAGTCCCCAGTTTTCTGGTTCTTGTTGGGCATGGGTCTGAATGGATGGGACTTTTGCTCCACTTTCCCATGGTATTTGCCATCTTTGGTGGAGGCAACTGATGTCATCTTCACAGTTCTGCAGAAGAAACCAAGGAATTTGCAGAGCCTCTTTGTACCGTTAGGAATCCTGACTTCAAAGCTAAACAGCCAGAGGTGGTTGGTTTTGGCTCTTCTCCCACCAAAAATGCCTTTCCAGCTGCCAACCTCCCATGCAAGGACAGAAGGAAAAGAAGTTTAGAGGAAGGACTTGGTCATTCTCAGGCAGTTTGGGGTTGAACCAACACCAGGGTAAATAACTGAGGGGAGTAAAATTATATTGTTCTGCTCTGTGTAGTTTTCCTTGTATTAATAACTGGAAATGCAGAAACAAGAGACTGAGTTAACCTCTGTGTGTTGCCTGTTAAGCCTCTGAGTGTATCAGCCCAGGCATGATGCCACGTGGAGCAATTATCAGTTCTGTCCCCTGGCATGTGAGTGAAAGAGAAGCTGGCTGAAGAAGTGAAATCTGGAGTTTTGTTTTAAACCTTGCCCCACCTCTCCTCCCACACATGCAGATAACAGAACCACACACTGTCCCCCAGCAGCCAGAGAAGCACATGAGTTAAAGCAGAAGAGGAATCCTAATAGAGCTGGTTGGTGGGGATCTTGTAATTTATAGATTTATGAAATCATTAACAATCCTTAGGAAATGTTGTTCTAGCAGTTTCCTGGATTTTCACCACTGACATGATCCAAGTAAACAAAGCTAAATGATTTCAGTAATGCCAGCCAGAAGCTGAACTGAAGTTACAGGGCATAGAAACCATCCTACTTTAAAAATTTGGACTATTTCTGCCTGTGAAAAACCTCTAAGCCTACTCAAGCATCCTCTTACAGGGTCTGCACAAATTTGCTTTCCTCTAACCCCGTTCCTTTAATGAAGATGCATCACTCTGTGCAGATGTAATAATAGCAATGTCTGGTGAGCTGCTGCAAGGAGCCCTGCAATAAAAGCACCTTTCCCTCCCGCCAAGTTAAAAGAGAACAGGCTGACATGGATTGGAAATGCACGGGCAATCTAATGATAGCAAATTGCTTTGGAAAGGAAAAGGTTCCGCGGCGCACATGTCATTTCAATCCCCGGCGACGAGGCGCTGCTTCAGCTCCATCCTTTGTGTCTCCCTCCAGACCTACCCCCTCCCTCTCCCCTGCCTTTGGGGACAGCTCTCCCCACCTTGTAGATCAAAAGCTGCATCTTCACTACAAAGGAGGAGAGAGCCGATGTATTCTTACTGCCCCCTCCCCATCCCCAGCCGCAGAAAGGGGCTGCCTCCTGCCCTCCTTTATCCCTCTTTTAAGAGTGCCTTGGAAAAATTCATTCCTTTTGGTCCCTCCTGATGAATTCCTCTGACTGGGATGTTCCTGCTAGTGCCTGTTTCCCTGCTCAGCCCCATCCGGCCTGTGCCATCAGGCTTTTGTCACAACAATGGTTCTTCTGAGATGGTGACAGAACATCTTCTAACACCCAAGAAAATGGGGCTTAGCCATTATTTCTAGATCACATTGAAGCCCTTTGGGAGGCTGCTATTGAAAAGGCCAGGGATGCTGATTATCACTTATTATTCTGATGCCTGACAAATGTAAAGGTTGTCTGTTGGGCTGAGAAGGAGCTTAGCTTTCAATACACTGACTGGGCTGCTGCCATGGGTCCACAGTTATCAGGCATAGAAGGGGACATCATGTTATCCTCTCATTTATCCCTCCAGACTCTTTCCTCATTCACCTTCTACTTCCTTAGCCCCTGGGCTGTGTTTGTGCAATTCTGAATGCATTTTAAAAAGCAGTGTTTTTATTTTTGTTCAAAACTCCCCCCTTTTTTCTCTTTTTTTTGGCTTTTTCAGCTGTGTGAAAAAAAAACCCAACAACCCACCCAGTTGTGAAATGCTGCAAACCACACTCATCCACCTTTCTGATGTGTCATGTGGTCAGAGTGTCTGGACATTGTCAGGCCATTGTAGCACATATCTGAGGGTGACTTTGTTATAAGAAAGGAGTTTAATTTTATTTTTTTCCCCCCTCTTTTGTAACCTTGTGAAATTTCCACATTAAAAAGCAATCACATCTTTCATACCAGCAGTGATTGTGTTTGGCATAATGGCTGCAAACCCCCAGTGTGCAAGGCTGAGCTTGTTTTCACTAAAATGAAATCAGCTTTCAAAATAAATGATCTGCAACAACATTATATTCCCCAAATCTTATAATCCTATTAACAGAGTTGATTTTTTTTCTTTCTTTCTTTCTTTTTTTTTTTTATTGCCACCAAACTGACAAGACTGGCCCTGTTTCAAGGGGGAGAAACAGAAAGTCAGTTGAAGATGTAGCCAAGACATGCACTGCAAGCTGAGGACCAGCCCTGCCAGGGCCTGTGGTTAGAAGCTCTTAACGACTATTGTAAGCCCTTAAATATAATCATCTGTATTTCACCTCCACCTCATGTACTTCATGTGTAGCATGTTTATCTGCTCAGAGTCTTTCAAGAGACTCAACAAACAGCCCTGTTTGCAGGAGCAAGAGGTGAGTGGCTTGTCCTGCTTCTCCCAATGAATGAGACTTCTATCAAAAATGCCACGGTGGTGCCAATGTGGTGAAGGGAAATGTCTCCAAATTAGCCTGGGCAAAAATCTCTTTGCCAGAAGTGGAAATTACATGGTCATATCAAAAGGCAACTTTAACTTATATATAATTCCAGGTTTCTCTGTAAGTATTTGTTTTGGAAGAAAGTCAGGAAGGCTCAATCTTGAGTCGTTTTTGCTGGTCCTGTCCCCTTGCCCTTCCCCTGGAGGGGACTGAGGCCTCTTCCTCTCCTGGGCACTGTGCACCTTGGAGTCACTTTGTTGTCTTAAGCCCTGACTAAAAAGGTGCAATAATTGGCCCAGGAGGAAGAAACCCTTGTGATCATGGCAGAAGTTTTCTTTTCCTTTTGAGAGCAGGAGGGAACACCCAGAAAGTGCTGAGACCATACAGAAAGAGCATGGCAGGGTCACAGTTCCCCTGCAATGCCTCTGTGTTGAGGTCTGTTTGGGGGTTGCACCAACTGGGAAACTATGTTCCCCCTGCAAACCTCATGTTCCTTGTGGGGCAAAAGCTCCCATGGGTAAGGTGATTTAGCAGCTGCTGGAGGCTGGCGTCTGATGGGTTGCAGTGTTTGCAATGGAAAGGTGTCAGGCTCCTCCTGCTGCACTCGGGGTGCCCAGCAAAGCCTCGGGACAAGCCTGGGGAGTGCATGCCAGTGTGCAGGAGACCGCTGAGGTTCAGGCCCCCCCAAGCCCTCCCAGACACCTTTGACCGCAGTGAAACGCTGACTAGGGAATGTAAACACGGCCTTTATTTTTTAACATTTTCCTTTTATTAGTTCAGCAGGGCAAGAGTGGTTTCCTTAGGCTGCAGATCAGAAGCTGACAGGTCCTGGTAGCCACAGGAAAGCAGAGCCTCTGCACAGCAGCCTCTAGTCAGAAGCTGCCGTTGCGACAGCAGCTGCCTCCTGCCCGAGCACCACTGCTCCCTCCGGGGTTTACTGCACGGTTTTGCAGCAGCTTTCTGTGAAATTTAAATCTATAAAGTAACAACTTTCCATCAGAAAGTAAATAGGCATGGTCCTGTCTGTTAAAACACACCACCTGCTTCTTGTCCCCATGTCTTTTGCTAACTCTGGCAGCTGAAATTTATTTTTGATGAAATCTGTGATGAATAAATCACTGACAAGAGGCCAGACCTGCTACCACTGGAAGCCAGGACAGATGTGCTGCTGGAGGTTCCAGGAACCCCTCAATTGGTATCACAGTCACACTTAGTTAAAAAACACCACTGACATCCCTGGAATAATGAGCTTGTCTTAAAAGTCAGGAGATTTTTACATCTAGGAAGCTGGGATTTTTAAACCTCTAGAAGATTGTGTGGCTGAGCTTTGCTTGATAACCAAGATTTGAGGCTTCAAAAATAAAATAAAGGAAAGCTCTTATTCTGCCAGACCACTTCTGCCAGGAGCTGGGATTTTGAAAGGGCAAACTATCCAGAGACTTGTGACAAGACCTTCAGGTCCACAGCATAAGTAAGCCTGCAGACTGGTCCAAATGTTCACCTCCAGCTGCAATTTGACATATGTAGGAAGGAACTTCTCAGGAATTGCATGCCAGTTCCTGGCCCTGTGGATGTAAATGGTATGTAAAATTGCTGTTTGGGCAGGTAACTTTGGGACCAGACTCAAAAATTATTACAGCCTCTTCCACTGTTATGATTTTAATAACTGCAGTGAGAGGCAGGAATTTTCCATGTGAATTGCTGTTGGGATTTATTAGCCTTCTGATAACAACTAAATGTAACAGTTGAGAAGAGAGCCAAACTGCATCTGTTGACTGTGTTCATTAAATGCCCCTTGGATGTAAGTCCAAATTCTAAAATTAGCAATATGAATAAGCTACAGATTTGCCTATGGTTTCTCCAGTGCACTCTGCTTGGGCATGGGATCTTTTCTATTCTTTCACTATAATATAAAGGCAGATAAGGCAGACATCCATAAACATGGCAACAAATCTGCTCTGGACTTGTCTGTGTTCCACTTAGAAGCCTCCTGGTGAAATCACAGTGCAGGTTTGTCTGGAAATTACATAGAGGTGGTGCCTGTTGCATACTTTCTTTATACAAAAGAAAGAATTCAAAGGGCTGTCTTGTTTTAAGTATTGAAAAAGTTACTAATTCCAGTAATATAATGAGCAGATCCCTCTTCTGCCCTTACTTTTGAGGGCTTCAGACCACTTGATACCTGGATCTGTTAAACACTTCCTTTCTTCTCTGACTCCCAGAGCAAATCCCTCATCTTAATGCTGGAAGGGGCAGAGTGAGTGCAGACTGCTGCCTGCAGAATGAAACATTTGGATTAACATCTTGCTGACCTGGAATCTCTTTGGGAAGGGCTGGATGAGTGAGCACTGAATTGGGATGCTCATGGTGGGGTTGTACAATCTCCTTTTCAGAGCACTTTGCCATCCAAGAGAAATGTTGTAATAGCAAATGAATGCAGGCAGGTGATAACTGGGGAAGAAATCTAGGTGAGGTTTGCAGAGGAGCAAGGGAGATGGAGGTGCATAAGTCTCACTTTTTGTTTGGGATTGGGTAAGCTTAGATTCTTAAGCAGGTATGATAATGCCAGTTTATATGCTAGTTCCTGACTATTGAGATTTTACCATAAACAATGGTAGAAAAAAGTACTGGAATAATTATGAAAAATATACTGACATTTTTCCTTTTAAGAAATTTCAGCTGTTTTTCCTGAAGAAATAGTTTTCTAAAGGCAATTTACTCAGACAATAATAGAAGTGTATTTATGTAGCTGAAAAGATTAGTAACTCTCTTGAGAGAAAACAACAGATTCCATCTACCCATTGGGGAACTACCACAACTCACAGCTGCAGAGTGAAAGAATAAGATCTGCAAAAGCTCATGCCAAGAAGAACCTCCTTGGACCTCATCTCACTGGAATGTCTTTTTCTGGCAGCTTTTCTGCCAACCTTGACTGCCATGCATATAGGTTAGAAGTCTAATGCCTGCTGTTTGCACTGCACAAGTGTTCAGTCAGCAGAGCATAAACTTACAAAGTGCTCTCCAAACAGGGGGAGGGCTTGATGAAGTTTCCTCTCCAGTTGTTCCAAAGCCCCAGCCAAAAATCTCAGTGGGATTTCCCAGAGGAATTGCAGATCAAGGGCAGCAGAGCTGCAGCCAAACACCAAAGCTGGAGGTTTGTGTATTTGCTGCTTGCTTTCTTCTCCAGGCTCCTGGGATGGACCCTGCTAGCTATGGGTTAGCTGAGACTGCCATCAGCCCTGCTCAGCCACTTTCACCTTAGCCTTCCTGTGGATCTGCTTGCCACACTTTTCTCTGTTGGCTCTCTCACTACAGCATCACTGTCTGAAAGTGATCCTCTAAAGGGTATTTTTTTAAGGCTCAGTGCCTAGAGGCATTTAAGGACATGATAATCTCAGCTTTTGTTGAAAAAGAAATGCACCAGGCCCTCATGATGGAAGGGAGAAGATTGTGCACTTGAACCTTTGGGGCTTGTAGAGGATAAATAAAAATACCTAGTGCATATATATTTGATTTCATGGTTTGGGGGTGGAAGACTAACATTTTATGGTATCACATGATTGGCAGTAGCATACATGGTTTCCAACCAAGCAAAGGAGGCTTTTTTAACCTAGTTCCAATAGGACTGACTTTTCTTCTTTTGGCTTTTCTTTATTTCTGGAGCACGATGTACTTGTGGCTTGGCCAATAAGTCCCTCTGGACCATTGTAATACTTTATTGGTGCATATACAACTACTGGGACAAGAGCTGTAAACCAGAAGCAAATTCCTGTTTTCTTTTTGTTTCATACTGTGGCATGGTAGACATTAGAACCTTGGTATTTTTTGAAAAGGCAACAAAAAGTCTTTTATTTCCTGGTATGAAAAATATGGGTAGAGAAAACAAACACCTCCAATCAGCAGCCTTTTTAGCTTAATGGCCTTCTCTAGGGTGGATGCCTTAATACCTTTCTGTGCTTGCAAGGCCACATATTTCTTACTCTAAATGTAGAGGTCATATTAGGCCAAATATGATTGTCCTCAGCTGGATTTTATCTGCTTTCTGTGGCAGGAGAACAGGCTCTCAAGAGCTCCATCGAGAGGGCTTGCTACTTTTCTGCAGCTTTCTCAGCTTTTTCTTTTTTCCCCTCTGTTCCCAGCACAACAGTGTTTTTAGACAATGACAAAAATCAATTTGTCATTACCAACACAGGCAAAAATACCAAAGAACATATAAAGGTGCTGAAAAAGAAGAGAGGGAGAGGCTAAGTTTATGTGCCACACGTGGGCTCCTTGCTCAAGAATGACATTGGGAATGCTTCAGAGGGTTTTACATGTCACATTTCCACCCCACTTCCTTAGTGGGAGAGTTATCCATAACTTTTTCTCCATTTGTTGTTGTTGTTTCTGGTTTTGTAGATGTCAAAGTATTAGTAGAGAGCAGCTTGATGCCTGTGGTGTGTTAAGTCCTCTGTGGTAAAGATGTCCCTGCTTCACACTTCAGAGAAGCCCTTAGGTATCTAGGCTTGCTGTGATTAGGTTGTGAAGGCTTCAGATGATCAAAAGGTCTTTGTCCTGTGTTAGCCAAGACAGGTGCATGTTGTAATTTGCCATAGATATTTGAGGTCCAGCCAGCAGTGACAACACTTTATCAGGTACAGGCACAGAAACCTGTTAAAACCCCAAAACAACTGAAAATAACAAACTTCACCTGTCAACATTGCTGAAAACAGAGGGTACCTTCTGATAAAAAGGTGTACACCAAGGGAACAGGGGACAGCTTAATTATGGGTGGTGGGAACTCCTTAATAGTCCTTGTTGTTGTGTTATCTGCTACCCACCACCTTTTCATGGCCCTTTTCCTGAAGGGGAAATGGTTCTTCTGTGCTTTCACTCCCTCACTAGGTTGGTATGGTCTTGCCCTGCAGTGTTTCTCTTGCTGTCAACTCTTTTCTGAGGGTGTGGAGTACTGCAAAGACACAGGTTGGTGGTGAGGCAGCAGTCACAGGGGGAGTAGAGGATATCTTTGTAGGTGACACCCACTCTAAAGGAGATGTGATTTATGGAGACACTCTCCTTCTTCAGTGGAATGATGGGAAGAAGGCAGACATCAGTGTCCTAGAAAACCTTATGAGCAATCTCTGTAAGTGATTTCTTGGCCTCAGTGTGGCCTTTTTCCACTTAAAAATACAATTTAATACTTAAAATATGAATTATGTGGTTCAGGAATTTCTGTCTTATGCCTTAAATTTGATGGCACCTAATAAATAAAGTGCTACCTCTCTTCTCCCCTGCTCTCTTCTTGTTTGTTTTTCTTTTTAATTGTTGGTCACTGACTCTCAGTTCAGCTGCAGTACTCATACACCTTCACATCTGATCACCTCTCATCACCTCTCAGTCTTCCCCCACCATAATTTCTCCCTTTGAGTTTTCATTTTTCATTTTCAGTGCATAAATGGATGAAAGCAGGTTGACTGGAAGGCAGGTAAAGGTGCAAAGGCATGGGATCAGCTGTGGTGGCATGTGTTCAGTGCTTATTTATTGAAGATCTCCATATTTAAAAGGCAGGGGAAGCTGCTGCAGAATGTGTCATCTCCCTTGTACCTGACACTGAGTATATATATATATAGGGAGTTCTCTGTCCCAAAGTGTCACCTTCAGAAGGTATCCCACAAGAAAGGAAAGGAAAGAGAGGAATACATAGATGCAGCAATTTGTCCTGGGACAAATGGCAGGACAGTAGCAGTGAAGTGATGAGAAACTATGATGAGAAACTAAGTCTCTTAGCACCTAAGTTAATGCCCTTTCCACTGGGCTAGAGTAATAACAGCAATGAAAAGTCCTGCTAATAAGGAGGTAATTTTGGTATTCATAGCATGATTAACCAACAGACCATGTCCAGTAGAGATGACTCAGAATTCATATATACAAAGAGCATGTTTGCTACAAATTCACTGAATCCTTTTAACCTTTTTGCATTGATGTCTGAATATTAACACTTGGAAATATGCAGAACTAGGGCTTAACAAGCTAGAAGAGTTAGATTATGGATACTCCTGTGCTCCTTCAATTTCATTAACTGGCACACAAGCTAATTAGCAGTCATTGAGTTTTGCCTCCTCAGAGACATGCCAAAGGACCTCAATTATTGCTGCAAAATCTGAGAGGAAAAAGAAAAGAGAGATTTTGATTTTTATTCTTTTTTAAAAGAGTGCCAAAGCTGCAGTGCCAGGGAGATGTTCCAAAGGGACCATGGGCCATAGCAGTGCTAAAATCTCACACACAGAGCAATGTAGGATGTTTCCATTCTTGGATGGAGCAGTGTGGAGATTTGGGATGAGGATGTATGCAAAATGTGACCCTTTCTCCAGAAGGAGCTGAGTCTCCTGTGAGCTCCCGGTGGCACACAAAAGCATTTTGGCAGAAATTCAGAGAGTAAACTTATCTCCTGGCAAGGAGATGGAGAGAAGTTTGCTGAGGCCACCTGAGTGGTGAAACCAAACACAAGCAGGAGTAAACTGAAGGAAATTGTCTTTCTTTTATACCCTCTGTGTCCCTTGTGGATGTCTTCTCTGAGACCACTGGTTCAGCTGCCTATATGAGTTAGTGTGTAGATAGTTGACCTCAAAATTCTGGCTTGAGGACCTGATCCTACCATTTGTAGCACTTAAAACACAGGCTCATGTTGTCCTTGTAGCTAGAATTAAAGTCCATTTCCAAACCCATGTTCTGCTGAAGTTTAAGCTTTGTACTTCATAGTGTCTCAGCATAAGGTGTTCTCCATGCAGAACTGGCTGAACCCTCTCTAACAGTGACCACTTAGATTTGTATCTAACATATTCACCATGGGAAGATTATTAGACCATTAAGAAGAAGGGTTACAGTACAAAGGCTCAGCTGGTATGTGTTCAGATTTCATTGTGTAAGTATAAATAGCCCTGAAATAAATGCTTGAATCCAAATTGTGATACTTAGTGGGGGCAACTTCAGGATCCAAACCTAGAACTGCATAGGAATCTCATGGTTGGTCAATCTCATGGGATTACCTTTCCCTTGTCCTCCCCAGAGACAAAAAAAACGAGAGAAAAGGGCAGATTTTCAGCTCCAGTACCTGCAAAAGCCCTTGCCAGGAAGAGCAGGCTTGTGGCTGTCACAGAACACTGGAAGTTCTCTTCCTAACATTTGAATTTTGGGGAGTTGCTCTCCCTTTGAGTCACACTCTTCTCTCTGAAAATGGAAGATAACACTTTAAGCAGTAAGAATCAAGCCTGTGTGATACTCAGTTACTGTAATGGTGACTGCTATTGGTAATAACTGCTTTGTTAACAACAGAGAAACCTATATACAGTACAAACCTGTATAGCCTTCTCAGTTGAAACATAACTTTCTGTATCCATACTACTTCCTTGTAGCTACAACTCTGCAGAGAAACCAGCCAGGGTGGTCCTAATGTGATAATTTGGGGTTTCTGGTGGCAAAAGGTTCCTTTTCCAAAAAAAACCAAAACCCTGATAACCAACATTCCCTAGTGTTTGCATTAAAAAAGTGAGATGTACTCATAAAATGCAGAGAATGGGCAGCTTTCTTCTAGTCACAGGTCAGCATATTCAAAGGCCACATCTGGAATATTGTGTCCAGTTCTGGGCCCCTCAGTTGAAGAAGGATAGGGAACTGCTGGAAAGAGTCCAGCACAGAGCCACAAAGATGCTGAAGGGGCTGGAACATCTTCCTGAGGAGGAAGGGCTGAGGGAGCTGGGGCTCTTTAGCTTGGAGAAGAGGAGGCTAAGGGGTGACCTCATTTATGCATTTAAATATATGAAGGGTGAGTGTCAGGAGGATGAGGTCAGGCTCTTCTCAGTGAAGCCCAGTGCCAGGACAAGGGGCAATGGCTGTAAGCTGAAGCACAGGAGGTTCCATGTGAATATGAGGAAAAATGTTTTCCCAGTTGAAGTGCCAGAGCAGTGGCACAGACTGCCCAGAGAGCCTGGGGAGTCTCCTTCTCTGGAGAGATTCAAAACCTGTCTGGACATGTTTCTGTGTGAGCTGGTCTAGGGAATCTTGCTGTGGCAGGGGGGTTGGACTAGATGATCTTTGGAGGTCCCTTCCAGCTCCTAACATTCTGTGGTTCTGTGATGTCATTTACTAGAATCACATAGTTAATTCAGATCACTTCTGGCTCCACACTACTTTCATGAACCTTTGCAAACATGACACCTTGTTCATCAGTTCTCAGATATCATTTGAAATACATTCAAAATTAATCTGAATGCCATAAGCTCTATTTCTTTTGAGCTGATTTTTCTCCTACATTGAGATTCTCCTTAATTATGATTCACTGTTATTATATCCTCTGTTTACACCCATATTTTGTGACTGCCAGTGACCAAGATTATTGGTTTGTTGTTTTTTTTTTTGTCTACCAGGTCAGCAGTCCCATCATAATTGTTTGGTTTATGTCAACACTATTCATGATCCCTGAGTGAGCTTCCAGCCCAGCACTGCTCAGGCCCACATCACTTAAACTTCTAACATCAGGCAAAGATGGAGCCATTACAGCCTGTAATGCTAAGGCACAAATAAGATTAAGGTAATAAATATCAAATATCAAAGCAGCTTCCACACAGCATATATCAGAGTCATGGAAAGAAAGAATTGTACTGATTCATCAGCAGCTCCAAAGAAGAAAAAAAAAAAAGCCTTTCTGCCCACTTAAATACTCTATTTGATCCCCAAATGAAGAGTTTTATTTTGAAATGGAGATTTTCAAAAACCTTTCCAATTTTGTTTCAAAGAGAGTCCAAAAGCATCTCAAAACAAAAGGTTGTTTTGTAAAGCAACACTGACTCCTGAATTTTGAAAACATGACAACAGGTTTTGATTTTCAGGGAATTCCACCTCAGTTTTATGTGTGAACATAAGTTGGTGAAATGAGACATTCCTGGAAAGTTTCAGTGGTGACAAATCTGCATTTTTTCCATCCAGCAGAATCCTGATGAAAAAATATTGCCTGCTCTAATTAGTCTATCATTTCTTAACTCAGAGGCCATTTCTTCACTTTCCCAACAATGTTTCTATTTCTGGGGTGAATGTACAGCTTTCCTCAGGAGGAAGACAACCCTCAGCAGGACAAACTTCTTCATACTGTGTTCATACCCAGGATGGACCATCCTGTGCTGCAAGCTATCACTGTTGCCTTGACTCCACAGGAATGATGTAACTCAACCCAGAGTTTAAAAGACCATGACAGTTTTCTACCAATGTTAGCTCTTTGAAAATGTTTCCTATTCTATAATTAGGCAGGTAAATCTGATGTCACCAAAGGTTACCTAAAGTCAGTCTGGTTTCTCCTTGCACTTAAAGATCTGCTAATGTCACCAGACCTTGGTGGGACAGCAGTGCTGCCTTAGACTTGTAGCCTTCAGTTCTCCTCATGTCTTGGCTGTGAGGAGGTGCTCACAGAGGGGTTGCAGACCCCAGTCTGCTCATGTAAGATGCTGCAGCAAGACTGCCTCCTTGGAGACAATTATTCCATTAAGCTCTTAACTAAGTCTAATGTATATAATTGACAATAAAATTTGAGGATTCACTTTTTGTTGTCATTACACTGATTACTTTCATTGAAATGAAACTCATTTTGAGGCATGAGCAGGTCTGGGTTTCCTATGAGTTTGGCAGCTGGAGAAACATTGTTTTCCTTCAGGCACTTCCTCAGGATAAAGTGTTAGATGCTTATGGGTATTGAAAGCCAAGCTGAGGGCATTACTGGATTAAATAGTGGGTAAGTAAGTGGTAAAGAATCATAGTTGTATGATTGATATACAGTGTTTTTCTTCTGAGACTCTTAAAGAAAGACTCACATCTACTCCTCCTCCTCCTCAGAGGCAATGCTTTCACAGGGGTGTTTAATGCCATGTGTCTGTGGAGGTGTGAAAGTCCTACTGGAAGGTTTAGAGAAGAAATTCTGTAGCAATCACACTCCTTTTGAAGAGGAGCAGGCAACAGCTGCCTTTCAGATTTGTTTCTTTCTCTGGTTCCAAGATGAAATACTTTTTCTGCTATTATTGTGACTTATTTGTATCAGAAATGCCAGTGTGAGGATTTACAGACATATGTTATCAGTGTCTTGAGAGAAAGAAATGCACCCAATGCCACTGTATGCTTACTATCCTTTCCCATTACAGCTCCATCCCTCATCATCCCTGTTGAAGAGATTTGGTTTGGTGCTAGGCATCATGAGAAGCACAGATTTGATCTGTAATTTCTGAATGTGGGCAGAAAGCATGTCTAAGTACTTATGGGTTACAAACTGGAGGTTAGGGATAGTATCCAAGTTACCACACTATGCAACCTGTTGAGTAGCTTAAGTAGACTTCAGGTCATAGTCCCCTGAGATGCGTTAGATGCCCCAGAGAGCTATGAATCTGAATCTTCTCAGGTTAAGCAAGCTCCAATGTCTAGCTCTTCCTGGATGAGCACAAGGCTGGATACTATCAAGCATTTCCTCCTCCTTTCTCATCACCAAAAAGAGACATGTGTAGACCAGCCAAGTCACTCTGCCTCATTCCTTTCTGAATCAGGCACCAATACAGGAAGGTGAGGTGCCACCTGAGGTGAGAGGTGCCTCTTCTGGCCACCTGAAAGAAAGACACTGCTAGATATGTGCTCTTGTCTTTGGCAGCTCAGGTTGACCAAAGATTTTCCACAACCACGAATCTGGTCATTCAAATCTAACCTGCCACCATGAATTTCATGCCTGTAGCCACTGCTTGGTTTTTCAGTAGAGCAGGTTTCACTATGACTCCCTTGCTCTCTGGATTAAGCCTCCAGAGACTAATTCTAGGGCTGAAGTTGCAATCTATCAATCATGCCCAGCTTCTAGGTGCCTAAAAAGCGAGAGAGAAGGACACGCTGAGCCTCCCCAAATCCCCTTGTCGGCGCCTGCTTTTTCATCACTGAATATCAAAGTGTTCAACATTAATCCTGCAAGTCTTCCTGCAAGACAGACAAGTCTCTGACTCAGTGGTGCACACAGAAAAGAACCTCTTCCACTACAAAACAGGGAGGTGTTTCCTAGCAGAAGCTCTGCTAGGCACACGCACAGGAGTCCCGCAACCCACTGAAATCAGAGAGAAATGGCAGGGGCTATGTATATAAAAGATACATATATGAACATATGTATAAATATATATGTATGTAATATATAAAAATTATATATATAATATATTTTATCTTCTCCCTGGCCTCTTTGGCAAAAGGAGAGTGGGTGGAGACAGACACTTTGGCTCCACGCTCACCTAGGAGCCCTTTCAGACGCCCGATGCGTTGAGCAACAAGGAGGCAGCAGTTTCTGTCTTCATTTCTGTGTGTTGACAGGAGGAGAGGAGACTTCTAACTGGCTCAGCTCGTTCCCTGTGCCAAGGCCCAGTTCTCATGGGGGTAGCAGAAACAAGGTGGATGAAGAGCCACGAAGGAGGGCTGCTGTCACACAGGGAACTCAGCCAGGTTTTCATGTGGGTGAACTCCTACCTAGTGTTCCAAATCCCAAACTCAATCCAAACCTGAGGCTGCCACATTAAAGTCAAGTCAGGCTCCAGATTCCTGGCTCCTAACACCCTGTGATGCACAAGAGATGGCCAGCATGGGGGGGAAGGTGTGGGAGATCCCAGTCACAAGGGAAAGTACTGTTTGGGGAGATTCCAGCCAAAACCACTTCCATTCAGGGCCAGCCAGTGAGGTCTGTACCATGATGTCCTGCCCATCTCTGATTTTCCCACTGGTTCTCCACTTGAAGGAAGATTTGTGTTATTTTTCTTGCTTGGACTTCTCCAGGTTGACCTTGTAGAGTGTCCTGCCCCCTGAAGAAAAAAAGCCAAGCCCAGGAAGCTGATGTGCTCTAGGGGAAATAGAAATAAAACTGGCCCCTGAGTGGAAAGCTGCAGCATACCACTTTCTTCTAAGACCAATTTGCCAAGATGGAAATGTTCTGGAGGCAAAGGGATTACACCAGACATGAACCTGTCTTGCTGTGTTTTGTGAAAAAAAATGGGGTGTGTAGAGTAGAGCTGCCTTCAGGCACGTTCAGCCTGCAGAACCTGTTCACCTCAGTAGAAAATAGGATTTACTGCCCTCGACTGCATCGTGTGAGCTCTGCTCCCGTGCAGGGCAGCATTTCTAGCATTAAAAAGAATTTCTAGCATTAGTTTAAAATGTATACAGATGGCAAGAAATGTTTCTCCTGCCTCAGAAAGTGCTGAAGGAAATCCTGACCACAGAGATGTGAAGCCAGAGTACAGTGAGACTTGCTGTGCATGTTTGGTGGTGTAAGCTGGATCTAGTTTCTTACATAAACTTCACCCAAAATTCACTGGTGTGTGAGGCCCAGTATGACCATTCTTTGCAAATGGAGCATTTGCTACTGCCAGTTTAAATACACCTGCATGCATCCACACATGGACACTGAAATTTTGTTGGTCTTTATGGCAGTTTAATTTTTCCACAATGACTGAGTTTCTCTGTCTCTTCTCATGGTGCACAAACAGCACCAATAAGAAAAGTTCATGCTCCAGCTCAGTGATCATATTACACTTCTCTATTCCAATCCATGCCAGATATATCTGTAGATTAAAAGCAACCTTTAAGCTATAAATAACCTCTCAGGCTCTCTTATGACAATTCATTTATTTGCATTTTGTTCCCTCAGACACATCACATAACATCAGAGATGTAAATTTTTATCTGGCTGGCTGTCAAACTCATACAACAGAGAACTACTATTGCTTGGAAAACACTTTGAAAATGGATAAAACCCCAGACATGAGTATCTGAGGAGTTAGGCTTTAGCTGGCTTGGACCCCCACTCTCCCATGAGGTTGCTTTGGGATGTTTTGTGTTTGGTGCTGTGGCTCTGAGCTCATCAGGTGCAGTCAGAAAGAAGTGACTCATGGATCCATTTGAACCCAAGAGGAGGAGGTGAAAGGGGAGAGAGGACATGCATCAGTGTGTGGGTACGTGCACAACACAATGTGAGGCATGCAGTGCAGGTGAAGAAGCAAGGCAGGGAAGTTGTCTTGAGCAGCCACAGAGGAGGGAAGGCTCCCTGCAAGAGGTCTGGCTGCAGTAGCCTCCTGTAGATGCTGGAGGAGCCATTGTCTATAGCACCAAGATATCTGCTCTAACATGGGCACTATGTGAAATGTTTAGGGTTATATGCTACAAACACTGCCCCAAATGAGAAAAATCAGCAAGGCCAGACACAGGCACAAGCAGGTTGTGATGGAACAGGTTGCTCAAGGATGTCCCATCCCTGGAAACATGCCAGGTCAGGTTGTCTGTGTCTCTGAGCAACCTGATCTAGCTATAGGTGACCCTGCTTGCAGCAGGGGGTTTGGACTAGATGACCTCTAAAGGTCCCTTCCAACTCTAATCATTTTATGATTCTATGATTCAGCTTGAGGTGGTTACTTTGGATCTTATGCTTCTGGGGTACTTTGGAGCCTGTCTCTCCCATGTCTTGCATCCCTCCTGGCAAGCTGCCTCTTATTAGCTGTTTTGCCAGAGCTGCTGCCTCTCTCAGCTTGCTTGATGGGAACAGATGACTTTGATATGCAGGAGTGGAGGGTTACCATGGACCAGCCATCAGAAGGCAACGTGCTCCACCCTGGGGCAGTTGGCTTGGAGGTGAAATCTTAACTGGGAGAGCTGGGATGCTAAACAGAGCAGTGGGTGGTGCTGAAGACAAAGGCCTGGAGATGAGAGTTTCACAAACTCTTGGAAGAGTTTAAGATCCTGCTTATGAATCTATTAGTTCACCAAGAAAGTAAACAAGGGCCATATTCTGATCTCAGGGATGCCATTGCTAATACAGATAATGGCACTGGTTTCAAGCAATTCTAGAGGTGATGATCTTAAACCACTAAACTAGTGATAAAACTCCTCATGATTCAGTGGAGCTGAGACACAACTGCAATGCATTTTCAAATGCAAACCTGTCAGACTCCAGAAACCCAGCTGTGTCCTTGCCTGCATCCCAATCAGTAATTTTAACCCAAATGAGATGTCCTATAGCTGCAGCTATTAATTTAGACCACCATGTGCTTTGAAGTGAGGTTGTGGAATTATTTGAATAGCTGTGAAAAATAAATCAGTTCAGCTCATTCTCATATGCTAATTGGCATACAAGGTGACAGGACTAGAAAGGTACTTCCAGGGTCACAGAATCTGCTTCTACTTGGTTGTGGGAATACCTCAAGCTCCTTCCCAAGAAGGAAATATCAAAGCAGTACACAGCATCTGGGAAAAATTCTTACCAGGGACTTGTGAAATGTCATCCATATATCCTTATCTCCTTCAGCCACTGCTTCAAATGGCTTCTGCAAACACAGGGAGAAAAAGAATCCCATCATTGATTTAAAGTCAGCTTGCAGTTGACTGTGAAATTAAATGTAAGCTGTACACAGATACTTTGGGTAAATCTGTTGGCATTTGAGAATAGTTAGCTTTCTGTCAATATTTCTATTCCAAAACTATTTGGAAGATGGGTAGGTGAAATCTTGTTACTTAAGTTATAATGCACTGAGCAATAACATATCTCTATCATCACCATCATCATATTTTGATCACAGCTAGCATTTAAAATGATCAACTAACAATTATTCAACCACCACCATCTATCAAGATTCTTGAACAAGCTATAGTCAGTGAAGCTGGTAACACCAGAAATAACATAAGAACCTGAGACAAAACTTGTGTATTCATAAATAGCCATGATGAAACTTTGGCTTAGTAAGTATTACCAAGTTGCATGGTAGCAAGACAGTTGATAGTGGGAGAGGATGGCAAGCTGCTTTTGTATTGTCAGTCAGTGATGTGTTGAGGCAGGAGCCCATGGGGATAGATTCAGGTACCCACTCATAAGACATCCTCCCTGGCCAGCAGCTCCTGTGACCCACTGCCAGACACACCAGGGTGCATAGGTGCAGGTGCCTCAACATGCACATGGTAACATGGAGCTGCACACTCTCACCAGAGCCCATCTCCCCATCATGGGCTCTCCATCATCAGCTAGGTGACTCCCTGTCACCTTACCTGTGACCTTATTAAGAAAGAGTTATTTGTCCTGAAAGTTGTTGGGATCCAAAAAGAAGTGGCATTTCCTGGTGCAGAACCAGGTGAAAGGGATGAAAACAGGAGAGTGAGAAGCAGCAAGGGAAGCTATGGGCTGTCCTTTCTTTGGGGACCTCCAGCCTACTCTTTGGAGAAGAGATAAGGCTAGGAACAGGGAAAAAAAAAGAAGTTTGAGATTTCTACAATAAATAATTTGTGATAAAATGTATTTACCCTAATTATCCTCAAAAAGTTATAGAGTTTGCACATATTTCTGGTTGATTTTTCAGCTTGTGGTGGGTGTTGTCATCTTCACAAATTGCACTAATCAATATAACAGCCATAGGTCTCTCTGATAGTAACAGATTTCCATGTTTTTTCCATTCCCTAACATCTCCCAGCAGCATGTGACCGTGCCTGGTGTGCCAGCAGTGCCTGCTTATGGCTCCTGTGACCTTGCTCTTGGGGAAGACAGAGAACAGACCACTGAATATTGTGAAAACACTGTCTCAATCTGGCAAAACATCTGTAGAAAGTATCTTGGGAGACTGCCCTCCAGGCTTCCCACTTGAATCTTTCCATCATCACTGATGCTGGTACAACTCCAGAGACAGCAGCAGGGGCTACTGCTGGCAGGGGAAGTCTGCACCTTTGCAGTATGTCCTGGTTCATGCCTGGTGACACAAGAAGAGGAAGGCTGAAGACCTATTTACACAAGCCTCCCCCCACCACTGCAGAGGCACCTGTTGTCACAACCATGCCACATTGCAGGGAAGGAAAACAATGTTGGGTGGAGGTTCCTTGAGCCTGCTCTGCATGCACAGGGCTGGCTGGCTGCAGGAACGAATGCCCATGTGTTGCAGGTACTACCTGAGGTGCAGGCTCTGAAGCCTGGTGAAAAATACATCAAGATGAAGGCAGTGTGAATTATTTAAAGTCAAAACAGGCAATATTTTCTCAAGCAGGAGTGATCAAGCCTCATAGAAGCAACTAGTGACTGCAGGTGTCTGGTTCTGCAGGGGCATTTGTATCCTGGAATGAAAAGACACCAATACCTTTGCAAATAACTCCCTTTTAGAGTGTAACATGGTATATACATCTATATAGCCACACATATACTAGCTGAGACATAGCTTAAGAAATAACAATATAATGGGAGAAAGAAAAGGTTTCCTACATCCAGAGTTTGAAGTTTCATTGCAGAGAGTTATGTCTGAAGCATTGCTGCAGCACACTGGCACATACCAGCCATCAACTGGCTTGCTTTGAATCATGGTGCAGTAAGTGTGTGCACATATAACATTGTTTTTATCTTTCTGTACCAAAAAGCTTACCATTGCATTGCCTCCAGATGCTGTCTTCTTCAATTTGAAGTGCAAATCCTGCATGTTTTTATGTAGCATCAGTCAGACAGGAGGGTCCATCTCCTTCTCTCACCTGCCCACCCTCCAGAGCCACCGCACACCTGCTCTGATGGCTGAGAGAGTTCATTTGTCTCCCTCTGCTTCTTGTTTTGCTTTCTGGTTTCTTCCTACATTCCTTGAAGTCTCCTATGTGCCTCAGAGAACCAAAGAGCTCCTGGTTGCATCCAGCTCTCCAGCTGGCAGCACTAAGGCAGAGATGCTGTTGTTGCTCCAGCACAACCAAAACGTTCCTGGTGGCCACCACTGCAAGGAGAGCACAGCACAAATGAGAGGTTGGTGGGAAAACACAGCCCAGCCTGCAGTTGGTCTGGTGGTCAGGTAGCAACTTGAGAAAAGGTTGCAGGATACAGTGATAAAACCTCCTCTGTGATGTCTATGCTGTAGCTCCACAACTGCAAAGCCATACTCATGGTGAACACAAGTTCAGAGGCACCCTCAGAGGATTTTGCTGTAGAAACCCTGAGAAGAACACAGGAAAAAGTCCTCTCAAAGTTTAATTTTGTAGCATACAATTTTTTAAGCCATAAAAACTGAGTGAGCTTAATATCTCACATCAAGGCAAAAGGAATTTGCCTTATCCCCAATATTAGGAAATGTCAGGACAATTCAATCTCCAGGCAGTGCTGTGACCCTTTGAAAGCATTTTTGTGGTCAGGGTGTGCTTCTACATCTAAAATTACCTTCAAAGTGATTTTTCTCCTTTTTTTTTTTTTAAAGAACCCAGGCTTTGGGTTCATAAATAAAGAAAAGAAGGCAAAGTAAAGGAGACCAGATCTTAGCACTTCCCAAAGCAAAGGAGATTAAGAAGTTTTTTAAAACTGCTTTATGAGCCATGGACTCCTGGCCTTCCCTTGATCTGTGTGTGCACAAGAATGAAAAATGGCATCTCTAGCTAGAAAGATCCCTTGAGATGGTGAGATCCCTTTACAATTTTAAGCCCTCTTGAGAAGGCAGACTCCACCTTCCCCTTCCTGGGTCAGACTTAAAGTGCTATTGTCACTTAATGCAGAGTACCAGGGGCTGTGGACCTAGGTTTTCATTTTTTAGCAGTGGCTCATTACCAGTGATCTGTATCAGTTTCATAGTTCCCAGCCATGAGACCTGAGATTTGTATAAATAATAATGGAGACACTGTAATTTATGCCTCTCCCCCTCCCCCCTTTCCTGGTGTGCACTGATGTAAAGAAGCACAATTGCTATCACATTGTTTTGAGTCAATAAGTGGTAAAAATTTTCATCTGCAGAGAGCACTGGTATGTGCAATGTGATTTGAGCCTGTGGACTGTGGTCCCAGGATGGAAGAAAAGACAAGGAAAGGGTGGGGGTTTTGGTTTTTTTGTTCTCCTTTGTGATACCACAAAAGCCCTTTCAAAACTGGCCTGTGAGTCCAGTGGTGGGCTAAGCCTGAAGAATGAACCAAACCAGTAGCCCAGCTGAACAGCAGGAGTCCTGTCCCTCAGAGGTGCTTTTCATTCTTGTTAGATGTATTTGGAATAACCCTGTTGCCTATTTGTTAGAGTTGCTTTCCCTGGCTTGTCTGAGAAACTGTTCTGCAAAGACTCTGCATCATGTGAGTCCCCATGGACATGAAGCACATCTCAGCTCATCAAAAGGAAAAGCTAGAAGGGCCTTGGAAGGCCAACTCAACATATCCATACTGTCCTTGAGATATGTTTGTCCAATTAGTTGTCCAATTGCACCTCCAGGAACGGTGACTCCACCACTGCCCTGGGCAGCCTGTTCAATGCCCAACAACTCTTTCAGTGAAGAAATTGTTCCTAATATCCAATCTAAACCTCCCCTGGTGCAGCTTGAGGCCATTTCCCTTTGCCCTATCACTGGTAACCCTGGAGAAGAGACCAACCCCCACCACTCTAACCTCCTTTCAGGGAGCTGGAGAGAGTGAGAAGGTCTCCCCTGAGCCTCCTCTTCTCCAGGCTAACCAACCCCAGTTCCCTCAGCTGCTCCTCACAACACTTGTGCTCTAGACCCTGCACCAACTTCCTTGCCCTTCTTTGGACACACTCCAGCACCTCAGTGTCTCTCTTGTAGTCAGGGACCCAAATCTGAGTCCAGTATTCAAGGTGCAGCCTCACCAGTGCCCAGTACAGGGGAATGATCACTTCTCTGGTCCTGATGGCCACACTATTTTGGATACAGGCCAGGATGCTGTTGGCCTTCTTATGGTGGCCCTGAAAGCCATCTCTTGCAGAGAGACCCTGATGATAGCTAGAGGCTGAGGGCAAGAGCAGAGACCCTGCCTAGCAGGATGTCTTCATGGGTTGCCTATCAATTAGGTTAATATCCACTTGTGGTGGATAATGAAAGTCTGGTTTCATGAATCCACTGACCATATTTTGGTCTAGATTTACCCAGACCAGGTGCTAAAAACCAAATACCTAGTGAAGTTGTAAGTATCTTAAATTCATGCACTGACATTTTCCTGTCCTTTCTTTAAAGGCTCCATACCACCTCTAGAATGCATAATGTTGGTTACCTCTCAGTAGGGAAAAGTGAAATCTTGATTTCTATTATTTTTAAGTGGATTTTTTTTTGTTTCCTGCAGAACTGTAGGCCAGAAGCATGTGATTGAAAGGCCAGAGTAAGGTAACAAATGTTAATTTCATTGTATGGTAGATGTTGGAAGTGAAAGCCAGAAATCACAAGCTTTTCAATGTGACACCTAACATGATTGCTCTTAGATACTGGCCTGCTTTATTTCTGAGACTTTAAAAACTACCCTGTGAATACTTATAGTGATCATAATAAAACCACTGCCTGAGAAGTGTGAATTCCATTTAGCCTTTTCAATGAAGCACTTAGTGGGCTTTGTACTGGGTGGGCATGACCTGAGAAAAGGCCTATCATTTGACTATGAAAACATGGCTTAGTTCCAGTGCTAACAGCATAGCTCTGCTAAAATAACTTTGGTGGATGCAACCACCTATAATTTTTGTAACATCATTGAAAAAATTGTTTTCCTTACAGCTGTGTTACTTGTGTATGGGAGAAAGTTTTTTTTTGTATGCATTAATAATACTGGTTTGACTAGATATCTTTAACCAAAATGGTGAAGAAGCATCTCTGGAGGCTTGGAACACATCTGTGGAGGCTTGGAACACATCTCTAGGTGCTTGTTCCAGTGAAGGGTGAAAGCTCTCAGGTCTCACCTTAGCAGTGCTCTGTACTCCACTCTATTATCTCTCCATTTTGCTTCTCTTTTGTGAATCTCAATACAGCAATTTGAGCCACATCAGTCATATACTACCAGAGGGTATAAAAATATGATGCAATGGAAACTATGACATTCAGCACTCAGAGTGATAACCTGAAAAAAGGCACTGGTGGAATAGAAGTTGTTCCTTTGACCCTGTTCCCACTCAGCCTGGTTATTGAGCAGTCTAACTCTGAATACCTCACTTTTAATTCCTGAGTGAATCCAGCCCAGGGAGCACTGTATTTGCCATCAGTTCACACTGTTCAGTACCTTTTCTTTGTTTCAGCTGACATGGAAGGTGAGACTGACTCTTATGCTAGGCTGTAGCCTCTAACTTACACCATCACTGACCCCAATGAAAAGATGGAATGTGAAATGCAGGATTGTGAGCCACTCTGACTGCACAAGGAAGGCTCAGGACAACTACACATACTCACTGCAAAGGCAACAGGAGAGGTGTTTTTGTATCGACACCCAAGGATTTACATGAGGGCAAGTACCTTTTTCACTTTTGGGTTCTGTTTGCCTTGAT
This sequence comes from Galbula dea, assembly GCA_013399015.1. NCBI lineage: Eukaryota > Metazoa > Chordata > Aves > Piciformes > Galbulidae > Galbula > Galbula dea. The sequence goes on along the minus strand of VWZX01008441.1, from coordinate 33,728 downwards.
CTAATCCTGCTATCTGAAACCCCACAGGGAAATATTTCAACACAGAGAGAGTCTTAAGTGATTAAACTGTCATGAAACACACAGACACTGTTGGTGGGGTTGATTGGCTCTCGCCGTGCCTTGACGCAGCTGTGGCTTGGGTGAAGCAGAACTGGTTATGAGGCAATCAGACAAGGATGGGCTCATGCCAGAGGTCAGGGGAAGCAGCTAGAGGAGCACAGATGGCTATTTTCTCCTTCAGCTTTTCTCTTTTTCAGTGCTGGTGATTTGTGACACTTAGTGAAGGAGAAAGGTGTCCCCACCACAGCCCCCATCATTATGGACTGGAGTTACTCAGCACAGTACTGTGGGGACCCAGCACCTCCAACCTTCACCCTCAGCAGAGCCAATGCAGAGCCCTGAAGGAGGTTTTTGCAAGAGATGGTCAGAGCCTGGGGAGTCACCCTGGTTTCTAGGTTGCTTCTGCACACAGGTCAGGAGCTCATTTTAAGGGGTTCCGGCATGGCTTCATTACTGGTGCATATGTAAATCAGGGAAATTATTGGTGTAGGTGATGTCTGTCATTCCATCTCTTGACTCTTCCCCATTTTCTTCTTTGCACATTATTTTATCCATCCTGAAGGAACTGCATCCCAGCCACATTAGAGTGTCCTTTCTTGTGTAATAGCAAGGAAGCTTCAACTGCTGACTGTGAGGCATGACATGCTATTGAAAAGTGAAGGAACTCTGGAGCTACATTTCTGATTCTGTTCACACTGTCACAGTATCTACTGAGCAGGGAGGCACCCACTAGGATCATTGAGTCCAGCTCCTTAGCCTAAGTTCACCAAATCCTTTGCTTTGTTGGCCAGAATATTGTGCCACTTAGTCTCCAGCTGGATCAGAGTGTGCAAGGAGGTACTGGCAACTTCTCCTTTCACAAGGGGTTGAAAGAGCTTGGATAAACTCTTGGATCCTCCTATTAAAAGATTGTTTTAAACACAAACTGTGCATCCCAGCAAAGGTTAAAGGAATGTCAAAATGGAATGATTTGCATATCACTAAAGGCAGAGAAACCATGCCTATGTGGCTTGGCTTAGTGGTGTTTCTGTGCTGTGGGAGGATCCCTAAGCAGGAATGAATTCCCTCCCCAGTAGGGTTTTGTTAGAGTTTAGAAAGAAAATCAGGTAGCTGAGATACAGCTGGTACAGACTGATGCTGCTCAACTGGAATCTAAGCTGTCACTTCTGTAAATCATGGCAGCAGCTTAACTAGTCACAGCTGAAAGTCCTTGATTTGTAGGCACCAGGTAGTAAATTCTCTCCTAAAGCAGAAGGCTGTGAGCTTAAGAACCTGACTGGGAACACCCATCCTGTAGTACATGTATTTGCCAATAAGCCTCTATTAAGGGACCAAAGGAAGACAACACAGCTGGGACTGGTCAAGTGGAAGAGAAGTAAAACAAAACACCCAGCAGTTTTGTGGCTTCTGGAATACCACAAAGGGATTAAAGATGTAAGATGTAGGCAAGAGAAGCTGAATCTTGGCCTTTCAGTAAATGGTCACCTTTCTGTTAGCACATTTCTTGGGTTATGCAGTGTTCCTGCTGAAGTGTTCTCATGTTCCTTGGGCTAATTCAGGCTCATCCAGAACTTTTCCAGCATGTAGGCCACCTCCCCAATTTACTATAGGGACCTTCTTTTTAAAGGTCAATCATGGATGTTAGGTTGTAACCATCTACATCTACATCCATAAGCTTTTATGGCCAATTGTGCTTGAGAGGTGGAGTTCAGCTTTGAATTTAACACACTCCTGAACCATCTGTACCTGCTCTCTAAGCTTCCTCTCTTCTCTCCAGCTAGCTGGTTTCCTTCAGTATTTCTTCTCCTTAATATTCATCCTGTGCTCATCAGTTTTTATGACACAGTCCAATAGGCTTATTGGTGCACTGCCTGGTTTAATAAAGCCTGTCTGGTTTTTGGGCTTGGAAAAGCTGCCAATAAATGGCATATTCCTCATGTTGGGAGGAATGCATGTGGAATATCCCATTCACCTCTGAATACAGAGCTCCTTAAGCTTTTTGATTCTCACAGTGAAGATATGTGACATAAAAACTTAAGAGAGGTTGAAGATTGTTTGAGGAGAGTCATCTGACAGCATATAAAGAGTTGGGGGCACATTATATCACAACAACATTGCTGTGATGCACAACATGCAGAAATGTCTGGCTGTTAAATGGTCAAACTGCAATGCTGGCTAAAGTTGTGGGGGACTTGCTTCTGGAAAATCAAGTTTCTAATAAAAACCCCCAAGCACTTGGAGTAATTGCTAACAATAACCTGGACTATAGTGCTTCAGTTGTACAGTTCAGGAACATTAAACCTCTTAACCTTTGAGTTGCCTACTTGATTTTAAATGAATATGATACTCAAGATGATAACAACTGTGCTGCTTCATTCTTTATTAAGGACACACATGATTTCTCCCCTGCACATTAATGCTGTCATTATAATAATAAAGAATGGCAAAAATACAGGTATCAAAAGATTATTAGTACCTTCTAGACAGTCTTTTCACAGTTCCTCTTTCTAGAACTACACCACTCTAATTAGTGTAACAAGTATTGCTACATTCAGTGTCAACAATAATATTGGATGACACAGGAACTTAAAGGGACTCATTTGATCCATTGTTCTGTCTGGAATCTGTTGGAAAAAAAACCCTATTTCATGTTTGCCCTTCCCCTGTGTTTCTTCTACACTGTGCAGAGAAAAGCAACAACAATAGCACCCATTTTTTTGGGATTAAGTTGAATCAATCTGTACATCATAGGGAAAATCTGCTTTCTTCCAGAACACCACTGCACAAACATACTCCATCCAACACAAACCATTCTGTTGAGGTGAGATGCATTTGCATGCTAAAAGATCTTCTCCACATCAAAATGTAGATGCTACACAAAAGAAAAGAGAGGCCAAGAAGAAAAACATGTTTTGCTAACAACAGCAAAGGCAGCTCAGCTTTTAGTAATGGATAAGGTAAAGTATTTGGCTTAGAATCAGCTAACCTAAGGTGTTATCAGAGCAGCATCAATGCAACCATGAGGTTAACAGGGCTAAGCTCCCATGAAATGCTGTGGTTACCTATGTCCATCTGCACTCCTGGTACCAAATGAGCATGGAAGGCATCCTCAAATGGGCAGCATGCTGCAGCAGGGTGCCTTTAGCCTATCCAAAAATCCCATTGGATAACCCCAAGCTTGAAACACCAGGGAATTTTCCTGAAACTAAACCAGTTTTCACTTAAAACTACTAGAAATGCTTTTACCACAAGAAAGATTTGATGAGCAGGCACAGACCAGATTAATTAGCCTGTTTGCAACTCAAAGCAATTCTATGCATCAAGGTTGGAGGGAGGCAAAGAAGCCCTTGTGTTTTTACATAAACAGTGTGAAAGATTTTAGGTCACCCTCAGGACATGATCCATTCTGCCAGTCACATTCTAGTCATCCTTCTCAGTAAATCAAGGTAAGCTACCAGTGCAGAGGGGCTGACTTTTAAGAGGGAATTAAATATTGCTACATAACCCTCACCAGATGAGCTCATCAAATGGAATTTTTGTTTTCCATTAGATGTCTCCTGGTTTTATTAGCCTCCTCCTTTTCAAGTCCACACCTCCTTCAGATCACTGTTCCAGCATTTCAGATGTTATCCTTATTTATGTGCAGTGGATTTGGACTAGATTCACAAAAAGACTTGCTCACCTAGCACCATTTCCCTGCCACTGTACTTCTCAGCACCACCATTTGCATTCCCATCGACCTGCTGCATATGCCCAGAGGTGTCTACTTCCCTGCCAGAAAAATTCCTAAATATTGGCCCAGAACTTGCCAAGGTCTTAACAGTGTGAGCTTCTGAGCACCTAAATCACATCTAAGCTCTCTTGGGATTTGCAAACAAAGCGTTTCCCCTCTCTTGCCAGGCCTGACTTGACATGCATTTTCAGAGCACACCTTCCAGATCAGGCACCATGTAAAGCTCAGGAAAAAAAAATGATGGTGGATCTCCATGTTTCAGCAGTCAGAGCAACCACACAGCATGTGTGGAATGAGGTTCTTCCTCTCTGAGATTCCTATTTTCCTTAGAATCACTAAAATCATATATAGCTGGTAGGGATCTCTGGAGATACCACAACTCAAGGTGGGATGGGCTGTCACTGTCATCCAGTCCTGACTGATCTCTTCTTAAAGACCTCTGTAGCTTCTTCAGCCAAGCTGCTCTGCTCATTTCCTACCCTTACCCAGTTCTTCCCACTGAAGCTCAATCCTTGCTTTATCCCCTACAAACACTCAGGACAAATCTTTCCTCTTTGCAGCAGCCTTTAGTCTAGACTCATTTTGTCACTCCTTAGCAATTTTTTAAGGCTAGGAAATCCCAATCCTTTTGCCCTTCCTTCAGAGATTCTATTTTCTCCAGCCTTTCTCATATTTGCTCCATGAAACCTTTCTGCTTGTCTTGTGTCCTTCTCAGAATGTGGCACACAGGACTAGAAGCAGCATTTGCAGCATCACAAAGTCCATCAGTCCAAAAGATGAGACCTTGATGTATGTCCAGACAGTCAATAGTGCTGTTTCCTCAGGTGCAGAGTAGGGATAACTTAAAAATAAGAAAGGAAAAGGTAAAAAGAGAAAGAAATTCAAATAAGCTTCACATGCAGGCATCCTATCCTTCAAGAAGCTGCTTTGGTACTCTGGAAGCCACATCTCTGACCATGCAAGGCATGCTCTGCTGGGTATAAGGCAGAGGGATTCAGATGCTGTAGCACCTCATATCTCACCTGATCAAGCCTGATGTGGGTGAAAAGAGTGAGGAGAGGGCAACATGGGGGTCCTGACAGGTAAGCTAGGTGCATACAGTCATGTTTGGCTGCTAGTTGCTTGGCTCTGAGACAGCAAGTGATGTGTCAGCAACAGCGAGAGACAGCTGGGAGGAGGAGGAGCATTTTGGGTTGCTCCTGAGATGTCAAGCCCATCCACATTCCCTTTGTGCCTTTCTATATTCATGTTTGAAATGAAGGAGGATACAAATCTGACATCCAGCAGCTGGGATGAATCAAGAGCAGACTGAGTCAGTTCACAGTAAGGACCTCACATTTCAGAAGTACCCACACATGGCACATGATTAAAACTAACTGCTTGGAAATAGCTATTCTGACTCCAGACAGAGGCAACCCAAGAGGTCATGTGGTACAACTCAAATGGAGACTAGAAAAGCAGACAGATGAACCTGTGTTAGTGAGGGAACAACCACCAGCAGCATCTCAGCAATTTCAACAAGGCTAAAAATCCCCCTCTTTATTTTAGTGTGGGTACAGCCATGTGATGGGTGCTGTGAGAATTTACAACCAGAGATGCTGTGACTGAAAGGATCTGTCAGGTCATTCAGTCTCTTCTCCCAAATAATAAATAATTTGTTCCTTAGTGAGACCAGAAAGGAATTACAGCTCATACTGAATTCAATTATCTGCCTAAAAAGGCAATGAGAATCTAAAGACTTGCAAGCAACCTTTATCATCTTATTTATTTCCAAGTGATTTCCTGAAAGTAGTCACAGCTTGATGCTTTTGTGAGGTCCCATAACTCCCTTCTCAGAGAAGATGTATTTAAAGTAATCATCCATTTATGCCATTTATACCTGGCAGATAACTGAACACTAAGCACCATTTCAGATTTGTCTGATAGGAATAAAAAAGTAATAAATTTGAGAGACATTTCTATGAAAATAGGATTTCTATGGTATTTTAGGGCAAACACTCTGGCTTATGCTGTCTCTCTAATTTAGGTGTTAAATTTCTACCACTGGACCATGGAAGGGAGTCATGTGTGAGGCTTTGGTGTGCCACGAGTGTGTGTGTTTGTCAATGAAAAAGAAGTGTTTCATTTTCCACAGAGGTTCCTGCCATGCCCTGGAAATCAAGGAGGATGACAGCAGCACAAGCAGGAGAGCTGCAGTGGTGAATCAGACCTGGAGCTAACAGCCTATTTGAAGTCATGTTCAAACTGTGTTAATTGGCAACAGATAAAACATCCACACTGTTTGTTTTGCTGCTGTGAGGAGTCTGTGTTGAAAACCATCACTAAATCATAATTAACAGGCTTCAAGTAATCAATCAATAGTTATTTCAAGAAAACAAATTGTAAGCCAGAATCTTGGACTCAGCTTTCAAGTTTGATTTTATTTTATTTGGGGTTTTTTTTTTGTTGCTGGGGTTTTTTGGCTTTTTTTTTTTGTTTTTTAGGACAGCAATGTTGCAAAGCTGAAACTAAATCTAGGCTTGCACTTGATTAGCAACTCCTTCTTGTGGTTTTACAATGTTAAATTTGTACAAACAGATTAAGTGTGTTTTTTAAGCTGTTCCTAAATAGCCTGGGAACTAAGAATTAAGTGCAGATTCTGCCCAGCCCCTCCAAACCCAACACACCCTTCTCCAAGCCCAACACCTGCTGTTAAAAATACATCACACAATGGCTCTGATCTTATATATCAACAGATGTGAAGATGCCCAGAGGTCTCTCAGATGTTTGTGTTCCTGGGTCACGTGAGGGCACCAGGAAGGGGAGGGAAAATTATGCTGGAATTCCAGAGGTCACTGCTGGACAAAAATAGTGCAAATTGCACACATGTTGAGAAAAACAAAAGGTTCAGAAATCTGGAAATTTGGCCAAGTTGCTTTACTGAGGGCAAAGAAAGGAGAATACAGAAAAGAATGGGAAAGAATAATGTCACCAGGAGAAAGAAAGGACTCTTAGGATGAGTCTGCAGCCTCAAGCTGAAAACAATTTAAAGGTCCTGGGCAAGAAAAGGGAAGGTGACCTTCTCTCCCAAGCCTTCCCTGGGTGAGCTCCTAAATATTCCTACCTGCAGCTAGCTGATACATTTGCAGGTTACAAATAAGAATTACCATTAATGATCTGTTGCATGTTTTTATGATTCAGAAGCATTTGATTCCCAGTGCACCTGCCCACTCTGCATTTGCTTTATCTCTACATTTTTTAGCTAGGGAAAGAGCCTAGAATTTGGTCCCATGATTTTACTTGCCTGCTTACCCCCCATGACAAATCTGATTTATTCCCACCAGCAAGTCATTATTGAAATCAGGAAAAGCTTTGCAGCTCACCTCATGGAATTTGTTGTTTCCTTGGTCTTAGCCATTTATGGGTCTGCAGCTTTCTCTTTGCTCTGAGGAAGGTCTCCTGTAGTCCTGGCTGGAGGAAATGGTTGCTGGGAAGGGTCTTGTAGGGATGTAGAGGGGGATGAAAGCCTGGGCCATGCACACACAACACATGGCAGCACTAACAGGGCTCAGAGCTTCTCAAAATAATCAACTGAGCTGCAGTGACACAGCAAAATACATCATAATCACATCAATTATGCAATCACTATTTTGTGAAAACAAGCCTCTGGGATTTCTTTTTAAGTAATCAAAGAAATATCAGATGGGAAAACAATGAGCCTTCCTATTACAAACCAGCAAGTCTCCACTGGGGAAGGGGAGAAGAAAAAAAAGAAACCAGAGAGAGAAAACTAGCCCCAGATAGGCCATAGAAATGTCTAAGTCTGCCTGCAAGAATGTGACCCCTTGTCTTCAGCCCTGGGAGAGGGCAGAGCTGCTCAGTGCTGGCTTGTCCATGCCCTCTCCCCACCCATGGATGCTCTAAAGACCCTTTCTTGAGGATGCCACCAATGTGGCACTTTTGTTGGGCTTGGCAGGAGGAAAAGTGCCTTTCCTGGTACCCATCACTGTGGATTTCACACTTGGTTCTCCTCCAGCTGCACCTCACAAGCATTCTCAGTTCATGGTTCCCATGGACAGGCTGGTACATCCCATCCCAGGAAGAGAGGAGCCTGCAGCTGCACCCAGGGGAACCCATGGTGCCCCCAGAATGTGCCACAAACCCAGGTCTCCTCTGCCCTTCAGCAGCCAGGCTATGAGCTTGTGCCATGACCACCTGCATTTTGGCAAGCTACTTTCTCAAAAGCCCTTACAAAAAGTTCATGGCACTGCACACAGAGGCCATAGAGAATTCCAACATCTTCTCCCCAGCAGACTTGTGCAAGTGCTCTCAGGCACTCTTGCTCCCAGACCAGGGGTGTGCAGGCCTTGGGGGATGGGTTACAGCTGCTGCAACCACAGCCTGAATTTGGCAGCAGGCTTTGGAAGGAACTATAAAGAAACACTTTGCCTTGCAGCTAAGAAGTCTGATAAAAATCTGTAAGCATGTGAATGGGAAGGGGGGAAAAAAGGGTCAAGTCAGTCCTTTCCCTTCCCTCTTGCCTTCCTCTTGAATTTTCAGATCACCCCTCGTGCCTCTAGCTGCTCAAAGGGGCAGTTGTATGGCACTCCTTGTCTCCTCACCCCAGTTACTGGCACAGGCATGGCTGGTGTCACCAATGAACCCATGGTGCCCATGTGTCACAGAGCACCCAGAGCTCCCACCCACCTGATGACCATCACTTCACGGAGCTCTCAGCCCACTGCAGGATGAGGAACAGCCACATTTCTACAGCCAGCACTGTCCCTCAGAGGTCAATAGAGCAATGTCTCCCTGGGAGGTGAGATGGATGAAGCAGGAGCCACATGGTGCTGAGGGTGCTGGCTCTGGGCTCCTGCCTTCCCCGGGAGCCCCATGAACCCCACCCCAAATGGGCTGGTGCACGCCAAGGTAATCTGGCCCCTGGGGGTAGGGATCTGGGAGCAGAGGGTAGCAGAACCCTGCCTTGCTGACATCAAGCGTGAATAATCAGGCTTTCATGTGGCTGAAAGGTGGGAGGGGTGAAGGTGGCAAATGCACCACCTTTCTGCCTGGAGCCAGGGCATGGACAGCTGCTGGTTCCTACCCCTTCCCTCCAGCCCTCCTTTCAACCTGGGCTGGTGGAGCCAGCCCTTCCCCGCCCCTCACAAAATGCTTTGAGCTCAAATAAGCCTTAGGAACCCCCCCTCCCCCCTTCCCTGGTGCTCCTTGTCTCTCCCCACCTCGATGTGGCCCCTCCTGCATTGGCTCTGGCTTGGCTCCCACAGTCATGAACACTCCATCCTAACCTAGGGGAATGCTTTTCTTGGGCTCCTTCTAAGGTATGACCCCACAGGGTTTGAAGGGTTCAGGCACCTCCTTGCCCATGGCATTGCATTGGTAGCTGGTGCTTAATCTCTTGGATGTTTCTGGACTGCCAGCTCCAAGAGTTGTCCCCTCTCTGTCCCTCCCCTGAGCAGAGGGAAAACCCTACAAAGCTGCTAAGGGTACTTAGGGCACATGGTTTCTCTGGTGGCACAGGGGACATTTCCCTCTGGTGTCCCCTATCACTGCCACCTGCAGCACCCCCAGCTTGCTTTACCTGCTGGAGAGCTTCAGTTTGTGCTCAGCTGGACAAGTCTTCACAGCAACATTAAAAACTGGGCAAGTGAGATGATCCAAGTTTTAAAAATAACAGAGGTTGAACAAAAACTGTTCTTCTTCTCCTTAATTGACAGAATTTAATCAAGGTGGTAGAAACCACCTTTGCCACCAGAGGAAACTTCTCCATGTATCTACCCTTTCAGTACCAGCTCATTCCTGTAAAGCACAAGGTTAGTCAAAGGGCCAAACAAGCTAATACTTTGGCTTCATTATTCAATGTCCCACCCAAAAAGTCTTCTTGTTCAAGATCAAAGAGAAGATTTCATCATGCACCCCCATTACTGCTTCCTCTCCCTCTCCTTCCAGCCTAGCTGTCTCTAGTCCTTACTTTCATTCTTCTTGACTCCCTTCATTTTCTGCCAACTTGTGTGTTGCCAAAGGTGCTTATCTCCCTTGTTCCATAACCCAACTATATGGATCTGGCTCTACAGATTCCAGTGCATTAACAAGCTAGCCAAAGGAAGGCAAACTCATTTATCCAGGAGTTGAATCTTTGCCTTGCACTTCCCTACAAATCTAATTAGAGGATTGCTCTGCTGGGAAATCTTTTCAATCTGCCTGCACTTCCCCAGCTCTGAAGGATGATGTTGGTGGGGGCATGTGAAAAGATGGGTTGAGTTTTCTCATGTTTGAGTTTCAGGACTTTTCAGCTTTGCTGTGGAGGGAGAGGGTGAGAGATCTCCTAGCAATTCTCTTTTTAGATTGTGTTTACATGCATCCTGAGATCACAGAGCTTGATTCTGCATAAGGGGGGTACCATGGCTGGGTGCTTGGGCATGGACCACTGCTGTGGACCCCAGGAGAAAGCTTTGGACAGTCAGCCCTGCACAAGACTGACCCCCAGAAAAGAAAACTAATATGGCAAATATAAAGACATCCTACTCCTATATGAAGTAAGAATTACTACAGGTAAGAGAGCTGCCTAAATATTTCCTGTAAAAATGTTCAAAACACCAAATCAAATGAAGCTTTGATTAATACACAATAGCAATGGAGATTTTTTGAGTTCTAGTTTTGAAGCAAAAGGAAAGAAAGCTGATTTGACAGGGTGGAGGCAATAGGAGACATTGTATTGTACACATCACACTGTATGAAGGGCAGCTATGAATTCAGATAGCTTGAAAGGAAAGGGAAATAAGTTTTATGTACAGATGCTTCTCATTTTCATTTCATTTACTCTAATGCTGTGTTTGTGCAGTCATATTTCTTCAGCTTAAATTTATAGTAACTCTAAAGAGACCAACAATACATTAAGACACAGCTATTAAAAGAAGAACTGGATCTACAGTTTGCAGTCAGCATTTAGTGCTCTGAAATATCAAGACATTCCAGGCAGCAGGGGAAGAAACTCAAATAAGCTTGAGGGAATCAGTCTTGAATTGGTCTCCCAACTTTCAGTTTACTGGAAATTCTGCTTTTGGCTTCAGTGATAATAGAGAAGAAACAACTATGGAAAAGTTTTGGAGCTTGGAGAGTCACAAAGGAGGCCCTGCTTCCAAACCTGATGCAAACTGAGGAAGGTTGAAGCAGCAGGTAGGGCACTGGATGAAGACTCAGAAGACCTAGGGGGAAGAAGACCTAGGAGGAATTTCAGCTCTGTACCAAACTTCTTTGATGGCACTGAAGAAACCCTTTAACCCTTCTCTGTCTCACTTCTACATCACTAGCAGTCTGGACTGCAACATTTCTGTGCAACCTTCTTTTAATTTTTTGCAAGCAAACCTCTCCCTGTCAACTAAGCATCCATCAATACCAACCAGAGCAGTCTGGCACTAGTGCAAGGACAGCCCAGACTATCCATTCACACAGTTTCCATAAATAAGATGCAAGCACAGAAGTAGAGCAGGGGAGATGCAGGCACTGGGGCTTAGCTTCTATTGCACTCCTGGTACAGCAAGTGTGCAGTCCCATTCCATGATGCACTGCAGCCACCCCTACCCTCTGGTTCAGCCTGAAAAAGCCCTAAAAAAGAAGATTCTACACTCACAGTGAGAAGAATGCTGAAGTTTTCATTTAAAGTATGTAAAGGCACAGGGTAGAATCTTAAGCAACACCTTGAGAAGAGGTAAAAAAGTAGAGGGAAACAGGACTGCATCAGAATCAACTTTTTTTATGTCCCTTTTTTTTTTCCCCTATGGTCTTTTTAGAGAAGAAAAGGGCATGGGAGAGAGGGAGAAAGAAAGGTCCGAGTTGAAGAAATGTAAATGTATGAATGAAACACTTCTAAGCACAGCCAGGTGTCTTGCCAGCTCAATGCAGAGAGGTCACAGAGAAAGAGAATGTCTAATCATTGGAATAAACACAGCTGTGCATACTTACATTTTCCATACCTATTTTGCTAGTGGGGGAAAAAATAATTGCTCCTCAGAAGATCTTTTCCAGCCACTTCTAGCTTCTTTTATTTTTTATCCAAATTTTCTGCTTAAGAAGTGTGTGAGAGTTGTTTTCTTTCTTTATTTTGGGTGAAAAAAATATAATTAAGCTCCCTACCTCAACTGGTTTTTCCCTTTCAGGTTGATTTTTAGCATTTGGAATGTTGCTTTGCCTTCCAAACATTTTGGGTATCAAATTGTAGGGAAGTGTGTAAAGACTTTCTTTTTCTTTTTGTTTTCAGGATGGAATTTAATACTTGTGAAATTTTAAGGCAGAGAAGAAGGAGACCAAAAGGATTTTTGGATGGCAAACACAAAACTGGAAGATTTTATTTGGAGGGAGCCAGTGGGGAGAAAGAAAAGAACAAAACTAATTCTGCTCAAGGTGGGGCACACAAAATTCAGCAGGAACCACTGAGGGTTATAGTTCTTCAATGTTGTTACAAGCTTGAGAGGAATATTTGGGAACCTTTGAGTTCATCCTGAACGTTTTGAACAGATATGGGTTTTTGAGACTTGAAACAACCCAAATTTGAACCAAGAAACCTGTCTCTACAAAACCAAACATGTTTTTGGAGAAATCAGCTGGTCAAATAACAGATATTAACTCTCCCTAGGAGCCTTCCCCTCCTTGTACTTGCTTTTAAGGAATTCGTTGTCACAGCACTTGGCAAAGAGAATTTATGACAGGGTAGGAAGTCTCCTTGCAAAATTAAGTTGAATAACTGAAACTATTCTTGTCTTGTGGCCAGAAAGCTGCTTTTAGCACATTATTTGAACAAGAAAAAAAAAGGGGCTCAGCCACCAATTACTGCTGCAGTGTGTGCAGAGTACCCAGGGATACAAGTTGTGGATCCCAGTCTGCTCTTGAGAATTATAGCAACTGCTTTCTGCCCTGCCATAAGAAATCCACATTTTTCTTGGTTTACTTTTCTACTACAACTTGACCAAAAATATTGCTCCAAGTGGAAAATTTCTTTTAATTTATAGGACAGGGGAAAAGAAGTCTGTTGTTTTATTAAAATAATCTTGAGCCTGTTACAGCTCAAAAATAAATCCTGTAAGAGAGGATTTTTTTACTGTTGTTTCAAGAATGTGATACATTTGCTACTTTGAAGGTTGAACTTCTTTACAGGGCTTGAAGGTTGTTTGAAGTCCCATAATTTTCAGCCTCTGCAGCAGGCAAATGTCCTTCAGGAGACTGCTCCCACCCAGCTGAGAAACCATCACCCCTTCCTTAACCCGCGGGATCTCCATGCAGGCTGCTTTGCTGTGCCAGAGGAGCCACTGAGTAACAGCACAAACTGGCATGCTCAGCTCCCCTTGCAGCTGGCCCTGGCTGACCTGCTGTCTCTTTTGGGGTGGCAGATGTTCATCAAGACAGCAGGATTAGATGGGAATGATAGTGCTGATGCAGGCTTCTCTCTCTTTCTGTGCCCTTAGTCTTCCTTCCCAGGGCAGATTCAGATGTGGCAGAGAGATGGGTTGGGCACAGGAGATCCAGGCAGAAACCCCAACTGAACACTGTTGATAAACCAAATTCTTTTTTGTTTTCTTTTTTTTTTTTTCCCTGGGAAAAGCAGAAACAAAAGGAAAAGCAACAGAGTGAGATCATTATGGCTCATTCTCTTTTAAACACCCAGGCCAATTCAGGTAATGTTGTAGCAAGGGCCATACTGAAGCAATTTTTAAATAACCTTTCCTGCCTGCTTCTGGGCAACTTTATCACTGCTTTTCCTACACAGAGAAGCAAAACTCCCAGGAAGCCTTCAAGCAGTGCACAAGGCTGGCAACGTGCTCCAACAGCAGCTCCCTTGAGTGCTCCTGGCGAGTGAAGGGCTCTGCTTCACCTTTTAAGGTACAACTTCACAGTTGTGTGCTACACAGGTCTCAAACTCCAACCCCCAACATTTTAAAACCCACACTTCTGGCAAAAAAATACCCACATGAAGTGAAATCATCTCTTTAAAATGTATTTTTAAAGTGTTTCCTGACACAGTGGAGCCCATTGAGTATACAAATAGCTGGTTGTAAATAACTGGGAGAGTCAAAAGCTGCAGAGGAGATCAAATGCTCACAGGCAGGGGATATCCAAAGCCAAACTTTCATTAGGTGCATTTAAAAACTTTGCAACTTTGCAAGAACTAGAACCAGCTTTGCCATTTCACTGGCCCAATGCAGCTGTTGGCTTCTGGAAGTCTAGTTCGAGTCTGCTCCATAGTGAGAAAAGGTCCAAACACTTCTCCAGCCTGGCAAGGGGAGGATGAGATGGGCACTGAACTTGCTGAAGGACTGAGTCCAGAGGGAAGCTCAGGAGAGTAGCAAGAGTGAGCCTCTGTGGAACATGTTATATGGGAAAAGCCTAAGGGATTGGGGAAGTTCAGCCTGGCAAAGAGCTGAAAGGAGTAAGAAAATATCTCTAGACACAGAAAAGAAGGCAGGGGCCAATTAGTCTCTCACTAATCTACAAAGCCAGAAGAACAAGTAATGAGGTTTGAATTACACAAGTGTTACAATAATAAAGATGCTGCAAAACATACTCTGTTACATGGAGCAAGAAGAGAAAGTGTTGTCAGGTGTTGCCAAAATGCATAGGGCATGATTTATTTTCTGGCTCTGTTGTAGATTTCTGTTGTGTCTTCAGCTTTTCCATTGGAGGCTCCAGGAGGATCAATGAGTTACTCTTGGTGTATGCAAGTCATAATAGAAATAGTGATTGAACTTAGGTCCCATCAATCTTGCACCCATATAACTACAACTGCATAGGTGTACATGAAAAGAAGATAATAAAAACATCTTCTAATTTCTTTACAGGAAAGGTGATATGAAAAAAGCATGTAACCAGATAAACCATTCCTTGTGCACAGCCTATTCACAAGTCACTCCTAGAAAGGCAGCATCATCCATGGTTATTAGCTAAGTTTTGCTTCTCTGATTCAGCAGCCAAAAGAGCAACTGTCTAAGGAGAAGTTTAAATTACATTCTTAAATGCTTCAGTTTTTCTATATAAAAGAAAAAACTATTTTGCTTTGCTCAGTATGAAGTATTCTTTTTGGTTACTCTGAGAATAAAGTCACAGGTAGGGAAAAGGAGTCAACTGTTTTCATACATGTTCCTACTGCAGAGGAGAAGGAGCTTCAATAGTCCTCTTTCCAGGAGCCATAGCTGGGGAACTCCTTATCTGCCAGGCTCCATCATCCTCAGGCAAAGGAAGCTGTCCATTTGTCTTCCTGGTATTGTTCCACTTCTTATGCCTAAATTTGAGTTTTTCATTTGAGGTGAGATGTTCCACCTTTGGACTCAGTATTCTCCTCACCAGTCTCAGCACACGTGTCCACCTGCCACCCCTTCTGCCTAAATGATAGGTCTGCATCCCACACAAAGAGGAGTGTCAGAAGAAAGGGCTGCTGAAGACCCTACCTAGAAACACAACTGTCAGAGCCATGCCAGGGACTGACAGGTCATTACCCTTTAAGGCAGGTGTGGAAATCGAACTTGGGTTCATTTCAGCCTGGAAGAGTGCTCTGGATGTTGATAAAAAGGGGAACGTTATCACCACCCTCTATGTAGGCTGTCTGCAAATAGAGCTTTCTAGCTCCTAAATGTAATTTTACTGAAATTATTCAATGAACTGGAGTATCCAGCTGGAATTAGCTAGTAGTATTAGCCCAGCCAAATGCAGGGGATAGTTAATTTTTTACCCAACAACTGAAAATCAGCAAAAGCAAGAAATATCACAACTCATTATCATTACAGAAGGTTATACATGCAACCTGGAGAAAAGGCTACAGAACAGATATAGGACTTCTTTGAAGGAGGGTATTTAACTCTCTGATCAGATTGGATAGGAAGGTGGTGGAGCCTCAGTGCCTTGCAACCTTGCAGTCACGATCATCTGCCTTTCTGAAATGCAGGCTATAATTCAAGGAGAAGTTAAGGGCTCTGTGCCCAAATTATTACATAAGGTTTGATGATTTATGCTGTGTAGGACAGACCATCTACCCATGGTGCTCTTTAGGGCCTTACCATCTCCAACAGCAGAAGACATGAAAGTCAAGAACAGGAGCATGACAATGACTGGCTTTACGCTTAGCATTGCATTTGATGTGTCACACCGAGGGCTACCTAGTAAACAAGAACCCATGGGAAAAGCTAGCTCTGGTTTCATTTATATATTGAATTAGCTGAAGGTAATTGTGTGATTATTCATTTTCCATTCATTCCCTGAGCTCTCACTTTTGATTTAACTTGAGTGACTTTGAACACGTTTGAGCTCCACTGAAACGGAGCAGGCAGAGATAAGAACATCCACGCACAGGCTCATGCTTAAATTACAATGTGAATTAGAACCTGGCTTGTCGTTATGCTCCCAGCCTGGATGCAAACACAATCACTTGAGGCACAACAGAGCCCTGAACGGTGTAGGATTTAATTGCTAATCACCACTGACAGCCTGTTGGCTCTTTAGGCAGGCAACACAACCTGCAAACTGCCAACAAGAAGCGAGTTGGCAATAAATAAAGCTAGGGATTTGGGGATTTTGGCAGATTCCAGCCAGCCCATGGGGATGACAGAAAGAGGAATTTTGGAATCTCTGATCTCTTCAGAAGCCAGTTATAGCCAGGCCCAGTGGAAAAAGAACATGGGCCAATTGTTCCATGTTGTGGCCCCAAAGTGAGCTGGTTATTATAAAAGGCCATTCTCTGTTGCTCAGCTGGTGTTTCAGAACATTGCTGATCCTGAGTTTACTGGTATAGTCTAGCTAAATGTGGTTGGCCTGCAGTCACTTAATCTTATTTCATGGCCAATTTGCACTCCCAGCCTGGTGTACAGCAGAGGTTGTCTCGGGCACTTCTCATG
The DNA here is from genome assembly GCA_013399015.1 of Galbula dea. NCBI lineage: Eukaryota > Metazoa > Chordata > Aves > Piciformes > Galbulidae > Galbula > Galbula dea. The sequence goes on along the minus strand of VWZX01008441.1, from coordinate 17,063 downwards.
GCAGCATCCTGTAGAGATATACTGGCCCCAAACTGGAATGACTCAGTAAAGAAGTTGATTTTGCACATGTGAGCCTGACTCATGTTCCAATTACCAAGGAGATGGTTTTATCCAGGAAATAGCCTCACAATCTAGACCTTTTCACAAATGATGTTTTCCTCAGCATCATTCCTAGAAAATCACTCAAACACTCACTCAACAGCAAGATGGGTTCATCTCTTTGGCAGGGAGATTACAGCGTTGATTGGAGAGTTTGTGGAAGCCAGGAACACCCGGTTCCTCATGGGGATACCAGGGTTCAGTGGCAGATGAAGATGTGAAATGCCAAGAGAGGGCTGCACCAAGGAACATACCTTAGTGATGGGTCTGAAACCCTACTAGCTGTCAGGACGGGGTTAGTCTAACACAGGTTAATCATCACCTCTGAAAGACCAAGCAGAGAAAAACTTTACCACCCTTGACTCTTCTGCCTGTCCCGTAGGCAGTGCAGAGGGCAGTTCATCTGCCAGTATCCCAGCATTTCCCAGTCTACTCTTCTGCTCCCAACCCAGCAGGCATGCAACCCTGCTAGGTCCAGGGAACAGCATTCACTACAAAGCAGAGGGAAAAGTCAAAATAAAGGAAGTTTCTCTGGAGAAAAGGAATGATCAGGGAAAACATTGCTTCTGCAGTGCAGCTGCTTGCTCCTGCGGGATATCGGTGAACAGCCCTTTGTGGATCAGTAGAAAGAAGAGCACTGCTGTGTTACCAGGATCAAACTATTCAGGTGTGAATTTCCCATTCCTTTAAGACATAACCCCCCTCCCGACAGCAACTTCTCAGCACATCCTATTCTTCTTTCCTCCTCAGAAACATAGTAGAAAAACAGTTTATTGATCTCTGCTAAGAAATCAAATGTTGTTATAACTCCGACGGGTGTCCAGTTACAGAGAAAATCGGTGGTAATCGGAAGCTTCGCGCAGACCTCGCGTGACCCTGCTCATTCCGGCACAGAAAACTGTTTTTGTCTAACTTCGAAAGAAACCAGACAAACCCTGTGAGGTTATTCACAATCCTGACACCACTCTCAGAATTGCCATATGCTGGGAACATGCCTTCTTGCCTATCTACAGTATAGATCCGAAGGACTTTGTTACAGCCCTGATATTTGGCATATCTTAAGCCTATTTGGAACATCAACACCATCAATCACTTGGTACAGGGCAGAGCAGCTGGATGAACCTTGGCTATCATGCAAAGGCTATTTGTCATCTGGGCAAGTCTGTTTGGAGTATAACACTCCAGTCCCAGAACAATTTTCCCCTCTCCAAAAATATTCTCTCTGATTCAGGAAACACGTGATTAATAGCGAACAAGGGCTTAAAGATGGAGGTCAAGGCTGAAGTCTTAACCAAACAAGTGCATTGCTTACTAACGTTTGCCTCAGCCTTCAGATATTCCCTTGAAGAGCACCCTCCGTGGAGAAAGGCAAAACTGTTCCTGAATAACATGAGAGTTGAGAGACCTGTGTGGCTGTGGCCACAACAGAGGTTTTTCTCGACTGTGATTGTGCTATTGTGACAAACTGAGAGAGCCAGACAACAAATCTCTATCAGCAGCCCACTTTTAGGATGAGCTGTGCCCATATTACCTTCTCATTCTCTCCAAGACAAGTCACACTTGGTACTTCTGACATTCAGGCAATTTGCCCTCTCTTTAAAATAAGAAAGCTCAAGTATCTTAACCATCTGTGTGAGCCAAAATAAGAGCAAGGGAGTTTACATAAAGAGTCTTAGCATGCTTAACAAGCATGTACCTAATAATTTGTTATTTTAAACCTCAACAATAGAGACTACTGGATATAAGCAAGTACTTCATCATTTGTGTCTCTGTGCTGTTAATGAAAGACTAGTAATTAGTGGGTGACTAAACTTCAAAAGTACATGTTGCTTCAATACATGGGGTTGTAAAAGACAGCTTCTCCTCAGCCATCTGCAGAGCCAGAAGGAAAAGGGAGGAGAAAAATAGTGTGAAAGTTTGCCTTATCAATTAGAGTATTTTGTTCCTATCTTCAGTCCCACTTCTTAACCTCCCGTCATCACTTATCTTCTCCTCATCTTCTCCATATTTCTTGGTTGCCCAATCTTGTTTAGAGTGTAAACAGGCAGGGAAGCTGTGTGTCACTGTATTTTTATAAACAGATGCCAGCCCAACCAGTGTAATCTAACATCTGACTCGCTGCGAGGTTTGCTGCCTACGAGGCACAGACAAGGCTTGCGGTTACAGGGACGACTCTGTTAAGCAATGACAATGCATGCAACCCCCAAATTTGTTAGCACTCATTGTTACTACAGCAGGGTGAGTGACCTTGTCATATTTAACAGCTCTGTGCAGACACAGCAGTGGAGATCCTGAGGGCAAAAGCAGAATTTCCACGAGTGATGTAATAATATACCAGGATAATTAACCCCTTTTCCACTTCCAACAGCTTGACTAACTGCATAGTCCAGCTGGCAAAATCCCAGTGCTTGGAATCCTTGCAGCCAGGATTTGTACAAACAAAACCCAAAACAAAAGTCATAAGCAGTCTGTCTCATCTCTGAACAAGTGCAGCATTCAGAGGAGAACGTGGTTCCAGCCCAGCAGCGGTCACGCTAGCACGGACACCATCACCACCCTCTCCCTGTGCTGCTGGAGCAGCAAGAGCAGAAACAAAGGGGATGAGAAATGGCAAGAAGCAACCAAAGGACATGGCAAAAGATGTACATTTTTAACTACTTTTCCAACAGAGCTGAAAACCCTAGGGACTGACAAATGAAATACCTTGTTTACAGTTGAATTCCTGCTCCACGTAACCAAGCAACACAGCACTATGGCTCCAGAAAATGGAAGCAAAGTTAATTTTTTAACAATGCTGCATTACCTTTGTACATCTTGTTCCTGCTCTCCCTCAGGGTCTTACATGAATGAATCAGAAAATTGCTCCCTTATGTTAGGCTTGTGTCTGCACCTGCATTAAATTCATGTCAGAGAGGGGTGGAGGAGGTAACCGTTGGGAGCACCAATAGGATGGTACCTCTGGATTTCAACTCCCAGTCTCTTCAACATGACAATTGCCTTTAATAGCTTTTTGAGGCACTACAAGAAATGAGCCTTGCACCCGTGGTGGTCCCTTCAGATAAGAAAAAAGAAAAGAATAAAACTAATCTGGGGTCTTGTTGAGTTTTGTGCCTGTCTCCCATATGGCTGATCATCCCCCTGCAAGCAGTCAGAGAGATGAAGTCCATGTAAATGGGAATTAATTGCAAGGTTATTGTAAATAAAAGCACTTCCTTTGTACCAGCTTCCTACTTTTGATGGTAGAACTCTGTGGAGTTTCGAGCCGTTGAATCTGGAGCTTGTGGGTGTCTCAGCATTGGAGACCTGGAGGGATGCCCACAGCCCTGGGTCTGGCTTTCAGCCCAACCCAGAGCTTGAAGGGCCTGCTCCTTCGTTCTGGTTTTGGATGTCGCTTCCGTGATTTTGGCAGCGGCAGATCGGAACGCGAGCTCAGCCTTCAACCCCAGCGCTAAACTAAACCTAATCCCAAGCTCCAGCCTGCTTCACATTATTCCTGCTGGTTAATTCCAGCTGTTATACTGAGCCAGAGAGTGTTTTGTTGACAAATTTGCCATGCATTTTAAGGAAAGCAGGATCTGGTCAAGGCTTGGGGGGTTATACATTTTGGGGGTTTATTTTGTTTTGGGTTTTGTTTTTTTTCCACTGCGGGAAATGGAAGTGTTGGCAAAAATATTCCCTGTTGTTTAGGATAAGAGAGTGTTTGGACATATCCAGTTTTAAGCAGTCTGCTTAGTCTGATACTCTTGATATATGAGACAGCACAGAAATATGTCTAGGAGTCTTGGAATGAGGCATCTTTTTCATAAGATGAGTGAAATACACACAAGGATGAAATATTACTTGCATATTACCACCAAAGCTGGTTAGAATTCACTCAATTGACTCCAGATGTGGGTTTCTTCAGCAATTTTAAAGTTAGCACTACTGTAACTAGGTGTGAGGCCAAGGCAAACTACTCCAGTGCTTTATAGCACTTGGAAGCTACAGTAGTCAAATCAAAATACCTTACAAGAGAATCAGTTTCTTTAAGCTTAGCAGCAGGAAGGATTTAATATACTGAATACAGCCAACCCATCTTCATTTGAAAGAACATTAAATAAATCCTTACCACATTTGTGACTTAGTATTTGCATAAAGGACCCAGTTCAAGAGGCAGAGCCCTGGCACTACTGGTGAAAGCAAGGGCAGGCATTTCCACAATGCTTTTAGATTTATTTTCTTTTATTTCCACAAGATGACAGCTATGCTTAAGGTGAGCATGCACCTCCACATTCTGCTGATGCAGGGCAGTTGTCCAGATAGTCAAAGCTACTGTTCAGCATTTATTAAACACCTAATGGAAGATACTAATTCTACCTTTTTTTTGGAAGATACTAATTCTCCTTTTTTACTCTTTTCCTCTGCCTCCTTGTTCCCCTTACAATGAGGGATTCCATGGAAAAAATGTGTGGTACTCCCCAGCAAAAATCTGGACTCATCCTACAGTGATGGCACTGTGAATTTTAACATTGTCTTTTAACATCTTCTCTATTCACTAACCACCCATTTTTACACTGGCACAGAACTTTACAGTTACTGCCTTCACCTATTATTTCATTATTAAGCTGTGAGAGTGATTCCATAAAGAAAGGTAAGCAGCTTCCTCAGTACTTTCTCACCTAACAGCTGATGTCCTGGGCTCCAGCAGGCAATGCCCATCCTCTTCCCTGCTCAAGGAAGACAGAGTTTCCATGGTAATAGATATTCAGACTCATCCTTGACCCCCTGACAGCACTATGGTGATAAACCAACTACATTTCCCCTGCAGCTCCAACCAGTTCTGCACTTTTCCACAGTAAGACTGGTAAGATCTTATTCCTCAAGCCCCAGGTCCTGGAGCAATGATGTTGCCACCTTTTCTGAAATTAATTTTCTCTGTTTTTTTTCATTTATTTTAAGATACAGAAGGACCACTGGAAATATGACCATAGGGCACCCTAGAAACTGGGAGAGAAAATGGTTTATTTTAAAGGAAGGGCTCTGTGTAAACCAGTCTCCTGACTTCTGAGCATTTAATGCTGGCAAGGTTGCAGCCATGCTGGAATAACAGACATGCTCCATTTCCACCACAAAGAAACCTTCCCCTGGCTGCAAAGGAAGACCTAAGATTTGCCACAAAATTGCATGGCAACCTAAGTGTTTAAGACTTTCTCTCAACCACTCAAAACCAGCTCCTTTCTGCCTGGCATTTCCAGTGTGGGCATATTGCAAGAGGATAATTTGAATGTATAATTTAAGGTGGTCAGGTAAGTCTGGTTTAATATGTTTCATGAAGTAAAGGGTTAGAAAGAAAACCTGAGGTCATTTAGGGTTTTTGACTGACCCTCTGCTGAAATAGTTTAATCAGAAAACTGCCTTAGTGTGTTTTGGTAAAGTAAGGACATATCCTCTGCTGGTAAAAATCAGTCTGTAGCTCCACACATGGCAGGGAGGCTTTGCCAAATGACAATAATCTCATGCAAATCCCCTGGTGATTTTTAGAGTTCTCTAGTTCTTTGGGAAAACATGGCTTTGCTAAAAGTTTAGAAGAGATGTAAAATAGAAAAAAATGACAGTAAAAGAGGAGAAAAATATCTTACACAGAAGAACCCTTGGCATGCTATGCAGCACTATTTGATTAAGTGAAGTTGTAATACAAAGACAAGGATTAATCACACAAAAGAGCAACATAATTAATTGCAAAAGCTAAGGGAGAATTTCAAGAAAGAATGCATCCTTTCATTTAGCTTACAAAAATACAATTAGTAATTATTACTGATTTCCTGGAGAAAGTCCAGAGCAGAATTAAAAATATCTGGAGTCACTGGGAAGTTCATTGCTCCATGGGGACAGACATGCTGGGCTGGGGGGAGGCTTCTATTTGTTCAGCAAACTTCTTGTTTTTCAACTGATCTGTCCTGAGTTCCACATCAGGACACCCATGCCTGGATGTGTGCCAGGACTGGGGAAACTCTGATTTGTAAATGCCCATGATCTTTTTAAAATAAAATCAGATTTCTGCCTGAAAATCTTGTAACAGCTGCTGTTACAGGTAATATTTAAAGATCATTGTAATCCAGGAAAAATAAATCACTACAAGCAATTAGAACCCCCCCCATCCATTTAAAAAGAAATACTTCAGATCAATTTTATCTGAATTATTTTAGCTCACATGGGGCAAACTGATCCATTAGAGGAGCAATGTCCTCTGAAAATGTATCTGCCTGGGATCATCTGATCAGCTTTTGCATTTATTCCAGGCTGTGTACACACCAATGTTGCTCAGCCACAGGCATCTAAACCAAACTTAAAGGTGATGTTAACCCACAGAGTGGGTTTTGTTTGTTCCTCCCTCCCTGGGACACCAACATCTTCCCCACAGGACCACTGCCTTCCCTGCAGGGACATAGGAGGATGCCACAAACACAGAATCAGCACACACCCCAAACACCTCTTTTTTAAAAGAAAAAAAAACAAAATAAAACAAACAAAAAACCTAAACCAAACCAAAATCTCCCACAAAAACATTTGGCTCTGTATCTCCAGACTCATTTGCAGCCTTTACTTCCACAGAGGCTGCTCAGCAGCCCCTGAGTTTAGTAGGAAGTTTCCATTTGACTTTGGTAGGAATTGAATCAGCCCCTAATGCTGTGTGCATGCAGCCTCACAGCTCAGGTTCATGCAAAACATTCAGGATGTAAAATTCCTATGGAAATTAGTGGGGAAAAATCAACCAGAGTCAGCTGAGAAGCTGGTCAGAGAGTTTTCAAGTGCATGACATGTGCCATCACCTCTCATGTAGCCCAGCAGAAGGGACATAGGGGAAGAAAAGAGAGCAGTCACAAATTATTTTAGAGGCTATACCATGATGGGAAAAGTCTGAGCAACCTTAAGGTTATTCTAGCCTATGTTTGGAGTAAAGATGGCACAGAACAAGCCCCAAAACCTGATAGCCATAAACAACTCCATATGCACCTTCCCCCACTTAGCTGAGTCCAGTTTGATGTCACCCAAAATGCTTCTGCTACCTCATTTTACTTCACTGTAACCAAGCATTTCCCTTTGCTTCCTTTCTGTGCTGCTCTTGAGTACATGAACAGTTTGTACATCTTCTGTGGTGTGTGAAAATAAAGACAATCCATTGTATTTAAAGTTGTAAAGCAACAACATATACTTTAAGTTCCAGATACTCATAGGAGCAAAAGTCCCTCCAGAAGGACATTGATCTGGAAGAGCAGAACTGATGTAATTCTCTTTTTTGGGTAAAGAACAGATGTGGTAGCTGTGGTAAGGACTTCTTAGCAAATGCCCCTGTGAAGTAGCACTGATGAAAACACAAACTCTTGTGCAGTCAACTGTGTTGTCAGGGAGATTCCTGTATTTACAGGGAGCTGGACTAGTTGTTCTAATAAGTCTTTTCCATCTCAGATTTTTAACACTATGATTCATGCTAATTGTTAGGAGGAAATCACTTAGTGTCAGTAATAGCAGTGACACATTCATTTCTTTTTAGTCATTGCACATATATTGCATTTGAGGTGAAAGAAAGGGTTTATTTCTCCTCTCCTTTCCCCAGAAGCATGTTTAGATTTCATGCATAAATAGACTTTCTCCCCTCAATCTCATTCACATGACAGTATGCATTTGCATAAAGCTTCTTCTAGGGAAAACCATTCAAAGCTTTATCTAGAAACAGTAGACATGTTGCAGAATTATGTCCTGCTTTACAAGACAGCTTTTTCTCTTCTTTTTTTCCCCTTTTTTTCCTGGTGCATTATTTGTATCATATGCTAATTTATTATAATGCATATGAAGAGCATCAGACCTTGCCTCTCAGCTTCCCACATTTCCCCAGGCATACCCTAACACTCCTCTCTTTTCAGCTGTGCTCATCTTCTCCTGTCAGGAATTAAAGACCAATTAACACATAGTGCAGATAAAAATGTTCACACCAACCCACTTGGTATTTGTTGTGGCTACAGCTCCAGTGTGCTTTGTACCTTCTAGACATCCAAGATGAATCTCCCCCAGCAAGAATGGGAATGGTAACATACCATAAAGCTGCTCATTTCTACCACACCTCCTGTGGTTGGCCAGAGGGACAGTACTATCATTTAGCCTAAAAAAGAAGTTCTGGATCAAAGAAAGCTCAGATTCAGACCCAGGACTCTAAATTCTTCCAGTCTCTGCAGCAGAGGTACTCACCATTTGAAAGGGGGTGAGGAATGAAGTCAGGACAGCAATTGCACTCCTTGGCTTTTTGCCACCTTGAGCTAAAATCTTACTCCTAGTAGCTTCTCTACTCAGAAGAATCTGAGCCCTCTAGATGAGGAGAGAAGAACAGCCTCTCTTTTTACTTCAAACACACCTGGTTCCCCAACCAAGAAGGAAGGTTTCAAGCTCCCATCCTCTCTCCTTCTTCAATTGTGTGTGGAAAAGCTCCCACCTGAGATGGAGCTCAGGCTTTAAAGCTTTGGGCTGTTATTCTTAAGTCAACAGAGTCACAGTGGGATAAAGCTAAGCTCTGTCTCTATCCCTGGCTTCCACTCTGGCCCCTTCCTAGTTCTTGGATTCATGGAAATATCATTCTGAGCTCTGACAAAATATGGTGCACAGGATAACTCATTTTTGTGGCTATGTAACTGAAGAAAGAGAGATCCAGTCTATGCAATCTTAGTTCTGAAAAAGCCTCTGATTTATAATGTAACAGCAAACCTAGATATATTTTATGGCTTTTAATAAACAATAAAACTGCTCTGGACACTTATGAAACCAAGTTCCTTTTATCCCAGTCCTGAAATAAGAGTTTGAACAGAGCCAGTATCAATATTTTTCCTCCTAATGATGTATTGTATGTTTCAGAAAGCCAAAATCCACATAAACTTCACTAAAATGTTACTTTTTTTGTGCAGTCACAGAGTCTCAAGTTGATACAATATTCACCATCATCACTGAACTATAAAGTGTCTCCTTAGGAAAGAGAAGTAGAGATAGGTGTTATACCAAGTTAAGTCAATAGCAAGAATGAGACTGGATTAGCATCCATTCAACAGAGAGCCAGAATGGTGTCAAGGGGGTTGGTGACACCATAAACCACAAAAGCACAAGTCAATTAGCCTCTCCTATGGGAAGAGTTTGAATTTGCAGCTCAGCTGAAGTGGCTGTTGGTGAACTCAGCCAGTGATAAACATAGCAACACATCAGGGGCTGCATGTTTAGCTACTCACACAAAATCATCTCAAAGCAGAGCCAATGAAATGAAGGAAGGCAAAATTCTGAATCAAATCATCTGTGTATTAAAATCACAGCTATTTTTACATCAGTTCTTCCACTGAGATAATTTGTAAGAGTAGTGGTTTTCAGAACAGGGCCCCAAATTTTCAAAGTGCAGCAACAGTCCCTAATTATCAGGCTTCCTTAATGTACATGGAAACTAAAGCAGGTGAAGGTTAAATATTATGTTTGAAATAATTCAATAATCAGGAAATGAATCCTTTAAAGAGACAAAAATGATTCTGTGGGAGGCAAGCATTGTCCTTCTGCTACTCATTGCAACCTTTGCCTTCCTAATTATTCCATGTTGAGCCATAGATTACAAAAAGGAGAAAGTATTATGCATGTGCAGAACCAATTTATTTCTTAAGGAAAGGAGCAGTAAGGTAAATCAGAGAATTCATCCATTCTGAACAAAGAACCATGGAAGGTTTCCAATTCAGAGTCCCCTTGGTACCCAACATAGTGAAATCCCAAGATGTACCTCCTCAGCTGATGGAGATAATGATCCACATGAATGCTTAGTTTTGGGTTTTGGACCTGCAGAGCTGTCTTTACCAGAGGAAACTGCAATGCTATGTTACTTGAGCAGACCTAACCTTCTGTCTGTAATGGAATTATTCTTCTCAACAGAGTGAGGCTCACACATGTGCTTTTGAAAGAGCAAATGCTCACAGCACTCAGGAATCTGCCTTATACCCCCTGGGTCTTCCATTCTCTGGTGAAACTGGGGCTTCATTTGAAGCCTGCAGTGTATTCTGCTGTGTACTGGATACACAGAGACCACAGCCTCATGAGATTCTTCCCCAGTAAGGAGTTCTTTTCACATCCTCACAATCCTGTTTTAACCCCCCCAAAAACCCTAAGAGAAGTAAAATGAAGGGAAGAGAGGAGAAGCTTACTGAAAAAGGGACAATTCCTGATAAGAACACCTCAGATATATCCCTTTGTATCCTCTGTAGTAAACCATGGACACAGCCCTTAAGTATAAAGAGCTCTTTTATAATGAGCTAGCAGCTTTCCCAGGAGACCAGAGGCAGCTCTAAGACTCAGTTGGGATTCCACCTGCTTGAGTTTCTCTCTTCTTGTTATCCTTGGTACAGCCTGCACAACTGAAGAAGATGATGTACAGGAGAGTGCCAATGAAAGAAAGAGCTACTAGAGCTCATCCCTATTTTTTCCAACAAGCTGGATGGGCAAAAGTTCTCCATAACATCTGTTTAAGGAGTGGGTTGTGCCTACATGTGGTTCCTTGCCTGTCTGCAATCTGTATTCCACAGGCAGATGCTGGGGAATATCCTGTGGGTAGGGAACAGCAAGGACATAGTGACAACACCAAGTTATCCCTAAGCTGCTTTCTTTTTTTACCACAGTATATTCCTTACCATTCTTTGTTTATAATTTATTGCCAAATACTGTAAAAAAAAAAAAAAAAAGAACCCCAAAACCAAACCAAAAACCCAACCAAAAGACAAGATTCTCAGCTTAAGAGTTCAAACCAGTTCCTGAATGGTCCTGCAAATACAACACACATCTTACAAGGCAGAAAGTCTGAGGGAGTGAAGAAGCAAACACTGGCAAAGGGGTGGAGGGGTCAGCTATGCTCTCCCCACTGGTCTGACTTCATTGCTTCAGTTCTCTACACAAGATCCATGCTTTAGAAACACTTCTGAGCTTTTGGTGTGCTGTGGCTAACAGGAGAAAACTGCAGCAATGACAGAGACATTCATCTCCCACTGCTTTCCCAATCTGCCTTCAAATCAGTAAGAAACCACTGCAGATTGTTGGGTTTTTGTCCTCCTGTCCAGCACATAAAGTCAGCCTGAGACTCATTTGCAGGATGATTTAAGTAACCATTGCTTTAAAGCATTGAGAGACCAAATGAGTAGTGCTAGATGTTGGGATACTTGCTTGGTCCTTGCTAAAGGGATGTTGGGGAAGAGAGTCCTGAATAGAACAGCTGACATGAGCACTGTGACAGTGAGCTTCAAAAATTATCTGTATATAACCCCTAGAGTCATAGCTATGGAATAAAGGCACTACCCTAGCAAGCCCAAAACATTGCTCTTCTCACAGGTACAGATCTGCCAGAGCAGGAGAGAGCTACCTGTGAGAGTGCTTGTGCTTCAGGAGGGCACTGAGGACACTCAACTTAGGTGTGCCTGTCCTTAGAGATCTCCTGTATCTGCAGCTGTCAATAATCACATAAATCTCTGTTAGTGGCCAAAGTTAGGACTCAGGTTTCTAAGGTGAGGGCTGGCTTCTTTTTCTTGCTAAGATCAGTAACAGCTGAAGAAACCCAACAACCTTTTTGTTTTTTTATAAGCCCCTCAAGAGCTTATTAAATGGTATTAGCTATTATCATGGTTAATATTGCTTGATGTGGAAACACAAACTTGGGAACAACAAGTACTAAACCATTTCTGTAAATGTAACTGCTGACATTTACATTTATTAATCTGCTTTTGAGCAGTATCCCTTATTAAAAAAAGAGATGGATTACTCTGAATGTAGAAAATCCCACACTGTCACTAATATGTTTTATTTGATTACAGAAGCAATAGAAAGGTTTTTAACATAATTCTTATGCACAATTCAGTATGCAAGTTTTCTTTTCTTTTTTTTTTTTTTTAAATCTAACACAGACTTGACAAGAAACAGATATGTTGAAAGACATCAATAAATGTACTGATTAAGAGTTTGAGACACTTACTTTAAAAATCTGGAGCAAAGGATGACTATTCTAATTACCTGAGACATGTGAAGTCAATTGTCCTTAATACTTTAAGAATGACAGATTACAAATGAATAGATATTAGGGCTTTCTGCTCTGTTGCTTGCTGAAGAATCTGTTGAAGGACAAGTACTTGGATATGTCACCTTGTGTCTGGGGAGGGGGGGTGTGGAACTGCAGAAGAATGAAAGGATGATGATGGGAAAAGTGAGATGATCTCTGTGTTGCATTCTTTCCTAAACCCAAAGTGGGAACTGAGTCTCCAAGAGAAAACAAGCCTTTGTGGTTTTCAATTAGAAACACTTAAAGGTATATGCAGCTAAGCTCTGAGGGTTAGGCTTCTTCACAGCTCTGAGTAGTGCTCTGAAACTGCACAGATCATGTTTTCCATACCTATAAAAAAAATGGAATTAAATCTCTTTAGTGCTGGCATGACATGACCCTCTGAAGAAGTTGTTTGCTGCTTTTGAAAGGCTCCAAGCAGCAGCTACACTTCCAACAACATCAATACAAACCCATGTCTAAATAAAGATTTGGTCTTTGTTCTAAGCAAGCTTGTGAGCAGCTTTGCCTTTAAAAAGAAAAGGCACACCTGGGATCCTACCTTGCTCCTCCACAGGTCAGGAAGAATAAGGATTGAGGTTAGTGAGTCTGGCACTTCCTTTAAGGAATCATTTTTGCATACTACAGACTGAGAACTGCAGTGGGAGGCCAGAGTTAGCAGAGTTTAGCATCTAGTTTACATCTCTTGCATAAAATCAGCCATCATTTGCTGCTGCCAGCACACAAGCCTGTCAGGGAGCCTTGGCCATTGCATTGCTCAACAACCACATGAGGAAAAGGAAACCCAGCAGAAGTCACACAGCAAACACCAAGTGCTGTGCTCTGTGAGGACCTCCTAGGACAGCAAACACAAAAAGCTGCAGCCTGTGCCAGGCTGTACAGTGGCAGAAGGTACCAGGATGATGAGGTTGGTGTGGACCTGAACACCACAGCCCTGTCTTCCCCCCTCTGTGACAGACAGAAGCAGTGTGTGTTCTCTCTGTGACCCATTTTTGCCTTCCTGCCCCTTTCGACACAAACCTCATTGAAGCTGCTGACCTTGCCATGCAAGTATTTATGACATGTTCATTACCCAGCATCTGAACACCTGGAGAAGAAAAGGCTCTGGATTCTGTTACCAAGCCTCTGAGTTGTGCTGTTCCACTAATTACTTTTAATTCTCATAATAAAACAACATGGCTATTTCTCTGCCCATCTTCCTCTTTCCACCCAAATTGCAGCATGGAATTATTTGCTCTTCTCTAAGTCACCAAAGGAGAAAATGAGACTATATTTGTCTTCAAATCCACAGAAAAGAAAACAAAAAAACCCTGCTTTAAGCATAAAATAATGTTTATTTATGTAAATAAATATTGGCATCTCTTGTCCCTATTGGAATTTCCAGGGAATAATCCACAGGCAGTGACTGAACCTGAAATACAGCTCTTGAGAAGGAAGATTTCAACAACAGAAGGCACCTGAGTACATCAAAACAGGTAAGGGACACAACAAAACCAGGAAATCACTGACAGCTATTATAAATTCAGCAGCAGGTCTGTTAATATCTTTCTTTAGACACAAGGGATATTCACCCTGCTTGGGTTTTAGCAACACAACCTCCCTTGTAGATACAAAATGCCAGTTAAATAGAGGGCTTGTTTTCCTGTGGCTTTCCCAGAATTTAAGCCTAGATGAGCTCTAGCTGATATATCTGTGCTGCTATCTGGTACAGATCCCCCCTCTGCACACAAGAGTGATGATAGATGTTTCTCTGAGGGGTTTTTTTTGTGTTGTTTTTTTTTTTTTCAGAAAGACCATTCCCTTAGAGTGATCAAAGTAAAAAAGCAGCAGACAAAAGGCACACAGTTAAAAGGCTCAAAACATGGACTCCTTATTCTTTCCCCTGTGATAAGCTTAGAAAAAATTGTGGGTAGAATCAAGCCCCAAAATTGATATTACAAATTTTAAGTAAGTGTATTTGCTCAGAAATACTTCTTAAAAGGACTCAAGAAAATAAGACAATGTTATTTAGTGAGCTTCTCCTCAAAGCATGTATGAGAGGAGAAATGAAATTTAAAGGCACCAGGACCAGAGAATAAATTCAAAGCAGTCCTGCAAACCACTTATAAAGAAGATGAAATGAGTGAAGAGGTAGAAACTGAACTGGAGAATTGTCTTCTCATCCTCCCACTTTACTCCCTACTTGAGAACAATCATAAAAATTCAAATTAATTTGGTGCAACAGCCCATTCTCCTGTTAGGCTCCTTAATGCATTTAATTTCTTCTAGTTATTCTTAAGAGCTTCATTAGGCAAACAATTATATGATTCATGCACATCTAGGACAGAAAATATTTTAGTGAACTATTACAGTTCTTGACTTTACATTCTTATGGTCAAAACCACAGGGAGACAAGACAAATTTACCTATATAACCACACAGATCTTTTCATTTTCCCCAAGGTATAACAACTGGGCTTAATTATAATTAAACCTTTACTTTCATGAAAGTATTTCCATATTGCTTCTGTCCAGGTGTGACAAACTCATCTGGATTTCAAGGACTTAGTGAAAAAAAAGGATTCTGAGACAACAGAAAGACTTCAGGAGACTGAGCATACACAAAACCAGGTCATTTCCTCCAACAAAAAGTGTCAGAATGTGGATTTTAGGAAAGAAAAATCCCAGCTTGAAGATGTTCCAAAGCAGATTTGCTCTCTAGAGAGCTTGCAAAAGGAAGGAAAATACAAGAGGAAGAATACTGCAAAAGAGGAGAAAATTCACCTAACTCCATCCACAGCTATTTTCTTGTCTGATAAGTCCAGAGCCAGGTGGCTAAAATAAAAGATTGGTGTTTATCTGGTGGAAGATCAGAGCTGATTCATTCTCATTTCACTGTAGCAAGCTCACCTGTGAGGCTTTAGAGATGCCTTGGGGGAAAGAGCTCAGCAGGGGTTAACTTCTTGCTGAGGGGGGAAGAAAGGAGAGGTGAGATTTGGGGTTTAATTGGTGCAAGGGGAAATCCCCTCTCTTTTATATAGGTGCTTCAGAGAAAAACACAGGTAATAATAATAAAAAAGGACAAGGGTTTTGCTGAACACAATTCTCTAAGCATTTCCAGGTCAGCTTGGAGGTGGGGGAAGGGGGTTCTGGTTAGAAAAGCTTCTCCTGAGGTTCAAGAGGGAAGTCAGCTCTGAGATTTGTAGGAAGCTTTAACTTGGGTGAAATCTTGTGAGTTTATTGCTTGAATTAACTCTGAGCTGAGGAATAAAGCATTCTTAATGCACTTTTAAAGCACTGTGTTTTACTTCCCCCTTTGTTTCTATAAAGGATGCTTTCTAAGCTGATCTGTGAAGTATATTTGTCCCTCTGGGTTTTACCTTAATTTGCTTGGTTGACTTGAATATCTGGTCCCAGAAGTTCTTCTTTAGCTGGGAACCACTGTCATTTCTTTCTTCCCTTCCATTTAAAAGACTTCAGCTTGTAAGATTACATTTTTCAGGTGCTGGAAACCTAAAATGCCAGTGTTTCTCTCAAGTGTAGTAACTGCAAAGATAAAAGAAATTAGTTAAAACAACTGAGAACTGCTGCAGGAGCCCATTTTGCAGGTGATGTGGAATAAAACAGCAGGCTGTTCCAAACTCAAAAGGGAGAACAAACAAAACCTCCAACTTTTGCATATGGCTCCAAGGCACTTTATTTTATTTCCAACAAAAGCCCTCTAAAGTTCTTCCAAAAGCACTTGCTTGTAGAGACAAGGTCTTTCAGTGGCAGCAGGCAGTGGTTAGGTGTGTTGCCCTCTGTGGGGTTAGCAGATCTTCTCCAAGCAGCCTCCTCACCCATCAGCTGCCCAAGGCCACCTCAGATAGCAGAGGAGGAGGAGGCAGTGCCAGCCTTTGACATTTTATAGCAGACAGAAAGATTTTTCCATGTCCACCACACCCTGATAACATAGTAGAAAAATGAAATTACTCTCTCTGGCCAAATTTAACAGGAAACACTTACTGCTGGCAAATAAGAATGTTTTATATTTGCAAATATATGAGGGGTTTGGGGTTGGTTTTTT
>VWZX01008439.1:0-118223 GCA_013399015.1 Galbula dea | reverse complement strand
TAATGATTCTGTGAAATAAACTTATTGGTAGGTGGTTGTATGAGCTAGGTGGAAGGAGTGGTGTTGCATTGGGTTTTTGGGGGTGGGGTTTTTTGTTGCTGCTAAAACCTGTAATGATTTTTCTAAATCACTTTTTGAGAAGTTAACATCCCTGAGATCAGAAGCACTCTATGATCTTTCCTAATGCTTTTTTACTTTAACTGTAGATATCCAGCAATTCCATTAGATATTTTATAATCTGTCTCTTCTAAAGGCAGACACTTTCCTGATGTCAGACACTGTCCCATCAATGTCTTTGAAGTCACTGCTCTTGAGTCTTTAGTAACAGACAGAAAAAGGTTTAACAGTTGTAAGATGAAGCATAACTGGCTGAAATGTGTGTTTAGATGGAATAAGATGGGTTGGGAGTGAGAAGTGGGGGTCATCAGCACAGAGGTGGTGAATTGAAGCCATCATTCCTCAGTGATGTGAAAATACAGATTTACAATGCATATAATCGCTCAGATACTACAGGGACATTAAAAATACATGGTGTTTTATGTAATGTAGCAATTTGTAAGAATGTAATAGTAGTTACTGTGAGGGTAGTGGGAAAACACTGTCATTACTTGGGATATGATGTTAATAGATCCAATAGTAAACTGAGATGCAGCTCTAAATAGTTAATTTTTGTTGTACTTTTTGCTGGCTTTCCTCTTTTCTCTCCCTTTATTTCTTATTTTAAACTGTTATCTCCTTCTTTTCTCACTTACTGCTAGGTGATTTTACCCTCCTGTGTGGTGGCAGGCAGATGGCTCTCTCTGCAAATAGTATTTGATGCTGTTCTCTCACTTGGCCACTGAGCAGTTTTGAGGCGGTAGAGCAATTGAACTCATTGTGTGAATTGATCTCTTCCGGTGTAAGATTTATGTTTCTAGGCTTGCTCATGAATGTGCTTTTTCCCAGGAGACTGCAAAACACTTGCTGAGACACCAGGTCAGCTGTTAAAAGCTAATTCTCAAATGGGTTCAGCTCTCAGTCCCTATGTGGATAACCTGTAAGTGGGAGTAATTTAGGCATTTAACCAGGCAAAAAGCCATGCTGAAAACCAAATGAAGATGATGTTATAGATTCATGAAGCATTGTTTGTGTGTGTAGTCAAGGAAGGTGATACTGGGACATATCAGAAGAAAGATATATCTTAAGGTATAAGTGTATATAGGCTCAAATCTGAATAAATATTGTTTCACCTGACTGAAAATATTAATGGATGATCTGAGACAATGTCCTTCCAACTGAAAATCTGGAAGGCTTCATAAATGACAAGTAATAACTTTTGACATCAAATTTCTGAGTTAGGTGACTGACTCTTCAAAGATAGAAATAGTGAAGATCAGGATTCATGTTGTATTTATGGTGAATTTTAACCTCCAGGTCTGTTTGTTCGTCAGGGCTTCTGCCCTTCTCTCTACTTCGTGAAACCAGCTCCTTCTTTTCTGTGTTGATGCAAAACTTGGTTCTGTTCATGTTGCATGGTTTCATGTCCCTTCAGCCTCCCTTTGAGTTCAGGCTTTAAATAAAACCTAAACCCTATAATGAAACTTGGGCTGAAACCACCATATTTTGCATAGTTTCCACCAAAACCCATGAGCTGACCCAGGTTTAAGTTATGTTTGGGCTGGATACACCAAAAAGTTACTGAAGCCTTACAGATTTTTTGTTTTGTAAAAGTGAATTCCTTAGATTTCCTTCTACCCTTGTACACTGCTTTTGAGCTTGAATAGAGCTAGCAAAAGTTTGTTCTTTAGGATCTCTGATTTCTGGGAGCATTGGGATTTGATTTTGACCTATAAAATTGCTTAGGCTGGCCTGAAACATCTTTCTGAAGTGCCTCTTTATTTCTTGCATAGTTTGGAATACAGTGAGTAGAAAAACACACCTTGTCATATTCCTGTGACAGGAAGGGTGCTTAGTGCAGGCTTTTGTTAAATGTCCCTCTGAACCACCCCAGATCTGGGCATAGGTATGGTAATTCTTTGTGGGTTTTTTCTTTTTAACATGAGGGGGAACCTATTGAAGGCCCTAATTACATTAACAGTAGTATAATCTCCTGGGAGTTCATGTTTAGATTAACAGTACTATAATGTTCTGGGAGCTGTTTTTTAAAATTTAATGAGATTCAATAAGGCCAAGTGTCGAGTCTTGCACCTGGGAAAGACCAACCCCATGTATGAGTATAGATTGGGGGCGGAGCTGTTGGAGAGCAGTGAAGGGGAAAGGGATCTGGGGGTTCTGGTGGATGGAAGGATGACCATGAGGCAGCAGTGTGCTCTTGTGTCCAGGAGGGCCAATGGGATTCTGGGGTGTATTAGAAGGGTTGTGGTTTAGTAGGTCAAGAGAGGTGGTTCTTCCTCTTTACCCTGGTGGGGTTGCATCTGGAATATTGTGTCCAGTTCTGGGCCCTTCATTTTAAGAAGGATAGGGAACAGCTGGAGAGAGTCCAGCACTGAGCCACAAAGATGATGAAGGGGCTGGAACATCTTCCTCTGAGGAAAGGCTGAGGGAGCTGAGTCTCTTTAGCTTGAAGAAGAGGAGGCTAAGGGGTGACCTCATCTCTGCTTTTAAATATGTGAAGGGTGTGTGTCAGGAGGATGGGGTCAGGCTCTTCTCAGTGAAGCCCAGTGACAGGATGAGAGGCAATGGCTGTAGGCTGAAGCGTAGGAGATTCCATGTGAATACACGTAGAAATTTTTTCACAGTGAGGGTGCCAGAGCACTGGAAAAGACTGCCCAGAGCAGCTGTGGAGTCTCCTTCTCTGGAGATATTCAAAACCCTTCTGGACGTGCTTCTGTGTGACCTGGTCTAGGGAATCCTGCTGTGGCAGGGGGGCTGGACTAGATGATCTTTCAAGGTCCCTTCCAACTCCTAATATTCTGTGATTTGATCAATGAAGATCACTTTTGTGGTACTTAATTTTTGGCATCTCATCTGCTACCTCACCTTCCCCAAAAAGGTCAGTTGCAACTAGAGTGCTGGTACTTTTGGCAAACCATTCTCCAAGATGCATTTAACAAAGATGCTCTCTCTGTGTATAACTAGTTACTGCTTTATTTCTCACAAGCTATGTGAAATGCTTTGAATCTGTGAAGAGCTGGACTTTTACCTTTAAAGAGCTTCCAAAGTTTTCCCCTGTTGACAGTTCTTCTGGGCCCCAGAGTCACACTTTTGTTTGTGAGCCCAGCTTCTCTGATTTAATTTTACTTAGGCTTGTGACCCCAATTGTCAAGGCCTCCACCTCTGAATTGGGAGCCACTGGCTCAGGCAATTTATATTGTATTCTGGCAAATTGCCATTGGAGTAATTACATACTGTTTACTTTTGATATCATCTTTGACTTCAAAACTGGGAGCAATTCCACTTCGTTTCTTGTGAAGTGGTGCTGTTGTTTGGTTGTTAAGGTCTATTTTAGAAGAGGGCTGCCTCTTGGGGAGGGGAGAAAAGTGATGCCTGTTCATAATCTGTAAATGATTGCTGGGTGCTTTGAATTGCAGGGAAGCTGGTGTCTGTGGATGCATATGTTCATGTATGTGTGTTTATATATAGTTGTTGGACTTAGCCAAGCAACAGTTGTAATGAAGCTAATAACATCAGGGTGTAACAGCTATGGTGCTTGTTTAAGATCAGTGAATTCAGATGGTGAGCTTGTCCTTCTGCATCTCCATGTATGATAGTGCAATGCTCTGTAGGGACACAAGATCTCTAGCTGGGCTGTGATGGGAAACTTCACTCATAGTGAACTCATTAACACTTCATAGTTAAAGTTAATTTTGTCAGTTTTGTTTGCTTAGAGAAAACGTTTGTTTAATTTATATCTTTACAGCATCCCCCTGAGCAATGGGGATACCATGTGTTCCCAGGTGCTTTTTTCTCTTCTTTTGGGAAATTCTCTTTATAAATGTTACTGGGGGATTTCTTTGGCAGTAATTCAGTAGATGACAGTATTATAATCCAAACTCAAATCTTTAATCCCAGACAGTACCTAATATAACGAATTGGTACTATTTTTGATGTGAACTTTCTTAGTTTGTTCTGAGATCTTCAAACCAGAGAAACAACTTATGATTCTAATTGAATTTGCATTCTTACAAGGGGGGGTGTCATATTTATTCTTGCAAGACACCAGTATCCAAACCTTGACCAATATCTGATGTTGGATTGGAAAAACCTCAATCAGTACCTAAGTCTTTCTCCTGACCTATTTGCTACTATTATATTAGTAACTGTCATTTATGTAACATCTTTCATCACTCTGAATATCCAGGGAATTTACAAACACGTGCCTTGATTCCTCGGAGAAATCTGCAGTTAGTCAGGTTTAAATATGTCTGGGGTCACAGAGGTTAATAACTCAATTCCTTCAAAAGGTGCCGCAGTTTTAATGACCACAGCCCTTAGGACCTCTGAGACTCATGCTGAACCCAGCACCTCTGTCTTCAGGGTGTCTGCAGCATACCATGCTGGTATGCTGACTGACTTGTGCAGCCCAGTAGGGAGAGCACTACCTCTTAAATTAGCTATACTTTCTGCAGGACCTTTGGGGTTTGGGGTTTTTTTTCTTCCCCTCTGTAGAAGCCATTCATCTCCATAGTTGCCCGTCCTCAGTATCCATGCTGAGATATGAGTCTCTTGGAGATGCTGGTGGATCAGATATCAGGGGATATGTTTGTGTGACTTTTTTCTTACTAAAAATACACAACCATAATACTTCTACAGTTGGTTTTTAACTAACTAACTAAGTTACCAGTTGGGTTTTAACTAACTAACTTACTTACCATTTGAGTTTTATCATAGTATTTCAAAGGATTTCAAATTAGCAGAAAGCTGGGGCACTTGAGTCTGGTGATTCTGAAAATAGATATTTATGCAGATGAGCATGGTGTGTGTGCTACAATTCACCACTGTCTAACTCCAGATGTCAAGCACTTCACTGTTCCCAGTGCATAGGTGTAAAATATGTTTGTGCATAACATAAACTTGGTTTTACAGCCATTTACTCACATTTAGCCTGATTAGAGGAGCTGAGCTACATCTGTACTTATGGCATGTCTACTTGTTCAGGAAGGTATCAAAAAGATTACTAAAAGGAGAATTTAATTCATTGCTTCTGAGGTTTTAGAGGTTAGCCTTTAAAGAAATAGGTTTCATTGTAACATGTAGGACTACTTTGTTTCATTATGACAGATGTATATTTTATATGGAGATAGTAAGACCCTTATGTATCCAAACAGGTTTCAAGGATGTTCTTCAATTTGGCCTTAAATTTTAAGCATTTATACAGAGTACTGGTGTCAGGTAAGTATACTCTTCANGGGGGGGAAGTGCCAGTAACTAAACTGTGTACAGTAATTACATCCAAGATATCTTGTTTAATGTTTACATTCTTCTGTTAACTTACTGTTATCTACATTCATGAGCCATTCACAGATAGCTGCATATTTATGCAGATAACTAGTAAAGCAAACATGCAATTGATGAGGTTTTTGACTCTGAAATCGTTAGAGTGAAGCTGGAATTTTATCCTATAGGTACAAGTAGAGAGTGTTAGTGCAAGTGCTTTTACAGAATGGTCTCATATGAACTATGCTGTAAAATACTGCATTAAAATGTAGCTGCAAGGCTCTTTGAAATTAGTCATTTAGGTAATATAAATATTATTTTATGTGGTTTATCGATTTATCAGTTCCAGTTCTCGTGTGTCCTAAAGAAACGACTTAGCAGTAGATAGACACAGATATACATGTACAATTCAGCCTCTTGGCCGGAGCAGGGGGTGGGGAGTAGTTGTTGGCGGTGGTGGTGGCAGAAGGCAGGAAGGAAGATGGGGGGATGCGAGAGGAGGTTAGGATTTCATCTGCTTCAGAGCAGAATTACTTTGGTCGTTGTCTTCTGTCAGTTTGACTGTAGTTTGTAAAGCTACCAATATTTTTAATATAAAAATACTTTCTTTTGGCAATTTATTACAAAATACAGATCAAAGGGGAAAATTGCTACAGTCCTTGTCACTGTGATTATAACAAAACTTGTCACCTGTGCTTGAGCTGTTGTCTTGAAACACCAAAGAATCTCTCATTTAAAAATAAAATGTTATTCTCCTCAATATTGTAGTTTATTATAGTATTACTTCACAGCATTTGAGGGTGTTACTAATACTATTGCCCAGAATATTTTGTCTTGTTTCTAATTCTGTTTTGGGCTAAGTAACCTAAGCCCTGTGGTGGGAGCTGGTGCAGCTGAGCTCTCTGAAGCATCAGGCCCTTCAGTGTAAGGCAGTAAGTGACACAGCACTTAGTGCCAGCACAAGTGGAGTTGATTTGAAAGTGCATGTCATGAAACAGCATTAGACTTTTCTGCAAATAGAAGTTTTGCAATAAGTGAAGCCAAAGGAAGACCAGTGAATAATGCCTCTTTCTGGTTTTGGGATATTTGGCATTGCATGCTACTTAAGATTGTTCACTGCAGTGGTAATGCTGTGGCCAAGGCACTGATGAAGCAGGTTTTGGGATGGCTGTGGGTGAGCAGCCCTGTGGCAGCAGTGTTTGAAGCTCTGACTATAGTGCTCTAGACAGCCTTAGACTGTCTCCACACATCAACAGCTGAATGTTCACTGCAGGGTTAGCCATTGCTTTATTACCTGGACTGTGTGTTTATTTTCACAGAATCACAGAATCATTACAGTTGGAAAGGACCCTCAAGATCATCTAGTCCAGCCGATAACCCTACACTACTCTTACCCCTAAATCATCCCCTGAAGAAACACATCTATCCTCTTCTTAAAAACCTCCAGGGATGGGGACTCCACCACCTCCCTGGGCAGCCTATTCCAGTACCTAACCACTCTTTCAGTAAAGAAATTCTTCCTAATATCTGATCTAAACCTACCCTGGCTCAGCTTAAGCCCATTCCCTCTAGTTCTGTCACTAGTCACAAGGGAGAAGAGGCCAACACCCGCCTCCCTAGAATGGCCTTTCAAGTAGCTGAAGAGAGCAATAAGGTCTCCCCTCAGCCTTCTCTTCTCCAGGCTAAACAAGCCCAGCTCCCTAAGCCTCTCCTCATAAGGCCTGTTTTCCAGACCCCTGACTAGCTTAGTTGCCCTTCTCTTCACCCTCTCTAGTAGCTCAATGTCCTTCCTAAACTGCGGTGCCCAAAACTGCATACAGTACTCAAGGTGTGGCCTCACCAGTGCCATATTTTGATGTATTTACTGTCTGCAGTTTCTGCAAAAAAATAACGTATGCAATTCTCCATGAGCAGGAGTTCATAAAATGCTTGGAGTTAACTCAAGGTTAGCAGGACTTTCAGAGGTGTGAGGAATTAGGTGCCAGACTATGGTTAACAGGAGCTGTGTTCTTGTCTGCATTAAGGATGGAGAACATCCTTGACTCTTGCTAGGTATTGGCTTGTTTCTCTTCTCTACAAAGCAAGTGGGAGCCTGGAGGGTTAATTTTCATTTTCCTTAAAGTTGACTAATTAGGAGGGGGAAACAAAAAATCAGCAAATATCATCTTGCTGACCTCTGAAATCTGCCTGAGTGTTCAGGGCCTCTGTTTCCTGCCAGAGCTGATGGACAGAGTGAACAGTTGTGGCAGCATCAGGAAGGGTTAATCAGCCTTGCCAGCCTGAACAATGGAGAGGGGCAGCTTTAAATGAAATGAGCTGAATATTTCATTCGGCCACTCAGCTGCCTGCTCCAATTGCCTCCTTTGCTAAAACGAGAGCTTAATCTAAAGTGACAACAACATCAGTTTCTATGTGCTCCAGTCACACAGAACATGACTTCCTTAACATAAACACTATTTACATGGACCGTCTGCATATAGCAGGGAATCGGGAGCGTGCCCAGCTAAGACAGAGGCTACAATGAAGGACGAATAACAGGCAGCTGAGAATTAACATCGGCAAATGAAAGCCTGACCCTTGGAGGGCATGTCCCTGTTACATTTTAAAGCTAGATAGCCTTGCACCGGTAACCTTACTTCCAGTAAAGACTACATAATCTAAAAGAAAATAGCACCTTTTCAGCTTAGATACTTAACCAAACACATTATGTCTGACCCATTTTCCTACTCGTATGACACGAGATAAAGGACCCCAAGCTGCAGTTACTGGTCATCCAAACTGCTGTAACTGATAAGTCTCCCGCTTCTGCTCTCATTGGAAAGCAGCTCCTGCTTTTTGGCATGAGAGGAGGGATGCTGCTGGGCAAAGGGAGAGGTCCCAGCCCAGTGTTTACTCCGTGGCCCAAGGTCACATGGTGCCAGGCTGAGACCTCTGTTTAACGTGCTGGTGTCTAAAGAAGCCATCACTGAAGCACAGAGTCGCTGTGCCACTTTGGGAGGAGAAGGCTGTGCTTTGCCTTGCTTTGAGAAGTCACAAGAGAGGAGCATCCACAGCCTGGCTTCTTCCCCCGAGGCTCTGTGGGGACTGGCTCTCTGCAGGAGTCAATGCTTATGGCTTCCTACACTGACCAGAGGAGTGGTCTGCGGGGGACAGGGTTGGTCTCTTCCTCCTTGCAACCTGCTGTTACTGTAAGGCTACTTTGTTTATTCCAGCAGTATCCAAGACCTGCAATCTCTCTTTTGAGACTTTTTTTTTGAGGGGGAAGTTTGTGTTTTGTTGTCTTTTTGCTAGGCAATGGAATTTTGGGCCACTGGAAGATTCAGATGTTCATACTCTTCTGTGTGTTGTCAAATGTTTAAATGGGGAAGGCCTTCTNCGGAATGCAGGGTAGGAGGGAGTTTAAGGTAGTGTGACACGTATTACAGGTAAGCCCAGGAGAGATTTATGCAACTTCTTCCTGTCCTGGTGTGAGTACTGTTGAGGGCCTGACCTTGCTCCAAGAGGCAGCTGTGTTTTTCAATCTCTGTGATTGATGCTAGGGTTGCCCAGGCAGCAACATGGGCAAGACCTAGAGCACCTTCTTCCCCAGCCACTCTGGCAGCCCAGTTATTCCCTCCTTTCCTCATTCCTTCCATTGTCCTCCTAGGCTTGCTGTTCATGTTGAGTAGCTTGCTCAGCTGAAAGGGTAAAGCAATGTGCATCATCAGGTCTAGGTTTCAATTGCTCTGTGAGTAGGATTGGGAAAGTCTCTGTTCTTAACTGTCAGTTTAACACAGCTGTCAAGAAGGCATTACTCACTAGTTATAGGGTGGGTTTTTTTGCTGTTTTTGCCATCCTTAAATTAGAAGTTTACCTTAAAAACAATCTTAAAAAAGGAAGTGTGGGATAACTCAGTGGCATGTTGAGCTGAGCAGTGTGACAGTATGGTGCCTAGGTCTTAATCAGGACCCTGCAGTTAGCCTTGAGAAACGGGGCAGGATTGTGTTTCTATGCAGTTTTGCTCTCCATCATGTAGACATACATGCCTTCCTTTGACATAAAGGAAGGGTAATAGTTCTGTCCTACTGAAGAAGAAACTTTTCCCCATCATTGGGCTAACAGCAGAATTTACAAAAAATACTGATTCTGAAAGAATTTTTTAATCTTGTTGGAACAGTTGCTGTACTGAAAATTCAGAACATGTTTGTACTTACTGTTAAAATATTAAATGATGCTTTTATTACTCAACTATTAAATTTACAAGGTTTGTGAAGTGGAGAAAATGAATATTTGCATCTAATGAGAGGTCTGGAGACTATAATCCTGAGCAGTTTGTTTTTCATATTAAAGAGTAGTTACTGTTGCCAAGTGGACTTTTGTGACACTTTTAAAAAACATACTGCAGTTAACTTTGAGCTGCTGTAGCTTCACTTTAAAGAAGGAACACAGAGCACTTAGAGTGTCAATATGAGGCTTAAAATAGTAGCCAAAATCTGTGCTTTTTGATTCCGTCTGACTACCATCTTTCCTTTTTCCTCACTTTTGGTTCCAGAAGCGAGTGTAAGCAATCACAGATTTACAGAATTACAGATGTATTCCTTACACCATCAGAATACAAGGTCTCTACTATTCTTGAGATGCAATGCACTGGCATTGGTTCAAGAAGTAACACCTCTTCAAAGAGAGCAGTCACTAAAATCAGCTTATCCTTGAAGTGCAAGGGAAAAAGACAAG
The DNA here is from genome assembly GCA_013399015.1 of Galbula dea. NCBI lineage: Eukaryota > Metazoa > Chordata > Aves > Piciformes > Galbulidae > Galbula > Galbula dea. The sequence continues at coordinate 108,134 of VWZX01008439.1, read as the reverse complement.
ACAGAAATTGGACTACAGGGATTTTGAAGGGTCATCTGAAACACTGTTTCACAAGTCACCTCTGTTAGGTAATGATTCTGGCCATCAGCTGGGAGTGATAGATTTCCAAAGGTGTAGCATGTAAGTTTATATTCTTGCTGTTAAGATCTTAAGAGGGCCCTTCCAGTTTCAGTTGAGGGATTGGTGATCATTTTATTAAGCTTATTTCTTTAAAAGGCCACTAAGTGCTATTTATGTTATAAATAGTTCCCATAGTTTCACTCCTAGAAAACAGGCATTGTGCCTATCTGCCTTTGGCCGGTGCCTAACTGGAATTGGGTACTCAATGAATAGCAGGATATGCCTGTCTCCTCACAGCCTTTTTTGAAGAAGGTACCAAGAAAAGGTATAAGAAATGAAAGAGAAATGCATCTCTGTACAGCTGGATCTGCATTTAGCCTTAGTCCAAGTAACTGGAAGCCTCAGTTGAGTTCTGTTTTTAGAGAGATTTTTCTTGGTGAATCTGCTTATCCCTTCCAGACCAAATCCTCTGTCTTGAAAACAAGACTGTGATACAGCCATGTCACACAGTTGATATTGAGAAAGACTGGATGTCGTTCTGGAGATATGTGACTTAAGTGCTTCATGGGAGTATGAAAGACTTGTGGGTAGGTGAGTTTCTTCAGGCTCCCTGTCCTCATCTTGGAGCTCAGAGCGTGGTTCAGAGTGTTAACCTGTTATTGGCCTGCATATCTGTAGGCAGGAAGGACGTAACACATTTGCCTTCGTGTTGGAGAGCAGCTCTTGGATGTTAATTCAAATGACTACTAAAAATCTTTGAGGATTACTAATCTATAAAATATATGCTTATTACATAGTTATTTAACCTAATGAATGTATTTTTTAACATGCAATAATTATCTAATTAAATATAAAGCATTAGATTAAGTAGGCTAGCTCTCATACTAAAATGATGTCTATTACAAGTAGATTTATTGAGGATTAACAACTGCATAATAGAACTGTATTTCATGATTGTTAATCCTCAATGAATGTTTCTAATAATTAATTGGCACTTAACTAAAGGATTATGTTCATTGTGACAGAGTTTATGAAGTAAAAGAATGTTTGGGGGGGACTGAGTGCCGAAGGAAATATTCCTATGATCTGGCTAAATAACTGGGAGGAGGGGGATGGGAAAGAAAAAAACAAACCAACAAACCAACCCTTAAAACCAACACCACAAACTCCCAAGTAGCTGGGGAGGAATAAGCAAATTGCACGTAGTAGCAAAACTTTTCTGTTGTTACCTGATAAGAGTTTGAAAGTTTTGTTTGATTTCTTATGTGTTTTGTAGGAGAAGTAGTAACTGGCTACTTAAGCAGCAAGATGCTTAATGCTGGTAAACAGTTAAATGAGAGTTTTCTGCTTAAAGATGGTGAAATATTCCAGTATGGCTGATGAAGCTCCTTCAGTATTTAACTTTCATTCTTGAAACCTTTATATTATGCATGTGAATTGGTGAGCTAGGACACAAATGCAATATACAGTTTTACTAAATGAGTTCCAGGAACATGTCCCTGTGCCAGCTGTTAGAGGATACAGAAGAAAGTTGCATGTTTTGCTTGAGCACTTTTACTGGAGAAGCACTGTGATTTTTTTTTTTTTTTTTTTTTTCGGTCAGTTATGGAAGCAAACAGGAGAATAACACATTCTCTGCTGTTTTAGCTGACCCCAAGAGAAGACATCAGTCCTGACATCCATTTAAGGTTTCAGCTGTTAACTAGAAAGGCTTAGTCAGTGGAATTAATTGTCAGCTGTTACTCTGAACACCTTAAGGTTTTTCATGGATGGAAAAGTTGTAATGTAACCATGAACCTTTCTAGTGACTGTTTGGTAAATTCCTGTAATTAAGGTATATACACAGATACATACAGAGGTATACACAGTGGGTTGCTTCAGAAAGTTGTTCCATAGATTGCATGTTTTCAAGTGGAAGCTGATAATTTGAATTAAATGGCAAATATGTATCTAATAATAGAAAAGTACTCTGACATTAACAAACTTAACCAGCTTTACTCTTTGAAGACCTTTTAAGAGAAAATATTAGACTTCATGGGGAAAAAAGGCAACATGTTTTCAGGTGATTTGAATGGGGAAAAGGGAGAGCAAGTTTATTTCTGTTGCATGTGAACATATATGTGTGTATGTTTTTATATTTGCACAGCATATATAAAATTTTCCTTTTCAAGTAATTCTTAAAATTTGTTGTAGCTATTTGGGGGGAGTATTTTCTGGGTTGCTTTATAATCCAGACTCTTACGACAAATGATTTTCTGTGATTTGTCTTGAGTGGTGTTGAAACTTGGTCGTCTTGGGTTGGAAGGTGTTTGACTCAGGTTGTTCTTCTGATGGATTTTGGAAGTGGAAGTAATGACGATGTCTCTGTTTGGCAATGCTGGGTGTGCCAGTACCCTATGGGGCTCAGAACAGTTTGGGGGTGTGGGAAAGAAAGTGTGTTAGATATCCAAAAATCATTAATTTTGAAAAGAAAATCATGATGAAGTCACTGTAAGAGAGAAAGTTCAGGAGTAATAAAGTGGAGTGTAGAGCCAGATTCCAGTTTGAGGAGAAGTCCTGGTGTGTCCTCTTTAAGCTTATGGTCTCCGAACTCAGACTTTAATTGGAGAGACAATGACAACTCAAAAGGCCCTGAAGGTGCAAGTTTTACAGATTCCTAGGATTTCAGAATGTACCATGCAGGTGACCATTGCTTTCAAACATGGGCCTGCAGGCTTTTTAAAAAATAACGAGATTTTGTTTGGTTTTGATTTTTTTTTTTTTAATCAGGTCAATCGCATTTTACAAAGGTTGGTAACTCTGACTGCCCACGTGATTTGGCAAACTGAAAGACAAAGCCAGGCTTTCCTCCTAAAGCTTAACAGCAGTTGTGTTGCAGCAGCAGCTGCTGCAGAAGGTGAATGTAGTGATGATATTGATGAGATTACTAATTTGTTTAGTAGACAAAGAATGAGGATTCGTCTGTTGGCTGTCATCATCCATCAGCCGTATGTTGCCCCAGGCAGTGGGTATATGCTGTTAGCCTGTTACTAATTTTACTTTGTTTTTTCTCAGCTTAGTTCTTTTCTTTGGTTCATTTCATTCATTTGTTGTGACTGAAAACTAAACAAGAAGGAGGAAAAAAAAGCCCATTGCTACCTCTTTTTGTTTGTCGGAGCAGACACCCTACAGCTCCTGCCTGCAGCCTCTTCCATTTGATTTGGCTGAGAGCTGTTGATGAGGGATGCGGTGGCCTATAAGGGAAATGCCTTTCAGGCCATAAGAAGTTTTCTCTAGAAGCTAGGGTCTTAGTCATATTTACCCTTCAAAATCAGTGAGAGCTGCTTCAGCATTGCACAGTATTGCACCAGCCTGAGAATGAATTGGTGATGCCTTAACATTGCCATATGTATTGATATATTGCACTGTTGCCTGTGTTGTGACTGGGGTTGTTTTATTTTTTAATTTCAGAGACATTTGAGATTATGCTAACAAAACTTTCAGTTCTGCAAGGAGCAGAAAGTTTGTGCAAGGGAATTTTGAGTGTCAGCAGTATTAACTGAAGCTCATAGGGTGTTTTTATCTCATACTGATTATAACTTTGTTAGGCCGGTTCTAAAGGGGGAGGTCTGATTTGTGGCTGCGGATTATTTGACTTGAATTAAGCTTTCCAACCTACTGTTGGTAGCTTTACTGGGCCCTATTGAGCTTCTGGATCTGAGTTTGGTCTCTTCTACTCCCTTCCCAGCCTTGCTTCTTCCAGTGCTCAGGGGACTTGCCAGCCCACTGCAGGGTCTTAAGCAGCAGTTTTCCAGACCCCCTTCCAGGCTTCCCTGCTCTTGCTGCACCCCAGGAGAGGTGAGGTTTCCATCAAACCACGTCTCGAACAGTTTGCAAAAAGATTTTTAGGTGTGCTTTCACTAGTGCTTCCTGGCTACAGTGGCTCTGGCTGATGTCTCTCACAGTATCTGTGCAGATGTGTCTCTTCCTTTCAAGCCCTGCTGTCCTCCAAAAGTAGCTGAGATTACAGTACAGACATCACACAGACCAAGTGCTCAGTGTGATCTTGTGATGGCATCTTTATGAAGTTATAGGTTGTATAAACAGAGTAGGATTGGACAAGCTCAAGGGGATTTCAGGGAACAGACAACTGAATCTTTAGTAAAAGATGTGATAATCTGCCTGCAAAACAAAAGGAATTCTGCTAATCTTCTCACAATAGGGCAGTCTTCTATCCAGATCTTAGTGTCAGGCTGGTGGCTTGGTAAGTCATGAGCTGAGAAATGGCTTTGAGCAGACTTGAGAATCTGAGATCCTAACTTGAAAAGCTTGTTAGCTTCATCAGCTCCCCATGTGTATAAACAATTTCAGAATGCTTTCTGGGTGGCTTTTAAAATTTATTTTTAATTTTATATACAATAGTTGATGCATATGTAACAGTTTCCTGTTGCTATTTTTAACCACTTTCTTTTGCTTGCATGAAAACTGCTTGATACTTTATTCCAAGTTATATTGTACCCTAGAGAGTAGAAAATAGCTGCAGGAAATACTGTTGGGTAGCAGTGGAGTAGCAAATCCTCTCAAGGTTCAGTGGACCATAGAGGAGAGTAAAGGATGACCAGAAGAATGAGATTGAAGCTTGTAGGTTGACACTTCCCTGTTGAACCTGTTAGCAGCAAGTTAGCAGGATGAGATGTGCAACATAGTCCTCCTTGAACAAAGAACTTCTCTGTCCCATAGCTCTATTTTTGGGAAAGTTGGATGCAGTTTTCAAGTTCAGTGTAACCATTGCAATGCCTTACATAACTTATTAAATGGATAGCAGAAGGAAGTCTTACACATCATGTGTTAGGTGTGTCTGTGTTAATAACATTGACATTAAATGGAGAAGCACTTCATTAGAATTGTCATTGAATCATCATGATTGGAAAAAACCTTTAAGATAAGAGTCCAACTCCAAAATTTTTCAATATTCCATGAGGATAAACAGTGTTCTTGGACTCTGGGGGGTAAACTGCTGGCTCTTGGGTTTGCGTTTTAATTTTCATAGTCATGGAAGTGTCCAGGTGCATTGTGATTTCTCTTGTCTAAAGCTTCAGATGGGTGTGTTTGTATCTGAATACGTGGTGGTGATTATGATGAGATCCTTTGTGGTATCTCAGATTTCTAAGGTGAAAAGAGTTTTTGCTGTCCAGGAACTCATCATGGTAATTTGTTTTTAAATAAGCAGGAGTAAAGTTACCATCTTTTCCTTCTTTCTTTTCAACTGTAAAATACTACCTTTTAAAATATGGCCATATTTTGAGTACTTCCAGCTAGTTACAAGCCTTTGATAAAAGTGTTGCTTTTGCAAGCTGTTTCTGTGCTCTGCATGTGTGTCTGTGTACTTCAACAGAGCAAGTGATACCAGCAAGGGACGAAAGGCATCCTTCAGTAGGTAGCATCACAGCACTGGCTGTGTACACGCTGGGGGCTGCCGGGGCACGTCCTGGGCTGTGAGGGGAAAGGAAGGCAAGGGGGACAAGTCAGTGGAGGGAGGGAAAAGTGAAAACAAAGGAAAGGAAGCAATGAGCGGAGGGAGTTCGCTTCTGTTAGCGATGTCTGAAACAGCAGTGCTTGTACCAGAAGATCCTGAGCAGGGGCAGTGTCTGTCTCTTTAAAAGCAGTAGGGGGTTGGAACTAAGGGAGTGCTCACAGCAGTAAGTATAACACAGCTGTGCTCTGTTTATGCTTAGGCTACAATAAAAAAGCTATAAAATGTGAGATGTCATAGCTCCACTTTGCTTTATTTATACTATTTCCTCTGAGCTCTGTCACACTGCACATTCATCTGCTAAGTTGCAGCAAGAATGGAGATTAAAATATCACAGCTCAAAATAGGAGTCAAGCGGAAGGAGATTCATCATAGCCCTATTAAAAATATGTAAATACTGGAATGAAGTCATTTAAAGCTGTATGGCTCCCTCCTCAGTGGGCTGGGGAAGGCTGTGAGTGATGCGCTATGTGAGTGACAGATTTATGGGACTTGTTCTTCCTATTTTTTTAACTCCATTCCACCAAAATACTTTTAAGATTAAAAATACCCATTTGAATTGCAAATGATCTCTCTGCTATATGTATTTTTTGAAGAAAGGTTTTCTTCTTAACCGTTGCCCAAGCTAATAATGGAAAGAAATATTATTCCCGATTAAAAGAGGTTGGAAGCATGGCCTGATGTTGAACTTGCAGTAGATGAGATTTGCCCTTCTAGAGCACTTTTCATCCAGGGTCTTCAGAGCACTCCTGAAGGCCTTGTGTCAAGCCTCTTATGCTCTCCAAGACAGAGGCCCTCCATACATGAAAGTACGCTGAATACTTGCAACTGCAGTTCTCAGAAATGCCCTGTGGCACCTAAACCACAGTATTATTAGTGGAAGCTTGTTCCTTCTCTCTCCTGCAGCTATTTTGAAAATGATGCTGAGATAAGAACTCTGAAGTTTCCTTTTTTGTTTGCTTTCCATAAGCACTATGTAAAGAGAGCTGCCTCTGCTAATAGAAGCAATGCTCTTGTGAACTTTGCAGTGAGTCTGTGGTCTTTGTAGTCAAATTTAGGTATGAGTTTCTGCCTGGAAGAGTGAAGCAGAGATGATAGAAGATATTTGAGAAGTGAGGGATTTTAATTAATACCCTGAACATAGAGGAAAGCCACCAAGATATTTCACTAATGTTCAGTTCTGAAACCTAGTTTTGAATCAAGTAGGTGAAATGTGCTGCTGCTGCTAAATGGAACTGCTTTGTAAGTCAGTGTGAGTTGAGTGTAAGGAGAGGAAAACCAAAAGGGAACCATGGGAGAGGGCTGCCATGCTTCCCTGCAATTGCAGTGTGAGCCAAGGTGCTGTAAGAAGAGCTGAAAGCTTCTTGATGTCGAGTGACCAAGGCAAACAGTGACTGTCTGCTTGACCTTTGCAGCCATTCACTTGGCCTGCCCTTGAAGAATTTTGTCCATCCAAGAGGGATCACTATTCAGCTTTTGATCAGCAGCTAAACAGTATGGAGAAATTTGATCCAGAGGAGGATTAAAATTTGTCATTTAAGGTGGTTAAGGAATATTAACTTTCCTTTCTTTTCCCAAATGATAGTATAAAACCACCAGAAGTTAACCAAAACTTAATTGACTTCCTTAGAAGTTGGTACTTTGTGGTTAAAGATTTAGCTGAGCAAGACCAGGGCATCCACCCATCTTGTGACCAGGTCACCCATCTGTCATGTAACCATGTCAAGTGCAACACTGAGAACTGAAGAAATCAGACTACGGTTTAGTGTCCAGTTAACCTGTTCCTGGGACTGCCAACGTGCCTCACAGCTTATGCAAACTGAAGTGTTAGTGTGCCTAGAACAATGTCCACTAAGAAAGGGCTAAACAACATCCTCAGTGTGTTGGCAAGGATAAGGAGGACTGCCATGAGGTTTGGGTGGCTGGGTTTTGGGTTTGTTTTTCCTTCTTTGTTTGATGCTATGAAATTCAGGTAGTCCATGATTTTTAGTGCTCCAGTATGTGATTCTGGAGTAGTTCTGGCATATATTGATTTATTCATTAGGCTTTTATTGCTGGCAGAAGAGACAGATTTCCTTAATAAGTTACTTTTGTGCGATGCCTGTTTGAGCATTGCTGTTTCTGGCTGAGGGCTGCGCACTTGGTGCTTTTGAGTTGTTTAACCTGAGAAGAGCTGTGGATACAGCATGCTAATGCCCTTCAAGCAGAAGAACAATTGTTTGTCTCTTTAAGAAGGTGCTGTACTCAATCACATCTTATGATGTGAGTATCCAGAATATGCCTTGCATTTATGAACGTGCAGCTTTCTCTATGCTGGGTGCATTGGCACCCTGCTGTGTTCATCAATGTGGTGTTTATCCCAGAGCACCTTGATTAGTATGGAATGAGAGTAACATGGATGTGTGCTGGGATTTGTTTGTGTTTGTTTGTGGATGCTAGTTTGACATGTTAGCATAAGCCTATTGACCTGAGAACATTAACTGTGTATATGTATTTTCATAATGCAGCTTTAGTCCTATGAGATAAAACTATGAAAATGTAGTTGAGCTTGACATTCACAACTCTTAGAAGAACCTGTAGCTTATAGTGCACTCACAAGTAGTGAACCTCCTTCTCTCAGGTCGCTTCTTGTTTTCCTTTTCTTCTGATAGGTTTTGCTTCCATCAAATGATGAATTATTTGGCAGAGGAACTAAGAATGACATTTTTCAAGATGCATTGATTTATAAGCCCAAATCTTGTTTCAAAAATGACTTGGGAATAGTTTAGGAACCAAAGGCTTGTTGAATATGAGCCAAAGTGCTCAAAGTTTTTGTAGAATTGATTGGCTAAGCTACAAATGTTCAGGGTGTTTTATTTCATTTAGGTAATGTTTTACTTGATCTATCTTTCTTGAAAGAAAGGTGTTGATACATCATGAGAAAAGGCAGTAATATCAATAGTGTGATACCTGTTCAGCAATGGATCTTCTGGTGGGGACCTAGTAAGTCCTGTTGGATTTCAGGGTCCTGATGGGTTTGGAAAAAAAAAGTTAAGATGGTGGTGGGAAGGAAACTCAGGAACTGAAATAGCATTTCAGAGGGATTCTCAGCATGCCCTGTAAACCAGAGTCAGCTTGTGCTTTCTCAAGGCAGTAAGATTCTTGGTTCTTTCCAAAAATCTTATCCCTTGCATTTCTAAGGTAGATGTCTGACTATTTATGTAGCCTCAAGTATTGTATTTGTTCTGTATGCAGTGCTGTGGAGCTTAATGTTTAAGAACAATAACTCTTCTTGTAATCAATTGATTATTTTTTTTTATATACATGATGAATTTTTAAGAATAACATACTGGTGTTAGATTAGCATAGCTAATGTTGCAAAATCCGAAGAATAGAAGTCTTTAATCTTAACAGGTTGAGATTAAAAATACACATTATAAATATCAGTGATTTCTGACTTTGTCATACTTCTGTGTACATATATAGCTCTATGGTGTTGTCCTATTGATTGATTTGATTTACATATGAAATCATCAAAGTATTATGCAAAGTTTAAGAAGTATAGCTATGATATATTTGGCTAAAATTGGAAATTAACTTTGGAATTAGTTCCTAAATTTGAACATCTTAGCCCAGGCAAGAATGTGATTTAATTATTTGGGAGTCTTTTAAGGAAAGTCTTAGAACTGTGAATTCAGTTGATTATGAGAACCTATTCTGAGACTAAGCTATATTGACAGTTTATGATATAACCCAGTTTGTGGTTGCCCAGTCATCTGTCCACTTGATATGACCTGCAGCTGTTTTTCTTCTTTGTTTGAATCCAAGCAAGGAAATATTAGGTAAGAAGTTAGCATTGCTACATGTCTTTTCCTTGCTTGCTGTGTCAATTTTCAGCCAGATGCAGGACAGCTGGGTTATGCTGAATAATAAAATACAGGTAATCCAGTGAATTCACTAAAGGATTAATATTTACAAAGCATGAGGCTCTCCCAGGCATACTGTATCAGTTTGGCTAAATAGGAAAGACTGTTAAAGCTTGACAATACAACAGGGTAAGTTATTTGCTATCAGTTACATTTTTTAGCGGTGTTTCCTAATGCCAGTTGGTTGACACTAATGCTTCACAGCCTTTATACCATTCTTTCAGTATATTTAGTAACAATACTTGCTAGACTGAGTATCAAAATTGCTACTGATGCTGCCCTGTTTAATTTTTTTAAAAAGCAAGAAACATATTTTTTTAAAGCTATTGAAACTTGAACTTGTTTTCCAAAGCAGCATATTTGTACAGTAGTGGTAATCCTGTTGGTGTTTTTAAATGGACAAATGACAATGTTTTTACCCATTTCAGTGGTTTTGTCTCTAAAGGAATCGGCCTTTAAAACTACCTAAACTGAGTAGTAGATGATTTTCAAAATGGTTGCACTGTTAAAATGTGTATACAAGTCACAACCCCCAAAATAAAATGGTAGAACTTTCAGCCTTTATAGACATCTTTTGAACAGTTAAGTACAATTTTTTTCCCCAATAAATCCAGTTGTATCAGAAGGTATAGATGAAATTAATGAAGTAGGCTTTGTGATAATTCTGAAATAGGTACATAAGCAACTAAAAGGGTCAAAATTTTGTTTGACTTTCCCAAAGCAAACACCAGTTAATTATAGCTGCAATGCTGACATGTTTCAATAAGACCAGAAGCTTTGATTCTTTCCTCTGCTCTGTTTTGAAAGCTGAAAGATTTCTTATTACTGTCCTGTTAGCATACATGACTTTTTCTCTGAAGCAGTTGTATAAAGCATAAGGCTGCCCTGACTATGGACATACATCTTGCTCAGAGGATCAAGAATGTGTGTTTATTGGTTAGTGATCTCAAGTTCCAGACACATTTGGAAAACCCATCTGTTTTTTCATTAAGATGGTGACAGTTCTTGTTGGAGAATTAAGTGTAAAGTTGAAACTGTGTTCCTTTGATTCACAAGCACCTGTGACTCAGGGGAGGAAAGAGGCTTATCTTTTATTAACTCCTTCTCTGTCTCTAGGAATTACAGGCACTTTTGTTTTGGCAGATAGTATATTTGGCTGGTCGTGAGGTAGAGAGCATGCTCTGTATTCAGTTATTCTGCCTCTCATGCATGGCAGGTTGCAGTTCACCAAGTCTTTGTTTCTTCCTGAGGCTTTCAGTGGTATCTAAGGCGGCCTCCTGTGCTTAGTTATTAGTTTAGTCTTTCATAGAATGATAGTTACTTGCAGCATTTTCTTTGGTTCACCTTTGGTTGTATTAGCTTATGTCTGTCTTCATATTTGCTTAGTTGGATTGGGATCTCTTCTCTCTTTCTGCTCTGTCAACCTGCATAGAAATGAGCAGCACTTAATGCATGTCTTGTTTCCTCCCAACCCTCTTTTGTTGTGTAGATGTTGGTGGGTCAGGTGAAGGACTGCAAGTCCTTCCCAAGCCACTAGATGTGATCTGCCTCTTGTGTTCTAATGCCATAATTACTTCCATGTTTTATTTTTATATATATATTCAAGTGTGTCTCTGGCTACCCACAAAAAAAATTGACTAGTAAGAGCAAACAAAGCTGAACTAGAAGCTTCAGGCTTCATGTGGAGTTGTCATTTGAGTCAATAAAAGGGCCATTTTTTTGGATGTATTTGCAGCTCCATAAGCAGGAAAGAACATGCTTCCCTCATTAGCTTTTGAGGTAGGCTTGCTAGCCATAATTGAGGAACTCCAGGCAGTGGTGGAGCAACTGGCAGTAAAAGGGGATGGAGTAAATTCCTTCAGTGCCTGAAGCTGCCTGGCTTCTGTCCCACCACTGCCCAGGAGCATCCTCGTTTAATTTACGGGATCCTGTAGTGGCCACACATTATTTAGGGACCACACAGATGTGGGTTCCTTGAATGCTGCAGGTGATCTTTCCGGCCAAACCAGAGAGATTACAGCACTCATCCCAACACTTAGCAGTTAGTTAGGATGGAGGGAGGAGAATCTTTTTAAGATGCAGCTCTACAAAATTCAGTAGAGAAAACAGAGTAAATGACATTACATACTGTTCACCTGCAACCCCTGCAGAGACAATGAGTTTACACTTAAATTTACAGCTTCCAAGGATAATGAGGAGCAGTAACTACATGACTGTGCCCTGGAGAAAGAAAGAAGACCAAAGATAAACATACTAGCTAGCCTAATGATGGCTATGAGACAGTACACTGTTAGTCTTACCATGTGCAACAGTTTGAGAGAGAGAGGGGGGCTCTCTGCCTCTCTTCTTGTTCTCAATGGAGTCACAGTTGCATTTGCTCACTAACTAAAACAGGATAGACAAGAAGATGGATCCTTCCTTTGGCTGTGGTTGGATTTTTTTTCATTGTCCAGTAAACATCAGAGTTATGTTTGAGGGAATAAATACTGAGAGTAAATATCAAATGAGTTTATTTAGCTGGACAAGTTTTCACTAGCAACATGGGAATACAATGTCAGACTGTAAAAGTAAGCAAATAAATAAAAATAAAGCTGCTATTCTAGTTCAGTAATCATACTAAAAATGGTGACTGTTAAACTTTAAATATTTTATTGACTTCTACTGCAGTTTTTCTAGTGTAAAAAGATGAATAAGAAAGTATTATGTAACTTAGACAACTTTCTTTTGACAGAATATCGTGATGCCAGACTTGCCATGTTACTGTATTTTAGATTACACTTGTTACTTGGTTTCAATACTCTTATTCAAAGAGTCTGTAATGCACTTAATTATATTGTTATTAGGAGTAGTAACAGTGATAAAATATTTATTTGAATGGCAGTAATTACTTTTAAGTCATTGGTTCTTATCAATTAAAGTCTGAAGTCTTTTAACATTGATGGGAATCTTTTCACTGAATTCGAAGACTTGAACCCTGCCTTGTGAGAATATTCAGATATATTCTTAATGCTATTGGTTATACTACCGTTCACTCTGATAATCATCATAATGTATAGATTCATCACACTTGCCTATAATTAAACTTTATTTTCAGAAGTATGATGATAATTGGACAATTGCTGACATCAGTGCAAGAAAAACAGCACAGAGTGAGGATCCTTGAAGTCAGATAACACAAGTTAGGAGCTAAATTTCAAGAAATGTCCAGAATATGGCAAGTGCAGTGGTACCCAGAACTTTGTGGAAAGTGTGGAGGGAGTGGATTGCCTTAAAGAGGAGCTGCAAGAGAGACCTGCTGAGCAGGGAACAGTCTGAGGCTGTGGGACCTTACTGCCCCACTCTGTTGGTGCTCTTCTCTTTGGTGGGGAAGCAGCCATGATTCACTGTAACAGGAAGAAAAAAACAGAAGCAGCACTAAGGTTTAATGGGAATAGTGATATTTCAAGGATGATGTACTACATAGTGTTTTTCTTCCCCAAATTACAGATTAAGCACCCAAAGGACAGCTAAGCATAATGTGAAAGTAGATGGGTGCTGACGGTCACGGCTTCTTGCAGAAGCCAGGTGCAATCCACCAGCTGCTTAGTGGTGCTTTGCTTTTTGTGTGATGGTGGCTTGCATCAGGTTGTAGCTCTGTAGCTCCCAGTAGGAGGGATCCTGGTGTCCCTTTTTAGGGATCCAGGCTCTGTGCTGAACTTCTGGTTCAAATATATTTGCTAATATGAATTATTAGAATTCTGATACTTTGTCTGGAGTGAACATTTTGCAAATATTTTTTGGACACTTGAGAAAGTAGTTCAGGATTTGGATGTTGTATTGTGCTTGTTCTGTTCCTGTTTCATTTTCATGAACTGTCCAGTTTGCTTGCATGAGTGCACTACAGGCAGAAATGTGGCCTTGATACTGATCACTGCTGCTTTTTTGTGAGGAGACAGGTGGCATCAAATCTTATTTTTTCTGCTGGAGCCATCAACTTCAGGGGGACTGTAAATACAGCTTGCTCAGAACTGCAGTAAACATCTTCCTTGGCAGAGGAAAAGCAGGATAAGAACTCAAACTGAGTCAGGATTCCTGCTTCTTGGGTTTGCTGGGATGAGGCAGCTTTGCCCCTTAAAAGACTAAGCATTCAGTGTAAAGGCATTGCTGAAGGTGGAGATAGTCTCTGCTTATCAGTCAACAGGAAAAAGGAGAATGGCTGAATGAAGGTTTTATACTAAGGGAAATATTTTGAAAATAATACTGTAATAACTGTTTAACAAATAGTATTTTCAATAGAGATTTCATTACTAAGGAGTAAGGTACAGTTGTCAACTGATCTGTACTATGTATATGAAGAAATCAGTGAGTCTTGTCCAAGCATTATCATGGGCATAAGAAGCACCTCAGGCTGTATTATATTTACAATGTTTTCATGTCACAGAATCACAGAATCATTACGGTTGGAAAGGACCCTCAAGATCATCTAGTCCAACCGATAGCCCTGCACTACTCTTACCCCTAAATCATCCCCTGAAGAAACACATCTATCCTCTTCTTAAAAACCTCCAGGGATGGGGACTCCACCACCTCCCTGGGCAGCCTATTCCAATATCTCACCACTCTTTCAGTAAAGAAATTCTTCCTAATAGCTGATCTAAACCTACCCTGGCTCAGCTTAAGCCCATTCCCTCTAGTTCTGTCACTAGTCACAAGGGAGAAGAGGCCAACACCCGCCTCCCTAGAATGGCCTTTCAAGTAGCTGAAGAGAGTGATAAGGTCTCCCCTCAGCCTCCTCTTCTCCAGGCTAAACAAGCCCAGCTCCCTAAGCCTCTCATCATAAGGCCTGTTTTCCAGACCCCTGATTAGCTTAGTTGCCCTTCTCTGCACCATCTCCAGTACCCAAAGTACAGTTGAACATTTGGCATGTTTATTACTTTATATTTTATAATAAACAAAGCTTTTTTTCCTAGCCGTTTTTGATGTATATATACACACATATAAAACACTTAATAAAATGAGGTTCATGCAGACAAATAGTTTTTCTAAGAGTAGACTAAGAAGGGTTGAACATTCATGTAAAATCCTGTTAGATCCAGATTTAAGGTGTGTTTTTCATGGTGTATCTCAGTCACTAGTTGCCTACAGTCAGGAAGCCTCTAAGTCTGTGACATGACTGTAGTATAACTGATTCCTTATATGTCTGAAATATAGAAATATAGAAATCTTTATTAGCATTAGCTACTAAGGATACAGCAATATCATGGTTTTTGTTTGTCTCTGCATCCCTTTGCAATCACTCATACTAAAATATAACCAATGATTGTATCAAGTCCATTTGCATTTGTCTATATGGATGTGCCAATTATGTACTGAGGAGCAGTGCTTGTGCACATGCTTTTCTTGTGTTTTCTCATCAGGTAACATCTTGCACAACATGAACTTTCCTTTAGTTTCCAAATGCTGATCATTTGCTTTTAAAAGAAGGATGACTAGACTGAAAAAAACCCAAGGCTGTTGTGAGAAAGTCAGCAGCATCTAGGCATGTTAAGTCTAGCTGTAAGCATCTCACCTGAGATACTAATTCTTTTTGGTTCCTTTTGAAAATTCTATCACTAACTCTAACCCTTTATCAAATCCAAAGCCTGCAAATGGTAAGTGTATAACAGCAGTGGCTATTCAGCTTCTAGACTGTTGCCTTCTGATTATGTCCACTGTTAAATGTACAGAGGTACCAGCTGGGCTGTATTTTCAGCTATTCACTGGGCAGGCTAAGTCAGCAGTGTGCATTAATGACAAATGATGTGGTAGGGAGGGGAAGTGACAGAAATATTTTCACGAAGAATGTTGAGGGTCCCATTCTGCATATTGGGATGCAGCCACTAGAGAAGTGGTAGCTTGGCCCCAGCTTATGTTTTGCTGCTCCTAGCCCTTACCACTTGAGATGGTTCTCAACTTATATTTTGTGCGTTGCCCTTCACCCCATTCCTGAGCAGAAACACAAGCAGTATCTGATCCATGTTTGTTCTTATATAGTGCATGTGCTACCATCACAAGGCTTTGCCTTCACTGATATGGTCTATATTTCTTTGCTACAGTGAAGTCCAGTGGAAAAACCAGAAGTGGGTAAACTTGTTTGGTTCACCAAGTGTCTTGAATCCTTATGATGTGGTCAAAATATAGATAAGGTTAAGAACAAAACTCAGAACTTTTCACTTAAACATATACTGCTCCATTTAGAGCAATTCTGGAAGAGAAGAAAAGGTGCCAATGTTAAAACTGGTGAGTATGTTCACTAATACAACCCAGGGGCAAATATATGTTGCAAACCCCATCCTCTGTGCTGATCAGGGAAGGTATGAGCTGTTAGACCTTCCAAGCAGGGGAGTCTCTGATGTAAGCTGTAGCTGCTCATGCTTTCAGTTTGAGATCCCAAGTCCACTCCCCAGTGTGTTGGCCAAGAGACCAACTGTCATATTAACATGAGGCAAGAACAACCTCTCTTGCAGTGTTCCTGACCTGGAAATGGAGAGAGAATATTTAAAATCTCGTGAGAGAACACTTGGCCTGGTAATATCTCTTCTGTTGAGAAGATGGGAGGGCTGAGTGAGCCGTGGGAATGGATGGGCAGCTCTATGCAGGAAGTTTTGTAACAGAAAGTGCCCATGCCCAGCAGTAGATTTGAGGTTTCCAAGCAAGGTGATGCTCACATAAGACCTGAATTGTTCAGAACAACAGAACCAGGCCCTTAATGTTAGTACTTTTTCTGTGTGTGTAATGAGAAAATACCAGGGAACAGCCATAGTGTAGAAATGTTTTCCCAGCTGAGGTGCCAGAGCACTGGCACAGGCTGCCCAGAGAGGTTGTGGAGTCTCCTTCTATGGAGATATTCAAAACCTGTCTGGATGCGCTTCTGTGTGACCTGGTCCAGGGAATCCTGCTGTGGCAGGGGGGTTGGACTAGTTGATCTTTCAAGGTCCCTTCCAACTACTAATATTCTGTGATAGTGGAAACAAATGTCTTTCTGACTACAGCCACTAGTAATCAAGAGGTATACTGCTATTAAGTGCTCATTGTTTAGTTCTGGCCAGTGTTGCTGCCAGACCATTGCTCCTCTGAGAACAGTCCCCCAAGAGGACCAGCTTTCCCAAGCAATGCCTTGGTCCTGATGATTAGATCAGGAGATTCTGTGATCAGTGCCATTGCAGGCTGAGTTCCAATAACTCAGTATTTAGACCAAACGCTGCTTTTTATTTTTAACATGGTTTTCATTATGTGTATCTGCTAAAGCTGGGATGAGTTGGTGGCTACTGGATGTCTCACTGGGGAGCAGAAGTGGAGGCTGCTAATCTGTATTAACTGGGTGAAAACAGAAGCTGGTTGTGTGTAACAGTATCCAGGTACTCCAGGCAGTGTGGAGATGAATCTGAGTATTTGGGTATGCAGTCATATGGCTGTACTTGTTCCCTAAGATTTTTTTTTTCCTTCAAAGCTGTTAATCCAGGGTGACAGATAAGGGCAAGTACATATTCTTTACCTTTGACCTACCTTTCCTGTCAGCAGAGCAAAAGAAAGACAATGCTATGGGGGTTCTCCCTAGCATGAGGTATTTCTCCCACTATTAGTTTTTCTATAATTAATAAAGTATAATGTTAAAAATGGTAACATTTCTGGATAGGTGTCATGCTTTCTGTTCATTTAAGAACCTTTTCATGATGAGGAAAAATTGTTTCTTGGAGATTTCCTGGTGTCTCCAGTACCCAACATCAGCAAATAGCTGAATTCAGAGGAGCCTTCTGTTGTGACTGCATTTTCTTTAAAAGTGCTCTAAGTTCAGCATGCAGAATACTGTGGGAAAGTTGGCTTTCATCTGTTGACACTGTTTAATGTTCAGGATTTATGATAGTTTCTTGTGTGTAAACACAATAGGTGGTTTATAAAATGGATTGTTCTTAGAGTGATATAAGATGTAAAATGTTCCTACTGGTTACATGATATAAAATGTCTAACCAGCTGGTGAATATGTAACACAGAGCTCTATCACAGTCTTTGTGCTGTGAGTTAGGTGTGTCACTTACAGAACTTCATTTACTCCAACAGCTTACTTTTGGAAATACCATTGCATATAGTGGCTATGAAAAGGAGCACCTACAGTTAGCAGTGCCAAAGGCTGTAATGGCAGTTTTCAGGAATCCTTGAGAGCTGCATATGACTTACATAAAATACAGCATGTTTGCATGTTTATCTTAGATTAATGTATACTCATGAAGTGTATATTAACTGTTTGGGTGTTGATTAATATTGTTTCATCAATAATAGTTTTGTGACTTGTGCTTCCTATCCATTGTGCCAGCATTTGTAACCATCATGTAATGTTTCATTTGGAATTACTTTTCTGGGGAGGGTGACTGCTTTGAGTGTTTTTCTCAGGTATTTTAAAAAATAAGTAGCAAATTTGTATTTGAGTAGCCAAGAAAAGTCTCCTCCACAGCATTTCTCTGTGTGTGAGTAGCACATTAGTAGAAAGATGATGAGGATGTAGTTGACACTAGTAGCTGTGAAGGAATCTTTACTGTAGTGCAAAGCAGAAATGGCATTATCTGGCCTTTCTAAAGGGCATTTTAGCACTATCCCTGTGTTTCAAATTGAGGCTGAAGAGTGGATCAGCAAACAGTAATCAGCAGCCCTGGATTCCAGGGAACGGGTAAAGTGTCTAATGACTAAATGCAATGATTAGTGAAGGTGGGATCAAGACAGGAACATAATCCCCTGAACAACCAATATAACTTTTTTCTTTCCAAAGCTAGTTAATACCTTGCCCTTTTAATTATCCCAGCATGAGAAGGAAGTGCCATATTTTACCTGGTTCTCATTACTCCATCACATGCATTAATTTAAATACTTGTGAACATATAAAACAGACTTCTGAGCAAGAGGCTTCTTTATTTCTTTGACACACAGCTCTGACTCTCTGGATTTTTGTCTATCTTATACACAGTTACAAAGTGTACAGCTTTCTCCAGCTGCACAGCATACAGAACTGAAGTCTGTTCAGGATGTCCAGGGGGGATTTGGGAGCTCCTGCAACAGTAGAAGCTGACAGTGGTGCCCCAGATAGCAGATCCCTAGAAGGCACCACCTTGCATGTGGTACCCCTATCACTGATTGCTGTGATGGCCAAGGTCTGGTAGAGAATTCAGTTGCTTCACGTGGGGGGTGGTTTGTTTTTCCTTCCATCCCAACCTTTTATCATATAAAGAAAGTGGAAAGGAGCAATTTGAACACTTCAAAAGAAGTGGATGGAAAAGAGGAGTAAAAAAAAAAAAAAAGCAGAGTGGGTCTGAGCTGTGGAAAGAGGGAGTTAAAGCAGCTGAGAGAAGTCCTAGGGAACAAGTGAAAGAAATATATATGCTTGTTAAGCTCCTGCAGTTTCAGAGGCTTTGTTGTCCAAGACTCATCTTTGAGCACTGATTTTATTTTTTTATTCCACTTAGCATCCCACTCCCCTCCAACTGGAAGTGTTTTGTCTTTCCAGGTCTTTTGGGAATGATGGTAGCTTT
The DNA here is from genome assembly GCA_013399015.1 of Galbula dea. Classification (NCBI taxonomy): domain Eukaryota; kingdom Metazoa; phylum Chordata; class Aves; order Piciformes; family Galbulidae; genus Galbula; species Galbula dea. The sequence continues at coordinate 89,121 of VWZX01008439.1, read as the reverse complement.
GATTAATATTGTGAGTTGTTTGTGTTGCAATGTTGATTTCAACAGGGATTGTAAAGCCCTGTTTCATTTCACTTAATATTTTGACTTCAAAAATTCATTGCTTTGGTAATGTGAGCAGAGCATTTTTTTGCAGGAGTGAGAATAGTGACCTCTTCTTGCTTTTCTGGCTGCAAGGAATGGTTCTTTCTGAATTTGCTGTTTGATTTGGCAAAACCTTTTGCCACTGAAAAATTCACTAATAGCTCTTCTTAAATATTAATTGGGTAATTGTAATGGGTTTAGGTTTTATTTGATGACCTGTCTTGTTTTTACTGATGTAAAGGTTAAAACTGGAAAACAAAATGAAATGGAGCTCTTCTGAAATCCATGGACAACACAGACAGAAGATTTTGATGTTGTGGGAGGAATAATCAACCTAAGGGTCCCAGCCCTTAAAGGAAACAGAAAGCATGAGGCACAAAAATAATAGTTTTGGTATGATGCTATGGAAGTGTATTGAAGTTTGTTTGGCTTTCTGCCATTTGCGGGATGGAAAGGACAATTTGTGTTGCTGAGGCTTTCTTTGTAAAAAAAAAAAAAAAAAACACACACAAAAAAACCAAAAAAAACCCAACCAAAAACTCCTTATACCTAGCATGCAGGGAAATAGCTAGATTTTTCTCTAACATCCTTCTATAAATAGTTTTAAGTAGGAACTTCCTTTACAGGTGATAGGGGCTGGTACATTTGGAGAGGAGGACCACCACTTCATGCTTATCTTAACTACTGAAGGTAGCTGTTAACATCATGTTTCAGTTTAAAATTAAGGTATTGGTATAAAGCCAACCTTTGTATGGAAGGAAAAAACCTGTTGCTTTTTAATAAATGCTCTTCTTGGCAAGTGTTCCTTTTTTTCAGACAAAGGTTATATTTCAAATAGCTACTTACAGGGGGGTTGAAATAAGCCAAGACAGCTAGTAACCAGTCTTACCTATTCTACATGTGGCTGTTGGTGATCCTCTACATAGTAATACAGATGTAGTCCAAAAGAACTTGTGATAATGAGATCAAATAGGAAGTAGTCAATTTTAAGCTTTTTTACTTTGAGGACCTGCTGTAATTGTGTTGTGCTTAAGGGGACAACTGTGCAATGGCTTTTGATGTGCAGTGCCTGTCTGGTGGCACTGAATCGTGGTGGTAGGCAACCTTGTGGAAGGTCACTTATTATGGTCAACTGTAATCTTTCTCCCACCTAACACTGCCCTGAACCATAGTCTACCCTGGGGATGGAGAGAGTTCCTTGCTACTTTCCACCTTTTTATACTCACTTTTATTTTACAGTTCTGCTTTTGAAGCACAGGGATAGCAATTGTTCATCTTTGAGCTCAGGTTCATTAATTTACAGGTGACTGGAGAGCTGTTGTATCTAACTTGTTTACCTCTGAAAATTCTTTCCTAAAAAAAGGAATGTGAAAAGCATGCATGTCTTCCTTTGTGGGTTACCCAATGTCTGGTATTCTCTACTTCTCAGTATTTCCTTGCATTTCCACTTAAGGAATATGTTGATACCTAGTATTTAATTGAATTAACAATGGAGGATTTGGGTTTTGTGTTTTAAAAGCCACGTGTACCTCATGCTCTGCCTCTTGAAGTTTTCATACTAGTGGGTGTGACACTTGAGAAGCTTTGGGCAAAGTGAATGTTATGTTAAAATCTAAGGCCAGAAATTTGGGGTTTTTTAGGGTGTCCTGCAGGAGCATGCAAGAATGGTGTTTGGGTCTTTTTGAGTACTTCTTGCTACCAGGAAGTGGAAGAATCCTGGTAGCTATAAACAGCTGCAGTACCTAGTACAAAGGTAGCAACTTTCAGTTTCTTTAATGTGTTGACAGCCAACTATGTTTCTAAGAAAGTGGCATGCTCACATGTGCAAACACACAGACACATGTACATGCACAGGCATTTTCACACAAGCTTTGGAGCTACTCCTGCCCTACCAAGAATGTTTTAATATCCACAGAGAGCAAGAAAGTCGTGCAGAAGCCCCACAGAGTAACCTCCTTGCAGTATGTGTACAAGCCTTGCTTTTTATAAGGTGAAAGTGAGCCCTCCTGGAAGCCTGGACAGTGATGTGAGAAGGTTCCTGACATTTCAGTGTTGTGGGCTTTTTCTGCTTCCTTTCTATTCTGTGGTTAATTTGGGTTTAGTACAGTAGATTTGATTGGGTTATCATCATTTTTTCACTTACAAAATTTTTCTTTACTGGGAAAGAGACCATATGATAAATAAGGCTAAAATGGTTGTTCAGAAAAATAAAAATGGAATACTATGTGGAAAATCAAAAAAACAAATGTAGAAGTGTACAATCTGAAAAGCTACACTTGAAAAATCAACCATGTTTTACCCTTTTTCCAGCACTTACTCATTTTTTTGTTTTATCTAGCAGTAAACAAATGCAAGACTGATAAAATGAGTCTGTGCTAAGAACTTTGGCATGGCAACATATGTAGCTGAGATGTCAGAAAATTTCAGAGTAGTAGGAAGCTGAACTCAAAATTCACCAGTATGTAATAATTAGTAGCTGGTACTCTTGAAAAATACTGCAAGGTTTGCACTGAGATCAAGTGGATGGGATCTCTCTTCTCTGGCAAGAACAGCAGCAAAGGAAAAAGATTGGTGCTCTTTGACACAGTGCACTGGGAGTTCTTTAATTTCCAATGATAAAAAAAGTAAATATTTTATATAGTTTTAGGAAGTTCTGTGCATATTGTTGGTAAAGAGTTAACAGTAGCTTTTAGTTGACTGCCTCTTTTATATGCTTGTGTGGAGGAAGTAGTAAGGAACTTGTTTCCTCTTGCTTTATTGATGTTTTCTTTCATTTTCATTCATGAAATTCAAAACCTCTCAGTTAAATAACAGGACATAACAGGCCGATGCTTTTATTAATATGTCTTGGGAGGATAACAAAAGGAATGGGTGTAACCAGTTGAAATACTGCTCTTGGACAGTCAATATTGGAAAGCAGTAGCAAATCCCATACTGTTTCTAGATGAGCAAGTGGATTACTTTTCCACTCCATCTCTGCTAGCTCTTTAGGGTGATCAAATTTAAATGTTTTCTGCTGTTAAATAGCAACTCTTACAAACAGGAAAAAAGGTCAGAGAATTGAATCTCAGCAGCATCACTTATATAGCCTCTTCCTTGTGGATGTGTTTTGTTGTATGATTTTGTTGGTGTTTTGTGTTGTTTATCCTACCTCCAATTAATTCTACATGTCAGTGGAGTTACAGTTACTTTGAAGACTGTTTCTTTGGATCGTGATTGGAGATACCTGAAATAATGAGAAAGTGGGAAGTAAGGAAGAGAATGAAGTTCTGCAAGGATTTGTAACACTGGAGTAGTTAGTTTGTTTCAGAGGTCCAAAATGTGCTAATCTGCTTCTACCACACTTCCACCTGGTAGCTGAAACCTCCCCTATCAACTGGGGGGGAAAAAACCACAACAGTACATTCTGGGCTATTGATGTATTTGTTTGCTAAACTTGGCTTTTCAAGAGGCAGTGTCATGTATCTGGGATGTTAGTGTCCTGCTTGTTACAACTTAGCCGTTTTGGGATAGTGAAGATGTAATGTTTGTCTGCTCTGTGATGACTATTGGCCATCAAGCATCCCTGAGAGGTTACAGCTGTAGCACTGTTGTACTCTGTATAGACCTTGGGAGCTACTGAAATCACAAAGACAACTGGACTCCATAGCACCCTTAAGCTAGCAGAATGGCTAAAGTACTAAATGCTTGTGTTTATCTAATTGGTGTGGAAGACACAAATGGCAAAGAAGTACAATTATTTAGTTTCTTACTAAGCATTTGTTTCTTTCTGGCTGTATGGACCAGGCAAATTTTCTGGATGTAGGATATGTTTATGAGCTTCTGTAATACTTTTTTCTTTTTCCCCTGCATTTTTCCCCATAGGCTTGTTCACAGCAACACCCACTGGAGGTAATGAGCAGTGACAGTATCACTGCAGCTTTCCCTTAGGGAGCTGAACGACATTGGCTTCTGTAAGCCAATGCTGTAAGCAGTGCTTTTTTTTTTTATATAAAGGGTGGGATGCCTCAAGTCTCCAGCAGCATGTTTTCTGTCAACTAGGAGAAAATGCTTAAATAAAGTCTAATAAACCTGGTTAAAGCAAAGCTGGGTTTTGGTTTACCCGGCTGCTGTAATGGGTTATGAGAATGACGCAAAGTTTAATGCAATCTAGTTTAGTTTATTCCCAAAGTAGTTTCACCGTAATCCAAGCAAGAAGTGGAGCTGTCTTGATAATGTGAGTGTGTTCAGTAGAAGAAGCATGAGATTCTAAGAGAAATTCAACCCTAGGCATATGAAATGTGGTATTAAGAATATAAATACAAAAAGGCCCTGCTAAAGACATGGAAATGGCCCCTGCATGGCCTTCTGCTAGGAAGACAGATCAAGTGAAATGTACAGGACCCCAGAGTTGTGTTGCTGTGAGAGCTGGGCTATAATTTAGCAAGCTGACAGGAGGAGTGAAGTATCTCCTCAATATCTGTGTTTGGCAGAGGAGATGAATGCATACATCAGGAAACAATGTTTAAGTGTTTTATTTCCTTATTTCAGGCTGTCAAACTGTCAGCGTAGTTAATGGCCACCAAGAGAGAGTGAGGGAGGGGAAGGGAGGGAGGGGGGAGAGGAAGAGGATAAATGGAAGGAAACAAAGGTGCTGTGGTGTCTGGAAGAGAGGAAAACTGGGAAAGATTACCAGGGTGCTGAGATATAATGCTTCCCTGGGCACAAATGTCCAAACTGCCTCTATCAACTCAAACCGTTCCTCTCCAGCCCTCCAAGGAAATGTGTAGAAATAATGAATGTCCCAGTACACCACACAAGGTAGCTTCATTTTACTTTATTAATTTTGCTGCTGTAGTACTGAGGTCCACAGTCAACAAGGCACTTCAGCAGGACTTCCTATCTCTTAAGTTGGGTGTTTAGCTGAAGTAGGATCCAAACTGAACAATATTGAATTGGCTTGTCTGGACTTTAAGATCATGGGATTCAGGCAGTTTCATTGTGGTGTTTTGCAAACTGTCTGTAGCTGGCCTTTTTCTTCTAAACAAACAAGGTTTGAATTGTTACTCTAAGTATACAGGGAGATGGAAGTGTCTTGGGACTTAATTCTTTTTTGACACACCCACGCACCTTCCACTGAAGTCAGTACAAATGGAATGCTTTTCATAAGAGAAGTATTTTTAAGGCAAAGCCAGTATTATGTATTTTTATTGCATGGAAACAGAACAAGAATATTTTATTTATACATGAAAGACTGTTTGGTTCAGTAACCACAGAGAGGAGGATAATGCAAACTATTCTTGTACTTCAGTCAGAAGTTAAACTGTTTTCAGTGACTTGTTAATCATGGGGGTTGGCAGCAAAAGGGCTTGCAGTTCTGCCATGGGAGGTGGAGTTGGCTTGCACACAGAGGGGTGAAGCACCTTCTGATCTGCATTTCGGAGGTGTGAAGCCTAGACAGCATGTGCTCCAAACTGGCTAAATGACAAAGCTGAAGGCTTCTGGGCTCTGTGGGGAACATGCAGCTCAGTTGTGGCTGGAGTCGAGCAACAAAAAGCCTTCCCCTTGTGCATCAGGGCAGAGAGCAGAGCCCATATGGAGATGGGGAGTGGTTGTTGGAGTTAAACCTTATGTGTAGTTTTGATTGAGGGGAAAGCTTTGGTCATTGCCTGTTCATGTTAGAGTTATGGGGCCACAACCTGTCCCATGAAACCAGTGTCATATCATGCAGCGTCATAAGGAATGGATTTGCCCTGGGCATCATAAAAATGGGTTTTCTTTTGCCAGAGCATTGCTGTAAGTGTTGTGTGCATTCTATCCAAATATGCAGCTCTCATTAATTATTCCAGTGAAAGCCACTGTAGTTCTTGGTTTTGCCTATCTATTGCTTAAATTTCCCTAAGGTAAGGAGTGGCACAGTGGTATTCAGCATGGTGTAGTCTATTCTATTAATGGTCAAAGTTCTCTGTTTTTCTATAGCCATTTCTATGGAGGAGGGTTTTAAGAGGAGTTTTGAAAGAGAATAAAGTACTAACTTTGTAAAGTCTTATAGGATGTTTTTAGTGATGAGAGGAGCTATGGGGACTGCCCAGTGTATATGGTTAATAGGTGTTGGGAGTGTGGTGCTGCCAACTGCCTTGAGCACTGATTCAGCCTGGCTGTGCAGAATTGGAGAGAAGGTAAAATAGCATTAGGCTAGGAGGAGCCTTGGAAGTCAGGACGGCAGATACCTGCTGTGATGGAGGAGGGAAGCCAAACTAAAGTTGCAGAGGCAGGTATGTAATGAGGAAGGCAAGGGAGGGGAAGGATGTTTTGCTGTGGCAAGTGTTAAGAGGGGGATGCGACTTCTTTTGTGGACACTGAAGCAGCCATGTCCTTCAAACAAGTTTTTAGTGGCTTTATAGTGGGACTTGGGCTAAACTCTTCGTGGTATTAGAAGTGCTGTAGTTTAGCACCCTTAGGCAGAGGTGTTCCCTATTTGTTCCTGTTATCATATGGGCTGCTGAAAGGATAAAGCCTGGACTCAATACACAAACTTTAGAAACAGTCTGTTAATACAGTAATGCTTTTTTAATGCAGCTTTAATCAAACCCATGGACCCTGCTTGACAAATGTACAGTCATGTCCCAGTGCTCTGTGGTCTCAGGAGACGCAGCAGGTTAAGAGAATAGTATCTTCTCAAAACCTAACTTAGGGTCCAGGCAGAGCTGGTGATTGAGGGACATGTGAACTGAAAGGGTCAGGCATTGTTGTGCTGGGGAGAACTGAGCTGCCAGTGAGCCTCCTTTCCAGTAAGATGTGAAATCCATGTTTCCCTGAAAAAGTACATGCTTCATTTCAGACCTGTAGCAGCATTACTAATGTCCTAATGTCCATCTGAATAGAGACAAGTAAAACTTAAATATGCAGATACAGTTACATATGATAGTGATGTAGATTTGAGTTACTTTCCTGTATTAAGCTACGATAGGAGCTTAAGTGGTAACTGTGTTTCACCCCTGAATTGAAGCCTTTTGCTAGAGTAGACAAATGAGCCCAATGTGCAGGCATGCATAGCTGGAAGGACTAAAGAGCTGAAGCAGAACTCAAAAAGGAAGTGACTTTGTTAGTCAGCCAGCTTTTCAGAAGGAAAAAGTTTACGTGAATCACTGGAAACTACTTCATATTGTTCTCATTCAGGAATATACATCAGAGACAATTTTTGCCAATAAAAGCATTAATTCATGGGTAATGAGGAGTCCTTGCCATTCCCATGTGAAAGCTCTGCCAGATTGGGTCAGATGACTCCACCTACTAAAACTATGTATGCTTATGACATGCACTGCTTTAAGCCATAAATAAATCTGTGGCATTGTGCCTGTAATAATCTTTCTGCAGAGCTGTACAGCCTACTACCCATTAGCTGATGTATTTATCATGCTTACTGTTATTTTCCATTATTTCTGTAGTACGAGTATGTGGGTATCTGGTAAAGTAATCTAAAAAGCATTGTTAAAAGTACAAAAATACAGATCATATGAGGTACCTCTGAAGGTAATGGAGCTCTGTGTGGGTGCAGAATTATTGCAGATCAGCTTGTTGCTCATATAACTGCAAGTCCTTCCCGTGTGTATATATACATGTGCACAAATATGTTTATTTGTGAATATATTTAAACTCTTAGACTTGCATATACTTGACTAATATAAAAGCAAAGTGAGTACATAAGAGTGATTCTGCATATGGAGATGCTCATAGGGAGTTGCTATTTGAGTGTGTAGAAGGTGGTGATCATGTGATTAAAGACTTATAGTTTTCAGAAATGGGGAGGTGTAACCTTCATACCTACCTAATGTTAGGCATTCTAAAGGAAATATCAACTGAGCAAGACTTAATATTCCATTGTTGTTAATAATTTGCTTTTTATGGAAGTAAAAATTCTGCAATGAAAACACTTTGCTGTTTTAATGTTCCTATTGTTTACCAGCTCAGTTTAAAAAAAAAAAAAGAGGAGGTTCTTTATTAAACACAAGTGACTGCCATCAGTGCGAATCTGCTATCACAAACCCCAACTTTCTTGAACTGTGACTGTTCACAGGTTTTCTTCTGGCATTTCTGCTGGCTTCTAGGATTAAAAGAAATCTTGACAACTGACTTTCCCTTTAAATCTATTTCTGATTTTAATTGGGAGCCCAAATCTTCTGTGTCACTTCCATGGTGTTACTTACTTCTAAGGCAGAAGCTTGGGTGTGTTTTCCATTTTAAATTGGAGATTTTTATGGTGATATCACCCATTCTAAAAGCAAATACTCTATGAATTGATTATAACTTCAATTTTCCCAATAGACATTGTGAATATATTTCACTGTGATTGTGTTTGAAAACACAGGCTGAATATTTTGGTTTTCATTCAGGTTTGCTGAGAAGTTGTTTATATGGGTGTAGACATCTGGGGAGGGGGAAAGATAACTTTAAGAGTGTTCATGAGAAGGGCAGTAAATGAAGAGCTGTGAGCAGAGGGTATGTTAACCTGCACTGGAGATATATGTATATATATATAAAAAACTACTGAGACATGATGAATAATTGCTGTGTTTGAAGGGCTTTGCAGTCTTCCTAGAAACAAGTGTTGGTCTATGTAGTAATACTCAACTATATACTCTCAAAACAGAAGAAAACAAAGTACTGCTGTATCTGTAGTATTAGTGTCCATGCAGAATGTGGCATTTTGGCTTCTTTCTGTCTGCAGTTGAAAACTATTAATTCCAAAGTAAAGAAACATTTCAGAGCTTGCATGGGACTTCCCTGGAGGAGGAGAGCAGTTCATCAGTGCCATAAGGAAACTTTGGAGAGCTTTACTGAAGAAGTCTGCTGTCAGCTCTAATACTGCACTCCATGCTGCCAGTTCTTGACAAATCTTATGATGCTATGCCCACATCCCAGAGTTACTAACACAGATTTACGAGTTTGCCAAGAAAATAACTTCTGATGTTTGGAGATATTCTTTCATAGATTTAGGAAAGAGGCACAGTTGATGGAAATATTTTATTATTTCTGATACAGATACATCTGGGGATAATTTTGTGCAATAAAAGAATACTAAGGTACTGGTTTTCTGGGAAGCACTGCCTTCGTACTAAGAGTAAGTCCTAGCTATTCTGTTAAGTACTTTGCAGTTATAAAAGCATCCTGTATTTGCATAAGTAGTCATTAGTCCTTCCAAAGTACTCCCTTTCTCCTAAAATGCTGAGCAAAAGAACAGCATATGAAATAGAGCAGATGTTCTGTGGTGAGTTTCCATCCTGGAATTTTTCTTTCGCTCTCTACTCAGAACTCCGCTGAAAAAGCCACTCTTCGTCTTCCTTGTTCATTTTGTCAATTGCTTCAGTTGCTGGTGCATGAACTGTCTCCCAGTCCTGCCAAGTTTTTTACACTTTGCCTAGAAATGCATGTGCCAGGTTCCCTGAAAATCTCCTGTACAATGTGGGAGCTGACAGGAGCTTGAGACTTTCTGGGGGGATATCTTAGAAACCCGGAGTTGCCATGGGTGACAAGTTTTCGTGTCTGTACCAGAGCCTCTCATTTGTGGTGGACCCCACAACCAGACTGGAACAAAAAATGTAAAAAGCGTGTGTGATATATAGAGAGATGACATTTCTGTGTGCGTATAAGTTGGTAATTGCAAGCATGTTTTGATCAGGTCTTTACTGTAGCTTGCTTGAATGAGTGATTGGCTTGGTGGTTTTAGTGTTCAAAGATGCAGAATGGAAGTATCAGGGACCATAGCATGAAATTCATCACAGGATGATGCTAACAAATTTTCAGGATAATTTGAAAGATAAAATTATTCCTTCATATGTATTTTTTAATCTGTAAGAGTGTTGATTTTGTCTGGTGATAAATTCAGTACAGGTGAAACTCTCAACTATGAAAAGTAACATTCAAATTAAAGTCGTTTTTTTTCCTTCCAACAAAAGTATTCCACTGGACTTCATTTAAAGCATATAGTCCTTCTTATAGTGGCTATCATGCAGCTAGTTTTAGAATCATTTAGACTGGAAAAGACCCTCAAGCTCATTGAGTCTAACCATTAACCTAACACTGAAGTCCACAACAAGACCATGACCCAGAGCACTGTGGATATCCCAAAGAAGTGGCTATCTATATCAGATATGTTAGAAGCAAAGGGGGGGATACCAGTGCAAGAGTTTTTCTTTCAAACAACTTAACCCTTATTTCTTTAATTGGATTTTTAATTGTTGGTTGTTGCCTTGGGAATTAAGTTTACTAGTTGTGCTTCAAACAGTGTTTTATATCCAAAAAAGAAAATGAACACTTATTTTTGTACTCACTGAAACATACTGTATTTCTTGGGAACTTCTGTATTTGTTGCCTGTTATTCTGAGACCTTAACGCCATTTTATTTTGTAGTTCACTGTATTAATTTATTGGTCAAAATTTGGGAGGAAAGAGAAGTATCAGTATATTCACAGAACAGTCATTCTTAGAGGTAGGATCCTTTCTGGAAAGACTGTGATGCTAGGTGTCAGTAGTGCCCCCCGTTTCTAAGCCCGTTCTGTGCCCTCCCTCTTCTCTTGTGGGTGTTGCTGAACAAGTTAGTTAAGTAGCAGCTGCACAAGGTCTTTCAGTCAAGCAGAAATCTAGGAATCCAGATACCTGTGTTCTAGTGTTGCCTCTGTTGTACTCTTGCGTGCTTTTCATTTGTCCCTTGATTTGCCTATGTGTTAAAAGGCAATGGTGATATTTATCTTGAAATTTGCTGGGGACTTACAGCCCCAAACTCTACTTGAGTCAACGGGGACCTTGTCACCACGTACGTTTCTGACCCAGATCTTTAGATCACTGGTGTTTGAGTCCTATGAGATCCTTAAATGTAAATGAAGTATCCTTGACCCTGGATGTGAACAGTCTGAATTGGGCATAAGACAGCAAGAATGTGTTTTAAGTATGGATGGGGAATTACAAAATATATGCATTTCTTACATCTTCTGAAAATGCAGCAACAGGATACTTCCCGTTGGTACTGTGTTTGTACTTTTGTAGCACTCTTTGAGACTGAAAAAACCACAAAGATCAAAAGATGTCTCAATAGCTCTGTCTAGTGCTCTGGCTTGTGGGAATGACTGAGTACTGATAGAATTGCTGCACCAGAGGCTGTGCATCATGACCCTGTCACTGGTTTGTCCAGGAAAAATCTAAGTAACACAGGAGTTCCCACTCACAAGCTCTGGATTTGACCTCAAATACAGCATTGGGGGGGAAGGAAAAAACAGAGGTGGATGGGGGTAGCTGCTGGGAGGAGATTCCTCTTTGATCAACTGCAACAAACTATGTGTTTATTGTACATTTGGAGATTGGTTTGGTGCCAGGAGTTCTGCTACCTGTTCCCAGCAGGACAGCGTTGGGGTAAGAAGAAAACTGGTGATCTCTGAAGTAAAATACACGTGTGCACTTATCAAGTGAACTTTGATAATCTTTTTAGTGAAGGAGAAAAAACCTTTTCAGCATCTCAAATCACTTGAAGGATGAGCTGCTGTAGTGCAGCCCAGACAGCCAGGGACTATTTGTTTTCATTTTATGTGAAGGAACTTCAGCAGGCAGTTTTGAACAGAAAGCCTGCAGTTCTTGGGTTTGGGGGGGTGGGGGGGGTGGGGTGGCATTTGTTTTGGGGTTGGTTTTTTTGTTTTTCAAAAAGAGAAACAAAAGCAAATTAAAAAACCCTACCAGGGTCGAAAGTCTGTATTTGGGTTTTTTCTGTATTTTTGGTATTCTGCTTTTCCTAATGCTTGCAGAGGAGACAGTAAAACTCACTCTAAACCTGAAGAGATGGTGCTTGGTGAGTAAAGAGAAGTCATGGAGGTTGTGTGTAGGCTTGTGCAAAAATTCCATGCACCTCAGTGGCTGGGAAGATCTGACCTGTTAAGTGGCGTGGAGGAAGAACCAAATTTTTATAACCATTAATAAATTAGAGTGTGCCTTAAGCAAAACCAAATATAAGAAGAAAATCCTTTCCAGGCTGGGTTTGGGGTGGGTCCTCACAAGGAAGGCCTCCACTTTCCCAAAGGCTTTTTCCCATACTTGCTGCCTCCAGCAGCTGTTCAGACAGAGACCCTCTCTCCAGCAAGAGAAGAGATGAGGAAGCAGAGAATTAACCCTTTGCTTATCAAAGGCTAGGCTCTTTCTCCTTCTCATATTTGGCAAATAACAATTAGAAGACTCTACAAAAAAAAAAGCCAGAAAACCCCACAAAAAAATCAACCAAACCATAAAAATCCCCAAGCCAACCCAAACAAAATCAAAGCACAAAACCAAACTCTAAAAAACTAAAATCAGAGGGGTCAGAGGTGTAACAAATAAGAACATCCTGTTGTTTAGAAGAGGTATTCAAAAATATCTCCCACTACATGGACAGTGTTAGTGGGGTCTTGTGTTCTAGTAGCAATAAAAGGGTTAAATAATTTTTGGCAACCCATTGATCATGTAAAACCATAAAGCAGTTCCAGTAGAAAGCGATGTGTGGAGGTAGAAAATATCAGCCTGAGTGCATGCTCTCTGTAGATAATAAAAATTACCCACTTTCTCACAGATGTTGAATCTGGCAGTTTTCCACTAAAATTTGGATTGCATATCAACTATCCAAATTATTGTGGTGTCTCTAGAAGAGTGCATTTGGCAGGGGTTCCAGTAGGAAAATAGGAAGTCGATTTGAAAACATTAATACTATTTGAATACAACTGGTTAAGCTGATTGTTCCTTCAACGAACTCCAGTGGAAACACATTCTTCCCTGCAAGTTCCCAGCAAGTCTCCAGGTAGAGAAAGCAGAGATGTGAATTTGGTGCTCATGAGAGCAGGAAGAGGTCTACCTACAGAGGTTTTACCTTCCTGGTTTTTTTGTCTTTCATTCTCCTGTTTTTCTCAATTATACATAGCCTGATTAAATAAGAAAGGGATGTAATAGTTGGACGAGCATTTGAGAGGAACAAGAACCAAAAAGGAAGGGTTATAGTCATTGAAGAGAGCAAGTATGCAAAGTTATTTTATTGCTTTGCGAGTTCTGAATGAAGTTCACTGGCTTGGGAAAGGGAGGTGAAATCATTGAGGCTTTCAGCTAAGATGTGCAATGGGTGAATGCCATCAAAGTAGTATCTGAGAGATCAGATGCATCAAAACTGGGAAAAGAGGACAGCATAGAAAGCATTCAGAGGTAGATCCCCATTTAAAATAGTGCATGGGGCCATAATCTGTGCCTCCCAAGATAACACAGAATTTTTGGGTTACAACTGGACCTTGTAAGAGGATGGGCAAACTCTCAGATGTTTAGCCTAGGGCTTCTTGTCCTGTTTCTGCTCCAGAGAGATACAAGAGGAGAGTGTCGATACTACTATTTTTAGGCTATAACTAAGACATTGTAGGATGAAGTCAGAGAGGAGAGTATTAGAAGAATAAACTGGAAATTTCTCAAGGTTGAAGTTGGCTGGAAGTGAACTTATAACTATAGGTCATGGATATCATAAAATACTTGAGATCTAAATAACAGGACACTGATGCACTTCTGAAAGGAAGTGATGGAAGCAGTGTTCTGGCAGAGGCTTCCCCTGGCTTTGACCCAGTGTTTTTATGCCAGCAGAAGTTAGTGTTTCTAACTGGGGATATAATCAGAGTAATGCTTGAGTGAGTGTTTCACAGAACAAAAATTAATAGGAAGAAAATGCGCTGATTGTCTGGGTACTCTAGACACTTCCTTCTGTCAGCTCTTGAAAATGTTTCATCTCAGTGAGCATTGTGAAGGATGTGGGTTTCATGGCTTGGGCCAGGATAAGTGCTAGAATACAGCTGGTGCACTAATGCTTACTGAAGTTGCATCCATTGAAGCCAGTGCAGTGTTCATAGGGCTGCAGATGGAGTAGCAGACTTTCTTTTTGTAAATCCTTTGACTCTTCTGTTTTCCTCACCTATCTTTGTCCCCTTGCTAGACTCAAATATCCTTTGGCAGAAGTGCTCAGTTCTGTCTACCTGTTTTGCTGTTACTATGCTACCAGGAAGATTGGTGTATTGCTGTAGTATGAAGTGTGCACATAAGGGAGTTTCTGCTCCAGAGAGCTTGTTCTCTGTAGAGGTCAGAGTCAAGTGCTTCTACTGTCTCTGATCTGTCAGTACACTGATACACTTTGAAAAGCACTCCTCATAAAAATTCTCAGGCTTTACCACATCTAGTCTTTTCTTCTGGTGCTTGGAGAATTATTGTCAAGCCCTACTGGGTATCTGAAAGATAACAGTGGGTATCAGATGGCTTTTAGGCCTGGTGAAATTCTTAATGTAGTAGAATTGCTAGAAACTTATTACTTGGATTTCTGAGAGGAAATCAGAATTTCATCTTTCTGAGGGCTTTCAGGACTATTCCAACAGGTGATCTGGTCCAGCATTTCCACTTGCATCAGGTCAAATCAGATTCCCAGAGGTGGTGTCTAGCCAGTGTATTGTCTCCTGGGCACTGTTGCATACTGCTGGTATTGACTATGAGGACAGAGAGCAAATCAGGTTCCTTGCATTGGAGTGGAGCATAGGATAACTTGTACAGGACAGTAAATGCACATGAACTCTTAATATAGAGCAGTCAAGAGGAGGAAAAAAAGAGATGTTTGAAGAAGTTATTTGGTTTTGTTTGAAGGGAAAAGTTCCTATCAAGTCACTATTAGTTTTTATTTTATTTTTAATCTTTGGTGTTCATACTTTTATCTTTTGAGTCAGGAAATATGTTCCCAGGTACTTAGATGGCCTACTGGAAGTGCTGAATTAATCTGTGGAGTACTTGAGAGATTTTGACACGTCTTGTGAAATGATGACCACTGTACCTTTGTGAATAGGTACAGTTCCTTGTATGTATGTGTTAGACCATTGTTGATCTTCAGCCACTGTAGAGGCACATGAGATAATGATTGTAGGATACTTACGTGCCCGCCCGTGGCAAAACATGTTCGGTTTTTACTGCACGGTCCCTGGGAGGGAGTGCCACAGGGTGAAATGTTAGGCTCCAGTTGAGGAGGTTTCTTCCTTTTTGCCAGGGCATAATGCAGGGAGAATGTGTGATGTAATTCAGTATGTGTATGGTGGAGTTGGGAACTTGCTGAAACACTAGCTTACCGGTTTTGATAATTTAATAAAACTAAGAGAAACTTAGGTCAAACCCAAAGCAAAGCTACACTTGATCATCCAACCATCAAACAGGATAATATTTTTATTATCCAAGAGGACATCTGACAAAATAGCTGTTTGGGTCTCCTAATCTGTATCCATTGTATCAAAACATCAAGAAATTTCTGTTCTGCCTTAAGTAATAAAGCTTGTTTATGCATAAATTCAGACTGTTTGGTATGTATCCTGTGTTTTGTCCATTGTGAAAGGATGGGTGAATTTGAATAAATTTGAATTTGAATAAATCGATTTTTATATAATCTTTAGTGTCAAAATGTGATGCCAACTCTGCAATAGGCCTTCTTGTCTAGATAGTTTGCCTGGATCTTCTCATGTGATTTGGATTTGTAAGTTAAAGGCCTGTATTTATGACTTATTTAGGTTTGAAAGACCTCAATATTTCAAGAGCTTCCAATATTTCCACTGCATTCTAAGTTTTCTACAACTGGGAATTAAAGTGAGTCAAATCCTGATGCTATGGTGGAGTCTAGGTCCAAATCCAGTCTTTGTGGGTTTAGCCCACATCTCTGCCAAAGATTATAGGGATTAATTCCTGTCACACAGAACCAGGAAGTTCTAAGAATTTTGTATGAGGCAGTTGCTGTAATATTTCTACCCTGGTTGCAGAAATTGATTTTTAATAATTTCAGATTAGAACAAGACTTTGATTACTTATTTTTTTCCAGTGATTCAACAGAACCAGGTTTCATGCTTTACTCGTGCCACCAACTCTACAGTGGTCAAACTTATATAGCCTTTTAACTTTTGGGCATGCTTTCCTATGTAAAATAGGATTATTTGACTACAGAGGCTTCCCTCTAAAGCAAAAGGCAGTTTTTCTGCCTGTTTTTTGGACCCTTATATTTCTTCTGGTATGATAAGGATAAACGTCCTTGATCTTCACAAACATATAGCTGGTGGGCGTTGTAACAAGTCTCAGCTTGCTGGGAGAAGTCTGTAACACTAAGAATGTTTTCCGATGTGGAGAATTACTTTTTTTAATATAGTTTTAACAGACATTGGAGATTCCAGTTCCTCTTAACTTGCCTTCCAGATTTCTTTGGCAGTCAAGCTTAAAGTTATGAGAGCACAGATTCTGCAGGTTGTAAGTGATCAAATCTGGTCAACTTGCAGTTGTTCTCAGAATTAAAGTATTATATAGAAGCCTATTTGAGATACTTCTACCATCAAAGCTTGAATTCATCTCTCTAGGACTAGTAGAAATGCCATGAAATCTTTCCTTTTGATCTTGCTCTGAGATCTGTGTCTGAGCCAGAGATCCAATTGCCAGGATTTTGAGTTTAATTTTTCATTTTAAAGTGGGTTGGTGTAACCTTTTTCCTGTTGATACCCAGTTGAAAACCTTAGCGTGTGCTGGAAATGAAGTTAATGTTGGTCAATGCTAACTTAAGGAACTAACATGACCTTAAGTAAAGCATAAAGGTAATATGTAATCTTCTGGTTCTTCTCCCCTCCTTCTGCATCCTTCACCCGGCTTTAGGTAAAGGTGGTAATAAGACATGGACTTGTCTGAAACTGAGGCTTTCTGTCTTTTTAGGTCTTCCTGTAGTTATAGAATTTAACTTTTGTGGTAGTCTACAGTCTCGGTAGATTGTAGTCTCAGCTAGGAGGTTTGTCTTGGTGACTGTTTAATGTTGTAGGGAGAATTTCTTCTTGATTTTGTCCCTTAGGCATTATTCAGAATACTTTTGTGTGTCAATGTTTTTCAGGCATTTCCTAGTTTTTGTAGCTTGGAGAATTTTAAGAATTTCTTCCGCAGAGTTCTATCTTGAGTGGTGACTTCTAGGACCACAAGGTATCAGTTTCACATGTATTCTTAGTCACAGAGATGAAGCCTGTCCCGTTAGTCATTAGGAGTGGCTTTGGCCACTTCTTCATTTGCAACTTGGAACTTGAAGAGCTCACATCTCCAACCATTCTGTGTTTGAAAACTAATTAACAGGTATAGAGTTGACAAAATCAAATTGGTATCCTTAACACAGGAAAGGGGCTTTGCAGGGGGCAGAAGAATAAAATGGAGGAAGATTTGTGGTCAGTGCGTCTGAAAAGTGGCATTCATGGGATCATGGTGAACCCCAGAGCACCAGAGTAAAGGGAATGGGTCCAGGAGCAAGCATTGTTCAGATGTGGATAGGCTTGTAGCCTGGGCTTAGTCAGGCAGTTATCTGATGGAGGTGTGTGAGTGGATGGTTGCCTCCATATGAAGTGAATACAGAGCTGCTTCAACTCTTAGACCTGTTTGTGCAGTTAAATGCTGAAACCAGGTCTGTAACAGTCTGGTGAGCAGCCAGCCAGGTCCGTGGAGCTTTCTGGAGCCCGTTGGTTCACTTATTGTGTCATTTTTACTTACGTACTTCTAAAAACTTGTTTTTAAAAAACAGTATCGCACCAGTGAAGTCAACTTGAGGGTGATGTCTACAACTCTCCAGCTACCTTTGAAGAGAAATGTTTGCCAGCTCTTTTGTTGGTTCTTCCTTGTAACTTGAAAGTATAACTAAATAACTAAATCTTCACTTACAACTTTTTCTTTTTTTTGCAGGTAATTTTCAGAAGCTTATTTAAATACCTATTGGAAAAGGAACTTTATCTTTTTAGCCCTTTCTTAGGCAGGGCAGGCCCTACTAGCTTTTCAAGATTATTTGTCCAAAAAAATTAAGCAACTTAGCATAAGAAAATAAAGCAGCACATCTTAAATTAACTCCATTCTAAAAGAAAATGTGGGGGGTTTTTACCCACAACCACTCACATGTATGTTAACATACAGAATTAGTCCTAACCTGCCAAAGGAAGAAAAACCACAACACCTTTCAAAGATGCAAATTGACAATTAACAAAACAATAGAGTTCTAGCCTTCCTTTGCTGAGGTGCAAATTGATAATCAGATTGCAATGAAAAACTGGTGGCTTCTATTTAAGATTTAGTTTGAGATGAAGGCTCCCTACTGAAGAAGGGGAGGTAAAGAGACAAAGTAGTGCCATCAGTTCTACACTGGGAAAAACCTGCATAAGGAGCACTGGGATACCAGGCTGATATCAGCTGTATAATTTGCACATTATTTGTGACAAAAGTAGTGAAAGGAATGGTGAAATTGAGTTATGTTGCAGAATCTGAGTAACAGCATCTTTTTTGTTCCCATGCACATATTCTATGCCCTAGAGTGATGTTGATGAGAGAAACAGCAAATGTGATAGTGTTTTTTCCACTTATCTCTGGCAGTCTTACTCTGCCCATTGAACTCCATCTCTTGTATTTATCCTAATGTTTCATGTACCCCTGAGCTGCTGCAGGTAACTGCCAGTTTTTTTATCCTAACTCACCTAGGATATCTTTTATCCTTTCCAACTATGAAGTTGTACATAATGACTTCTACTTGAGTTGAAGCGGAAATACATAATTAGAACCACCACTGGCTTTTCTAAAAATAAGTTTTAGTGCCCAGTGGTTGGAAAATGGCAAAGCAGGCTTTTGTCCATGTTATGAATTCGAGGATATGAGGAATTGGAGATTTATTTGGAAGCTGTAATCTGGATACTAATTTTGAAGAAAGTCATAAACTTTGTTTTGTATTAGCCTACCATCTGATGTGCTTGTTGTATGCTTCTGGCCAGCTCCAATGAAATTAGTGCCTTAAGTCTTGCCCCTTTTTTAGCCTGTAGTATTTCTGCCACTACATACTTTTGCATGTTGTTGGGCTTTAATGGGATTTTTGCTTATTTTGATTTTAATTTACCAGTGGCTGGTTCCCAGCACTGTTTACTTTTTAACATCTAATCCCTATTGAAAGATCTCTACTGTAGCATGTGTACATTCATTGTAATTTTTCTTTTGATTCTCTTTACTTGAAGTTTTATTACTATGGGAGCTGAATTTTAAAATTAGGAGAGTAATTTAAGGATAAGACCTTTTTAATAATCTGAATGATTTGTGGCATTTGACAAATATATAGATGTATAGTTTGGGATTTTTAAGACTAGTTGGAGTATTTGAGACTTTGTTAATTTGAATCCAAGCTCTATGATTAAATGTCCGAGATATCTTGGAAAGTTTCATCCATAATTATACAATTTAATGAATATGTTGCTCTTGAAAATGTTGAGTTGACAGCTGCTTAGGATGAAGTCCTGAATAGTTACAGCACATGATAGGTAGGGGATGGCAGAGCTCTGAGCATGCAGTGCACTACTCAGCTCTCTCAAAATGAAGCTGAAAATCAGTCTGTAAATGAGCAGCTGAGCCTTCCTGTCAACAGAGCCACTAGATTTTATTTTGTGGACAGCTGGCTAGTATCAAAGCCCTGACATCTTCATCTCGTTTGTGGTCGGTGTGTGTCAGTGCACCAGGGTGGTTGTCATAGCCCTCATCATGCGAGGAGGTATGGAGACATTTTGGATGCTGACACTGGCAGTGACAGTACTTTTGAGCCTGTATGGTGGTAATGTATTAATCCCTCTTTCAGGTGTCAAGATTTAGCACCTCGTAAGTATTTTGATTAGCACTGAAATAGGAGAATTTTCATCCTTAGTGGTGTAGTGGCTTGTTGCACTTAGATGCCACTTATGATGAACTAAATCCTGACATTGAATATTATCTGACTTCTCTGAAAGCCAATCCCTCTTGGGTGAATGTGGTGTTTGACAAGTAAATTATAGTGTGTGGTGCCCTATGGCTGTGTTGTAACCTGCTCCACGTAAGTTTTCGTAGGCTTGATGCATGTATTTAAAGAGTGCAGTATGCAGGACGTGTAAGGATGGAAAAGTTTATGCATTCAATGATTTCTTCTTGGGCAAGATTCATGTTGATATCACTCTACACAACATTTTATTATCCTGCCTCTGGTACAAAGGGGTATGTAATCTGAAGTTGAAGGGTGGACTTTTTTTTCAAATAAAAGCCACTAAGGCCAGCACTTTTTTGTCCCTTTTCATGTCTTGTGAAGTTGATGTGATTTCTAACCCTTTATTTCTTTTTTCAAGGCTATTCATGTTTGCTGTCAGGCAGGGCAAATCAATCTTTTCTAAGTACTCTTTAATCATAAATCTAGATGTATTAAGCTTGCTATTACCTAGTCAGTGCTAGTTAGAAACAGAAAAAGGCAGGAGGGCTTATCTAGTCAGTATGGCTGAGCTGTGATTAGGATCACAGAGCTTCTTGCTCTATGCACCTTGATTCTTGACTGCAGTGATGCTTTTGGTTTTGTTGGTGTGCTGCCTTTTTTGCTGGTTTAATTTATTGTTTTAGGAGAGGCTACTTTAGTGTTCTAATTAATGTTCTTTGTAGTGTCTGTTTTGTGTGCTTTGAATGTTCATTTCCCTTAGCTTACATTTCCCCTCTGGTTTTCAATAAATCTTAGTGGACCTTTTGTATCCTGCTGTCTGTTCTGCTCTTTTTCCCTGGAGTGTTAATTCCCACCCCCTGAATATCTGTAAAATCAGCATTTTATTTTTCCCTCCTGAGTAGTTATTGCCATCAGCTGTTATAAAATAATGGTTTTAGATGTGTCCCTTACAGTACATTGACCTCTATCTGATTTATCATTAATTTCTAGAGATTTGTTCCAGGCTTGAACTAATTCCTCCCCTCCAGGGTCCTGAGTTAAAAACCATATGGAAACCCACTTCCTTATTCCTTTGCACCTGGGATATTAATCATATTGCCACCAGCCTCCCTGGCATGTGGAGGCATCCCACTACAGTTAACGATATTCTGAGTGTCTTCCAGTAGCTTCTGTTACAACAACATTCAAGCTTAGACTTATTTCTGAGCTTGTATCATATCTTGATAGCATTTCTATCTTATGGTGTGTCATCCCTCCAGTGCCCACACTCTTACTCAGTGAAGTAGTAGTATTTGTCATTTTTATCTCTACCAGGTTCTTGCCCTGTTGCTTTTTTTCTACTTCTGCTTTACACAGTTGAAAGGAGGTGTGCTGACAGGCTGGGCAGAAGATCCATTTGCCATGGAACTTGAGCTCTCGACAGCACAGGGGCATTTGTAGGTTGTGATTTTATGAGGCCTGGAAGGGTTTCTATGTGTAATTAAGACTTGAAAGATAATCTTATGAGTGCTGCAACCCCAAGATAACTAGGATTTAAGTTTTCTTCATTTCGATGTATTGGTCTTGAAGTGGGATGTGTTTGTGTTGGTCCCTGGGAGAGCAGTGGGCCATATCTGTGTGTCTGTAATGAGCACAGGATGCAAATACTAGTCTGCTCACAGCAGCATTGTTGGGAACAGAAGTAAAAGAGCGTTAAGACTTGTGACCCATCACAGTGATATTTTGTTACCTTTCCTAGGCACTGTAAAAGCTATGTTGCCTCTTGAAACTTAAAATCATTAATGTCAGCTAGTCCTCTGGAGGTAATTCTCATGCCAGGGTACATTTATTAACATCCTGTTTATTCTTAAAATGGCAGTTAGGCCTTTCTAGGAAAAGGACTGAAAAGGTTGCTGTACAGGAACCTGTTGATTCATAGCTAAGGCTCATTGATATCCTCTATTTTGCTGTTGCTGCAGTGCAGCCTGGCAAGCAGTTAAAAACTGCTGCTTAGGATATCATTGCAAATGTGATGTACCCATATATCTCCCCTTCAAGATGACAGAAGCTGTCAGCGCTTGCTACTTAACAGCCCCAAAAAGTAAATACACCCTGACCCACTTTGAATTTTAACCCTCCTGATAGTAAAAAAAAAAAATTGACAGTTTGAAAGTCTTGGTACTGAATTTCTTGAGTCAGAATTTTTGTACAGCTACTGGATTGGTTTAGCAACTTTTTGTCATCTAAATGTGTGTGAACATCTGCATGTATGAAGCAGAGAGAAATGAAGTCTGTGCTCTATGTTGCTTCTTGCTGCAAACCTGATACTAACTAAATTCAGTTGTAGTCTATGAGGATCCAGAGGCACAGGAGGCAGCAGGGCTAATATGTAACAACAATACAAATATTTTGAAAAGAAAACATCAAGTCCTTACTCATCACAGTGTTTATTGAATTAGAGACTTTCAAACTCTGTGGCTGTAGCGTACTGTACAGCTTCCTCCCTGCCTCTATGCAGTGTCAGAAGGATACACTGCTTCTTCCTGGAGTAAATTTGCCCAAGACCAAAGTATGTCATGGAAGTTTTGTTTCTTGCAGGGATCTCTGTATAAAGGCTCCATTTGTGAGGCAGAAGAAGCCACAAATAGTAAGTTGTAACATGATTAACAAATGACAGAGCTATGGAAAAGTTGTACTGCTGCATTTTCAGGTCTGCTTGCCGGACTGGGGGTATATGTGAGGGTAAGAGCATCGTTAGTCATCCTTCTGCACTTGTGCCTGGTATCCTTGGTTGTTTAAGCCTGAAGTGTCAAATACCTGGAGACGTTTGCTAGTAGTACTAGGCCAGAATTTTTTCAAGTGCTTAGCCTAAAAAAAAAATTTTCTAAGATTGACTTCCAAGTGTTAGGATGTAAACAAAATACATCCTGATGTTTTTGTTTTACTTCAGGCCTTAAGTCAGAAGTAGTGCTAAGTCAGAAGTAGTGCTTGTACTAGTGCTCTCTAGAAACAAGGGATAGTGTCTTAATAAAAACATAGTGCAGGCTGAATTCTCATGTATTCACAGATGTCTAGGAGATGGAGCTTTAAGAGAAGTGTAGATGCAGTGGCTTGTGTGCTAACAATGTCAACAACAGTCTTGTGATGTGTGCAGAATTAACAGTTTGTGTGTGATAAAGCTGCCAAAGCAATGGCAGCAGCTTAGCCATATATTATCTGCCCTTAAACATAACAGATAGCCTGGCTGTCCCTACTTGGGGTAATTTATCTTGTGATGTTGAGCTCCATATTGTGGAGTGTCTTTTGGCTATGGGGAAGATGGACCTTTTCTGGTGTGTTTTGGGTTTTTGGTTTTGTTGGGTTTTATAAACACATCTGGCAGTCTTAAGTTGCTTGTCACCGTGGACTACTTCCTGCCTTTGGCTTGTGACTAACAAGACTAAGCAAGTGGCATCATGTGAGTGTTGTCTGTGGGCCAAGAGGGTTGCTGCTGGTGGTGAAGCATGGTTGCTGTGAGTGGTCTCAGGTTTCACTGATGACGTCTTGCCTTAAGCTCCCTGTTTTGGGGGTCACTGCATTGAAGCCACAGCAAGGTGTGATGGTAGGTAGTATGGAAATCAGATGCTGTGGTGGCAGTGTTTCTGAGGAACCAGTGATTCAGCTGTCTTTTATGGGTCAGCTTTCAATTGCTCCTAGCAGGAGTAGTGTGGCGGGCAGCAGCCATATAGTGATGGAAGAGCACACACAATATCTCTACTACAGGAAAAGATGCTCTTTTACTACCAAATCTTTCAGAGAAAAGGGTCATTTAAGGTTTTAGAGCGTGAGGTAGCTGTTTCCTCTCTTTTCTGTGCATTAACTATTTCCATTTGATCTGAGCTTTTGGGAGCACTCATGGACAGATAGTGGAGTGTCTGAGTTCTTTCCTTCCTCATCACAGTTGCCCCCTTTTTTTTTTTTTTTTTTTTTACTCCTGGAAACATCATCTATCGCATCTCTACTTTGAAACAGTCATCTCCTGGTCAGATAAAGAAGTGAAGTGCTGTTGGCTGGCTTTTTGCCCCTCTTACCCATCCATGCTGTTGCAGATACCTTGCAGAGTGTGGGCAGAGGGGTGGGTTGTGTGATGCCAAGCTGTGCCAGCTCCAAGGCTGTGTGCCTGAAGGAGGACCAGCCTGAATTGGCCAGAATGGCTCAGGGCAGGCTGCAGGGAACAATATTTCGGACCCTACAGTGACACTGACACCTTTATAATTTTGGCATTGTTTAAGACGGTGTACTTCTCTAATCAGAGTCTTACTGCAGGGTCAGCACTGCAAAGAGAAGGATTTACAAATAACTTCGAAGGGAGGGGAAGTCTACTGGAAAGCTGCAGTTTGTGTCTATTTTTGTTAACTGATTCAGCTTTTGGAGGTCATCTAGGGTAGATTGATATGTTCTCATTCTCCGTATGTGCGGCAGTGCAAGGATCCTGCAGATTGCAACGAACGGGGAGAGGAAAGGAGCAGATTGTCCTACCGGAAAGTAAGACACTTTCAGGATTGTGTAGGTTGTGTAATTTGAAGATCAACATTGCTTATGGTGAACAGATGGAGAAGATGATTAGAAGCTACAAGTGCCCTCCTGTGCTATAGGCCCAATGTCAGATAACTACCTCTACAGAAAATTATCACTTTCTGAAATTCTAGGACAACTGTAGGTTGCATTCTATGAAATTGAGAGAGAAAACTGGAGTGAGGAGGAGGAAAGGATCTAGACTGTTAACTGTGTGAGACTGCAAACTGCGTCTTGGGAAGCTAGGATTCAAGGTGGTTTTAGTATCTGTGAATGCTCAGCATTGTTTTTATGAAATTGTGCAAGAGGAAATTCCCATTATTTCAGTGCTGGAGTTCACTGTGGCTATCATTAGTACAAACCAGGATGATTTGCCCCTCAGGGAGGGCGTGCCCAACTCCTTTGTGACATTTAACAGTACAGTATTTACTGTATGCCACAGCACACATGTTAAAACCTGAACAAATTATCCATTTTCTCACTTAAAACTGTAGCAAAAGCATGTCTGAGAACTTTTGGTTGAGAGCTGTAAACTGGTGCGTGTATTTTTGCATGTTAGTGCTTGAGGTTGGCTGTGTGACTTTTTCCTTTTGAAAGATGTATTTGAAGTGTTAGCGAATGACAATGTTGGGGAATAAATGGTGAGTAGGCACTGAATTGGCACATCATCTTCTGGCCGGGAATGAAGCGTCTTACTCTTTGCTTACCTGGCAAAAACCTGTGTGTCATAAGGATCCCACTTAGGACTGATACTGTGAGAGCTGGGAGGGCATGCAATGGCAGGCTTGAAAATCCGGTAACTGAATAAGTAAGCACTAGTGTCTGTCCAGAGCTTGGCAGACAAAATAGTGTAGGAGCAAGAAAGCACAGCAAAGTGTCTTCATGGAGCCCTTTCTCCTAGCTCTTTAAGGACTGGGTTGAAAGTTCTGCTCAGTCAGTAGAAAAAATAGTGAAACCAGAAGAGGAGGAAAAAAGTGTATTTTCCCAAGGATAAACCAAATTGAACTGCAAGATGTGGAGAGGAAGAATTCTGTCATGCTCATGGTTAAATGAATGGGAGTTATGCTAGTGAAAGGGAAGATGGTCAAGCCATTCATCTGGCATCAGTGGAGAGCAGTCTCTTCTCCAGCCCTAAAAGCCAAAATCATCTCAGGCACACACAGCAGGCTAAAGAGCCATGTGTAACATTGGGCCAAAAGCAACGTCTGCTCTAATCCCACTTTCTTAAAATGACAGGGAGTGGTCATCGCAACATGCAGGCTGCTCTTAACAGGAAAGCCTCTGTTCAGGGCCCATATATTTGTACACATGTGGTCTGAACCACAAATCCCTCATACACAGTAGATGCCATTTAAAATGTGTTTTAGCAGTGGGTAAGAAGCTGGAAGTGTTGACATACATTTGGTGTCATCATCATCATGGCTAGGCTTCGCGAACGAAGATTTGGGAAGGGCTCTACCCACGTTTGTTGCACACGCGTTGGTGGCTGAAAAGGCCAATACGAGATAGGCATGTACACAAAAAGACACAGCAGAAAGACTCCTTAGATGGTGTGTTCTGCAAGGCACAATTCTTTCTGTGATGTCTTTTCTCCTCAAGGGAGATCCTGCATGCTTTCTCAAAAGCATCTGCAGCATTATAGATGGTGTGTCTCCAGGCCTCCCTCTTGGAGGCCAGAGTAGACCAGTTATGAAGATCAATGTGGCCAAGGCTGAGATGTTGTTTCAGGGAGTCCTTGTATCTTCTCATTGGAGCTCCTCTCTTGCGGCAGCCAGTGGCAAGTTCACCATAAAGCAAGATCTTAGGGAGGCGGTGGTCCTTCATCCTTGAGACGTGCCCTGCCCATCGCAGCTGTGTTCTCAGTAACATGGCCTCAATACTTGTGACTGCTGCTTGTTCCGGAACAGATGCATTGGTCACATAATCTGACCAGTGGATGTTGAGGATTGTGCAGAGACAGCGTTGATGGAAGCGTTCTAGGAGACGCAGGTGGTGGCGGTAGATGACCCATGAATCTGATCCGTACAAGAGAGTAGACAGCACTATGGCTCTGTAAACTCTGATCTTTGTACTTTTCTTCAGGTGTTTATTTCACCAAACTCTTTTATGAAGCTTTCCAAAAGCATTATATGCCTTTGCTAGCCTGTTGTCTATCTCTCCGTCAATCTTGCCATCCGAGGAGATGAGGCTACCTAGGTAATTAAACTGCTGAACTGATTTGAGCTCTGATTCGCCAGTGGTGATATGGGGATGATGGAAGACTTCCTGAGGTGCCGGTTGATAGTGGCTTTTCAGTTCAGACATGATGCCCTATGTCAAAGTGCATCTTATTAGTATTTGCAGACTACAGACTGATACAGTATTTGTGTCAAGGATTTGCTTACATTTGGTGTACTTAAAAGGTAAAAGAACGTTTTGACTGCAGGCAGCCCTGAGAAGCTTATTCTTGATGGTGGTAAATGGTGAGAGTATGCTGCAGAAAAGGAAGAGGGCAATGGCCTGAATAGGGACTGCATATTGTTCTGCATTTGTAGTATATGCGTTCGTGTGTGTAAACATACCTTACAGAATCCGAATATGCAGCACTATGGAAGGTCTTAGTGACACATGTATATAATGTATGGTATTACATACAGAAACTGCTTGTTAAATGAACGCTAAGATTGTGAAGTCAGGCTCTGAAAGCATAGGAAATGCCAGAATTAGATTTGTCTGCACAACCTTAATTCAGCCCATTTGTGCATATGCATTATGATACAGTCTTTAATTACATGATCACGTAGCAAACCACTGAAATGATGGTGCTGACAGAATGAGAAGACATTCAGCAGTATTTTTTTTTAATCCTTATTGTTCGTAATCCTTATTGTTTGTGTGGCCCTGTGGCAAGCATATTCTGCATATATTCAAATCACATCTTGATGCCAGCAATTCCATAATATTATTGATATAATAAATATATGTGGAAATTCATAATATCCTGTAGACTTCTCTGTAATGTTTATCATTGCGTTATCTGTGTGTTGTAAAGAACTTACTGGTTCTCACAGCATCTATCTTGTTGGTACTGTATCCATTTTACAGATGGAGGGGAAAGATTTTGAAGGGGAAAAAAGCAGCCCAATCCACTCAAACTCTTACCTGTTAGCTAGTTGACCTAAATCCTGGCAGCAATCCTGTTCAAAGCTGCCTAATTCTGTATTATATATTTGCTGGTGGATTCCTGGACCACCTGAAAGTGAACTCACTCCAGAGAAGTACCTGTGTCACCTGGGTTAGGGGAACCCTGAAGAAAAACATTTTCCACCCTTCTGGGTGAAACTACTGTGCATCCAGGAGGCAAGAGCCACATGGCAAGTGAGGCACCAGGCTGGCCTGGTGGTACACTAAAGGGGCTAGGCTTTCAGTGAAGTCGTTGATCCCAGATTAATGCAAGCGCTTAGCCTTTTCTGTTAGTTTCCCATGATGATGACTGAAGAGAAAGTATCTAGCTAAGCAGAAAGAATCCTCTCTAAAGATCTGTTCAGTCAGTTGAAAGAGGGAAATGCAGAGTTTTGCTGGACTAGACTTCTCCCTGCAAGTCTTCAGAGGTACCTCTCTGCCCCTTTTTGAAGTGTAGGGAAGCTAGCTGTTGTGATAGGCTTCTTAAATGCAGCTGGATCAGATCTGACTTTTCAGTGTGTTGTTTTCACCTTGTTACATCTGTTTGTATCTTTAAAATATAGCATCATTTGACTGCAAAATATGGTATCCACAAGTATGTGTTGAGGTGTACCAGGTCAGAAAGTGGGGCATGTATGACTAAGAGCTTCCTGCAAAGATTTTTTTGGATTCCTGCAAATCTGTCCTCCTCTTGGCTTCAATATCTCTGCCACTGTACCTAAACCAAATGAGTTAGTAGTCCAGCAGGCAGCTTGTCTTTATTCAATTCATGTTCATTCTTAGATCTGGGTCTTCTTGGGTGATACCTTTCTAGAAAAACTTGGAATGTGATCGTATAATTGGAGAATATTGCAACGTGTATGCACAAAGGCTGAATATTAGCTCATGCTTTCAATGGCTAAATTAGGAACAATTGTACAATCTTCAGTGCAGTATTTTGTAATTAAGTATAGTATTTTGTTGAATGCTCACTTTTATTCAGCCTTTTTTAAACAGGGAATCTTTACATTATAAAGCTGAAAAGAATATTATCCTGTAGATCTCCTCTGCCCTTTCCCTTTCAGTGAAGTCATCAAAGGGCTGTTAGTTACAAACACTCAGTAGAAAGCACTGTCACCTGAGCTGATGGAGTAATGGCTGGTGGTAGGCTGTTATGGCTGCATGCACTGGCCACTAGGAGGTCTTTCTGCTTGTAGCTGTGAACAGCAGTAGAAGGGTTGAGTTGGTCAGAAGTCCAGAAGCTCCTCCAGGTTGGTGGGAGTAGTGTCTTCTAACAGTGCTGATGCATTCTGCCAGGCTTTTTAACTAATTTTTGTCTTTCTCATCTTCACTCATGCTCTTCTTGCTCCTCTGCTCCTGCCAGCCCCTGTTGCCCCTTTCTTTTTTTTTTTTTTTAATCAGAGCTGCTTTTCTGTGCTTTAGGTCTTTATATTGAGTCAGGCTGCTTCATCTGTCTATATAATTTGGAAACTGAGGGGTGTAAGGTTTCACTGTCTTTGTAGTGTCTTCCAGTGTGACACCTGAGAGCTTTCTAGTAACGCAGAAGAGCTGCTGGAGGAGAGACTTGTGAAGCCTTTGGGGTGAAGCAGGTTGGCAACACAATATGGATGGCATGCAGGAGCTCTGTAGGTTGGAGCATACCCAATGTACCAGGCCACTGAGCCTGTTACACTGATTTTTTTTTTCAGCAGGTCTTTTCCACATCCATGCAAACTGAGAGCTCCCTCTTCCATAGACTTGGATGACCTTCAGGTGGGTGGCAGCAGTGGGCAAGTCACAAAAGTCACATTTCCCCCAGGCACATTTCAAGTTTATCCAAGAATGGTTTAAGCTACGTCACCTGACAGCCAGGGTGACCTAAGAAAAGATGTGTGGCTCAAGTCAGGAACTGTGATATACTTAGCCACAGCAGATCAATTTTTATACTCACTGGTTTGGTGGTATTGGCTGCAGCACTTATTTTCTTATAGATAATATGTATTGTATTAGGCCAGCCACAGCTAAGGGTGTGTGGCATCCCTGATGAAGTGGTGGTTGCTTGTTCTGCTGGTTGTGTGTACTGCAGTTGCTAAAGAAATACTGCTTTGCATTCAAGGAAGCAGACTTTCCTAGTTGAACCTGAAAAAGTTGTCATAGCTGAAATAAGCAACACTATCAGCAATATCAATTTTCAAAAATAATCTGTGTTAAATTGTTATAATTCAAGTTTGGGCTATGTGAAGTGGAGCCATATTTGGAGGTTCCAGTCAGCCTGTTGTACTGATGATTATATACTGTGAGGAGGCATGAGGATTTGCTGCTTTGCCAGTTTTAGTAGAGACAAGGTAACTAATTTGATTCTGGATACTCTCATCATGAGTTGCTTGAAGGTGTTCAAATGTGCTTATGAAATAGTCCCTTCTGAGCTAAGGAGATGGAAAAAAAGACACTAAAAGGCTTTCTTGAAGTGCTTCCATGTTTCTCAGCTCAGAACATCACATTTGATATTAATATTAGGTACTGAGGCGAAGTCATCAGGTAGAAAAGGGAGGAAATGTAGAAAGTCATTTTCTTGTGTGTTTCCTCAGGATGCTATTTTCAGGCTTTAAAAAAAATTCATGCTTTGCTGATGAGGCTGCTGTAAACCAGGGAAGTGGCAGATGTAATTTAAGTCCAAGGGCCCTGCCCTAGAAGAGGTCCGATACTGGCAGTGTACATATTGCTTATAGGAAAGCGAACAGATGGGTACACTTGGTCAATTCTGCCAGGTTCATATGGAAACCTTCAGTTTTTTCTTTACTATTTTGAGTGGAATTCTTAAATCTGTTATCTGATGAGAGTCTGTAATTGCCCAGGATGGGTGCTTTAGTAGCTTTAAGCATGGAGCATTGCCTCACTGTGGATGTCCTCAGATCAGATGCTTTTCTGACTGATGGATGTCTCCCCTCATCCTTCCCATACTCCAGGACGAATTCAGCTACTGGAGGAGTGAACTGGAATTTTTTCAACTTCTGTGTCATGATAACTGTCAGCTGAGTCTTAATCATGGAGTTATTACTGGTAGGGAAAATGCAAGAAAGAAGAAATTTAGTTTGCTTTTCAGATGCTAGATTGATTGCAGAGGCATGTTTTGGTTATTGTTGGGGTGGAGAGGGAAGAGGAAGGAGGAGATGGGGAGAACAAAATCATATTTTCTTTAATTAAAACCACTAATTTTCTTATACGAATTCTAAATGCTAAAATTCTTGCTGACAGTTCTTGATGTTACCCAATTTGAAGCAACTGAAAGCAATCAAGTGGCAGGGGGTTGGACTAGGTGATCTTTCGAGGTCCCTGCCAACTCCTAACATTCTGTGATTCTGTGAAGGTAAAGGAATGGAAAGTCAAAGAGAGATATAGCTGGGTTGGAAAAACACAGCTTGAAGTGTTAATATTTCCTCTGGGGAGAGGAAAGGTGAGATTTAATCTGTAGTGCCTGAAATTAGTCTGGGTCCTCACAGGTTACTGTGTGTGCATGTGTGTAATGATCTAATAGTATGTTATCTGTACTGCCAAGTGAAAAAAATGGCATGAGACAAAATCATTCTAAAAGCCTATCATGCAGGTGTGCCAGCACCTGTATTGCCATCCAGCTATCTTTGTTTCAAGGGTATAGCATATTAAAAAAATATATGCATTCAGTATTTAGACTCTTATCAATGACAGCTCTGTTCAGTATTAAAGTTCTTAGAGGAACTCACTCTTGCATTTGGAATCATGTAAGAAATAAGATACACTTTTATCAGAAAGTTTTAGCTTTAAAGCTTTTTGGGAAAGCTGTAAACAAAGCAGAAAGAAAAGGAAATCTGATATTAAAAGCATGCTTCTATGAAGATTGCAGTTGTGAGTGCTTATTTTTTTTTAAGAAAAAATTCTTTGAAGCATTACTGACAATAACTTTCATTGAAAATGGGGGTTGGAAGAGAAGAGTAGAAGCTGGGCTCATTGGGAGAAACAGGGCTTGAGTTTGACAAAATACTTTCTTCTCTATTCCTATTTCATCCTTTTGAGTTGCACACTTCTCACAAAAACAATTTCACCCACTGTTGTAGAAAATTACCATCTCTTGGTATCTTCTTTGAAGGTTTTGTTTTGGTAGTGTTAGTGCTGGTTTGGGGATTTAACACCAATAACCCTAACAAATTTTGTTAAGGCATAGTGCCAATATAGAAAGATCCAAATGTAGTATGTAAAGTTAAGCTTGTTAACAGAGATTTAAGTCATTTCATTCTCCACTCTTCAGCACACTCACACATGTGGGATGGGCATTAACATCTTGAGCTACATCGTTTCAATTCTGCAGCAGTGTCTCTTTGCAGGAATATTTTATGTAGTAATAATTTTCTTCCTATTACAGACTTTCTAACTATGTTAATGGCAGCAGACTGGCCACAGAGACATTCGTGAGAACTACCTTTGCAGTGACATTTAAACAATTTATTTGATCTTGCTTTAGCATACCTGCTCATGCCTTCTTTCACTCTGTTGTCGACCTTAGGAGAACTTTGTGTATAATCATGGGGCTTTCAATCACGTTGAACTTATCAAAATGGTATGCAAATTTCTGTGATACACCACTTCTGAAGTCTTTGGGATTTGCAGTGTGTATGCTGTCAGGTGGGTACCCCTTGACTGCGTGGGCATGCTTGAGTAGCAGCCTTCCAGCAGCTTCAAGGCCAGTTGCAGAAAGCAGCTTCTCTTATGAATATGCTATTTTTGGGTGTGCCCTTACTTACCTAAGCAGGAGGTGCTATCAGTGTATTTTCTTGTGTATGATAATGAAACACAGAATATCCCAAGTCAGAAGGGACCCACAAGGATCATCAAGTCCAAATGCTGTTTATGCACAGGACAACCCGAAAATCACACCACGTGTCTAAGAGCATTATCCAAATGCTTTTGGAATTCTGTGAGAATGGAAAAAGCAGAGCAGAGAAAGGTGGCAAGGGGAAAGTTCTGTATGTCTCACATTTACCGTGTTGGTATTGATCTTCTTATCAGTTTTAGAGAAACTGAAAGTTGTGGATTTGTGGCTGAAATGTGTTACTGGTATGGGAGTGCTCTTGGCTAAAAGCCTAAAATGAGGTTTTCTGCCTTATGAGAGCATATCTTGCCCTGTGCTTGATGTAGCTTTTCCCATACTGGACCATGTGTGAACATACTTAGGATGAGAATAGTTAAAACTAATTACCACTGATGCTTGTATTAGTTTCTGTATCATAATCTAAAGGCTGAGTGTAAAGTGGTGTCATAAAACCATCCAAGCTATAACCAGGGAAACCAATAGGTAAGAAATTGCCTGAATTAATTGACAAAAAATATATTTATCAGCTTGTTGATTTTTTTAGTTTAATTCATGGAAATGCATTTGGAGAAATTGTCATTTGGTGACAGCTGATTGGGTGGGGAAAAGCGTGGGATTGCTGCTGAATGCTTATGTTGACAGGAACATTCCTATTCATTAAAAATTAAAACCCTGGACATTAATATCATAGAAATGTGTGTATGTGGGTTACCTGCTGTATTATGCCCCATATTTGGGAAGCACTTAGAGCATGTGATTAATCTCCAATTTCTGTTGACTTTTTTAAACCAAAAGAGAAGCCCACATGTTTTAAATTTGGCTTTTTCATAAACATTTGTAGAACAAGGTGCAACTTACTCTGCTGGCTATAGTTTGTGCCTTTCCATTCCCAATCCTGGTCATGAAAACAGAGTTACTGCCTCAAAGTTATGTGAAAAGAAAGCTGGTTGCTTGCATGGGTCATGCAGCTAACCTTAGTGTGTGCTTGTGCACGGTGTGGTGCTACTGCATTACTGAGCTGGATTCTTTATCCACATGTAATAGCCTGCCTTCAAATAATATTAATCATGGTACATGTTATGCTTGGTTTTCTACAGTACTGGAGCTCCTCTGTGGAAGGAGAAAATTCAAAGCAATCATCAGTTCTCCTAAAATTGTTGGGTTTGGTTTCTGTGTTGATACCAATTTAGTGTCTGGGTCTGATTTTCCCATTATCCTGCATCTTATATACAGCTATGGCTTGCTGTCGGAAATGAGTAGTCCAAGGATAAGACAAGGGAAAATCAAGCTTTCTGTCCTTGGGGTAAAGAAAATTATATGTAGTTCAACTTTCTCAAGTGACAGCATTCATTAGGCACAGATAAGTTAGTGTGTTCTGAGCACTTCCAGTAATGAAATTCTAAATCTATGTTTACAGAAGATTCTTAAGCTTTTTTTCAGCGATTCTTTCATAAGTAGCTTTTCTTTAAATTCTTTGATGGAAATGTGGAATCACAGAAAGCTAAGCCAAGGGTCTACTATGAATTTACTCAGAGATCCTTCTTTTGCCTCTTTCTATTGGGTATGGATGTGGGTTCTGCTTAATGTGTACTCAACTCGTGCATTCTGGGTGCTTCCATCTGGGATGTGTTGGTACCAGCTCCACTCTTGCTGTGTGAAGAGCACCTTAGCCGCCATTCTAGCAAAAAGAAATAAAACGCACACTTGAAGAAGCATGGGAAGGGAAGAGAGTGTCCTTTCTAGTTATCTCCTGAATGATTTGTATTTTGCTTTTTTTTTTGGTTTAGTGTTATTTGTTTGGGCAAGTTTCTTGCCATTTACCTTTGCATTTGCGTTTCCTATTGATTGGCAATTTTTAAACTGTTTATTATGCTCTTTTGTTTAGCTGTTCAAGAGCTAAAACAAAAGCCACCAGGCCCTGGGAGGGACACATTTGCATGCGGCGAGTGTTGCCCGAGGAAATAGTAATTGCTAATGCATATTTATGTGGCACAAATTTGCCATTTGTTTATGCATAAAATTATCAATAGTGCAGGGCGGCCGAGCCGTGGAAAATGGTGACCTTTTTAGCTTAATAAATAGAAATCAGCTGTTATTGTGAAGAGATCAGCCATTTATTCTGTGTTGAGGGATGCTGTCGGGAAAATGGAGATTGGTGCCGGCAATATCATTAAATGGAAGGCCAGTGACCCTTTCGCTATAGTCTATTATACTTTATCTAATAGGGGATAAATGACTCTGCTTGGCAAATAGATTAGAAAAAAAATAGGGGTGGGATAAAAAACCCAATACTGTCCAGACTTCTCTCAGCCATAGAAACAGGTAGATATTAGGGAGGTAATCTTGCAGAAGCTGGCTGGTATTTTTCTAGCAGAAAAGTGACTTTAAAACCAACCAACCAACAAAATCACTGCAAAACAAGCCCCAAGTCCATTCTGATTACACTAGTTTTGACTGTTTGGGAGTGGGAAAAGCGATGGGCAGCTTATGAGTCATCCTCATTCATGTTTCATGTTCTGGGAGGCCTATACTTGCATTGATTTTTGTCTAGTGAAGTGAGAACTCATAGTTTAGGAGGTAGGATCTTTTCTGCAGGTAACAGGTTTTGAAAACCAGTTGTACTTTTTTCTTATATGCATTAATCTTTTTGAAGAATGGCTAAAAATTTGTCACATTATACCCCAAGACTCTGAAGACCTTATCCATAGAAGATGTAGCCATGCAATTTTCTTTATGCTGCCCCACAAATTCACCTCAGCCTTAATGGGCAGGCTTAAGACTTGAAGAGTTAAAAACTAAAAGCCTCAGGAAGCTCTTGTGAAAATGAAAGTATACACAGAAAACCTCATGCTTTTGTTTCTCTCATTCTGCTCTCTGTAGTGCACTGCACCGTGCATAACTGGAAGCAGCATAAACTACCCCGCAGGTGAAATGGGGAGAGAATGTGAGTCACAGTGACTGTAAATGGTTGCATTTTCTCTGCATACTGTGGTGGGATGGATGTTTGATTTTTATTTTTTTTTTTTTAAATTTTATTTTAATCCTTGAGAAAGATCCAGCAGATATTTGTGATGGCAGTATTTTTCTTTGCAGAGGCTGTGTTTCATTATGAGATGTCCTTATCTGCATACATAACCTGGTTAGGTGTGATGAGATCTCGCCTACCATCATGGTGGGACTCTCCACCTTTTAGTAGGCAGAGGCTGGTCTCTGCCCAGCCTTCTCCCTTGTGCCTTCAGAAGTCCTGCTATTGCTCTGTGCTGGAGAAAGGCTGAGCAGAGTAACTTTGGGGCTCTACTCTGTTAGCTTGTGGTAGGTTTTTTTAGGTAGTCATTATCAATGTCATCATCACAGAAAAGCTAATGTTTGTCACCGAGTGACATCAGTAAGATGCAAAGGGTTGAACAGTACGAAAGAAATTGCAGATTGCATTAGTGGAAGCTTCTTTGAGGCAGGGTTCTCTGGAGATGGCGTGGAGGCTGGTTCATGGAGATGGTGTGCAGGCTGTGTTCAGAGGCAGGACTTCTGTCTTGAGGACTATTGATCTGTTTTCCCCACTATTGAAATTCAGGAAAACTTTCCTTTTAAAAGCAAGCATTTTAGTACAATACTGTACAATACATAAAACTTAGGATATGTTATACAGTATATGATGTATAATACTTCTGTAGAAGTTTTCAGAAGTCTTCATAAGTGCTACTGTTCCAGATGTCTTCATACCTAAAACTTTCTCTAGGTTTTGGAAGGGAGTTGAAGAAAGGGGGTCTCCTGTTGGAGCCTTTCCATGCATTTAACTCCTGTGCACAGAGCTCTTGCCTGCTTCTGGAATACTACCCTTGCAGTCCTCCCAATAATGGTACTCAAAGCATTGCTGTAGAAACAAAACCATTGTAGGACATATGGCAATAGAGAAAGTTGAAGAAATAGCTAAAGGTATAAATTTTATTGGATACTTCCTAAGAAAACCATAGATAAGATGAAAGTGGATTTAACTGCAAAGTAGGATCTAGGGTTTTTTTCACATGGCAACAGGTCCTTTTTCTTGCTAGTTTGTCACTCTGCTTAAGACCATCACCAAGAGCCATCATTTCTGAAGTCTGATGTCTGGAGGTTGCCTCATCTTCTCATTAATAAACACTTGTAATTAGGTGGTATTTTATCTTAGACAATTTATTTTTACTTCAACAAATTAAGCTTTGCTTATTTCAGGTAGACTTGAGTTTTCCAAAGGCTCTTTTCCCATACAGATATCTTCAGCTCTGCTCCTGGAAAAAAGCAATCTTCCTCTACATGTCTAAGCTCACAGGTAGTCACCAGCCCAAATTCTGCTTTTCCTTTTCTAACAGTCATAGCACAATCCTTTTGAAGTATGCTGTTTGACACCAAGTAGAAAGTTTTAATGTAGGTAAAATTAACAAGTAGAAAGTGCCTAAATCTGTTGTGTGGGAATAAAGTAGGGGTCACATTGTTGTAAACTAATCTGGATCCAGCTGAGATTCTAACTCAAGATAGTAGCAGTAGTATTAGTATGGCAGCTATTGTTATTACTACATTTTTTTGGTTATGACATATTTTTGGTTGTATCCTGTATGTGCACAGGCCTGGTTGTGGAAGATACTGTGATTAGTACAGGGAAACAGAAAGCAAGAAAAAAATCCAGAAATATTCAGGTTTATGGAAAAACAAGAGTTTTGTAAAGAGGTGTTTAAGGGAGGAGATAAGTCAGAGACAAGTCAAGGGGCAAGCAAGTGTCACTGGTCAAAGCTTGTAGCAGAAAAGACAAGAATAGGCAAAATGTGTGTTACTTTTTCCTTGTATTCTACTTACATGAAGAGGACAGGGAGTAGCACCATGCTTTAGTTCCAGGTTGTTGGGAAAGACAAAGCCACCATGGGGAGTATTTATTTACTGTAAACAAGCATTGCAGGTCTGGTTGTTATCTTCATTGTCCTTGGATCTCTAAGTAGGAGTGAATTGAGTGGAGCTTTCCTTAGCTCCTGGTGCATCATCTCTGCTGTACTAATGATGTGTTTGTTAGGGAAGGAAGACAAAGGACAAGTTTTATAGTATGCTAATTCATTGATAACAGTTTAATAAGATAACCAAATAAGAGTTAAGCAAATATTTTCTGGTTCTTTGAGATGCTGGTAACCAGGTAGCAGATCCTGGCCTTCCTTTGTAAAAGAAATTGTTGATGACTCATGATGGCTATCTACCACCATCCCTTATTCAATGTAGATTTATTTCAGAAGCCCCTAGGTATATTGATCTTTCTAAGAGCAGAAAGGAGTGTTTGAGGGAATTCCTATACAAACTATAGAAAACACATTCCTGTTTGCTCATCTGATTGTTCAAAAATAATATAGGGAATGAAGTTTATCTTTACAAAGTTTGCCTGCATGTGTTGCTCAGTGTGAACCGGGGATGGTTGTCTTTTGAAACCTCATGCATCAGCCTGTTCTTGGTGATAATCTTGTGTGCTGCTGTTTTCGATAGAGCACTCTCAAAGCTGTAGGGCTGGCAGAGTAATCCCATCAAGTTAAACCAGTAGTAAAAGTGCCTCGTTTTATACATTGAGGTTACTGATTTCGGAATTTATTTGGATGTGTGTTTTGTAGGTTAAAATAAATTCCTATTTATTTTTATCCATATGTAGGTTTCATACTACAGATGATTTGTTTCAGTCAGACCAGATTGATATTAATAGACTGCAACACAGCTTAAGGATGCAAAACCTGACTGAAAGGACAGGCCACGTCACACCTGAGGTGGTGTTGACTTTGTCTTGTGTGAACTGGGGGTACCATGTCACAAGCATGGTCTCAGACCTGTTTATGCAACTCTGTTCATGTGACCCAGCTAAACAGAGATCTAGAATACTAGAGGGTGACCCAGATAAACAGAGATCTAGAGTACTAGAGATTTTGTTTTCACATTGCTGCTTTGACAAGCACTTGAGTTGCACAACTTATTTTCCCAGTTTTGCCACCAGGTAAATGGAGGCACAAAGCTAGTAACTGGGAGCCTGTGGGCCAGGCAGGGGCACCTGAGTCGATGAGCCTAGTTGTGCTGTTCTATGCAACAGTGTCAAGGGCCTCTGCAGAGGGATGCCAGCTCCTACATTGCTTCCTGTACATTTATCTTGTGCCACAAAACACTTCTCTCTCTGCTGAAGTCTTGAGGGTGAAACAGCAGCAGCTGTTAACTGTAACAGGTGACCAGAGATATCTGGGGTGCCTTGTGTTCCTGAACTGTGGAGGATGAGGTGGAGTTTGGGAAAGTCACACTCCATTAGTCAATGAAGTTCTGGACTTTATTATACCTAGGGGAGATGCCACTCTGTCATCCATGCAGGAAGCTCAGGTACAGCTTAGGGAACCCTAAGGCAGGGGTTTGAGTAATGGAGTAAACATATGAGTAACTCTCCTACTCACAGGATGACACCTGAGAGCAGAGGCAAATGCAGAGCAGAGACTTCTTGCTCCTGGTGCCATACTCGCACTGCTAACCATGCTAATCGTGCAGGCGTCTTAGGCTGGGGATATAAAAACAGTTGGTGAGTGTAGGTTAGCCACTCAAGAGAAACAGGAATATGTAGCCATATCTTTCTCCTAGTTCACTGGTTGTATTGATTTATCTTAAGAGGTGCACTTCAGTTCTAATAATGTCTACTTTTTCTTTCTCTTTTTTTTTGCTATTAGATATTTCTATGGCAGCTTTCCCATGTGCTATATTTTGGGTCACACATTAATTTACACCAGCCTCTGTTCTGCAAAAAAGAGTTCATGAACTAAACAAAAAGGAACGAGGAGGAGGATGTCTAGCAGAGCCCAGGCTTTTGTTTCATGTTTTGGATGTATTTTCTTTTTAAAATAAAATTGTTGATATGCATTTGCTTTTCTTTTTCTAGCCTTCCACTTGCTGATGACCAGGTTGCTATTTGATCCTGTTTACAAGCTTCTGAAGCCTGAAAATAACCTCAATTCCTCTGCATTGGGTAAGAAAACTAAACCATATAAAGGCATACAGCAATTACTCTGGAGGGCTAGTAATATGGAAGAGTGTGGTACGAAGGAAGAGCTTGTGGAGAAAAGGGAGAAGGTTACTAGGTTACCACAAAAGTGCACACAATTCTCACCCCCTCTTTTGGACTGGGGAGGAGGGAGAGGAGTGGGCATGTCAGCAAGTAAATAAGGATATTCTCCAGTGTGTGTACTCCCAGTGTCCGTGTTTTATCTATGCTTTGTTACTCATTTGAGCTGCTTTGCAGTTCTATTTCCGTCTATTCAAAACCCCTAAAGAGAACTTGAAAATATGGGTGTTTTCCTTTAAGATTTACTTGCAAGATAAAGAATTTTCCCTCAAATACTATAAACTTGTGGATGTACATGCAATATTTTAGTAGTATTGATGTGTAAGTATATATCTCAAGTCATGAGTTTTTACAAATACTTTATTAATTGACATTTCTTGTAGTTGGGGAGAGTGGGTGGGGAAACAGTTTGGTTAAAGACATTGTTGGCCTGACAGGTACAGGTAATCCCACAGTTAGTGTGTGCTTGATCCTGTAGTAGTCTTTGTGCTTTCTCTGAAACTAATTCTGCAGATGTTTACTATTCATGGCAGTCAAAGACAAGCACCTCCTTTTGGTAGCATGTTTTTTATCTTGTTATTGTGAAGTTGAGGAACTAGAGTTGAACGCATCAAATGCTGTTGAGTGGGAATTTGTCTTAGGGTTAGGCTTTACCCAGCTTGCTCAGGTTTCTATAGTAGTTGTGTGTTCTGGTACAATTAGTGCCTTTGCAAGGGGAGTGGCAGTTGCTGTTGCATCAGGATTAGAAATGCAGCCAAGTGACAGGTAGCACTTCAGTCTGATTTTCATGGATGGAAGTGAGGAAAAGATGTGGAAGGTGGTAGAGAGGCAGTGTAACTGAAGATTCAGGAGCAACTCTCAGATAAAACCCTGGGACAGCTTTCTTGATTTCAGTATGGTTTTGTCTATGTGCAGAGAGCTACTTCACTGTTCTTCTTGGGTCAAAAATTCGAAGTTTGAATGCAGGATTATATGATTGACTAATAAGATTCTGGTGTAAATCAGTGCTTGTCTGTTTCGTAGTGAGACCTTAAACATGCATATGAGATGTCAGTCTGAGTTGTAGCATTTTAAAATGGTTGATTCAGATTAAAAAAAATTTTTTATTCACTTTTTCATTTCTTACTGCTAGAAGTCAGTTGTGACATTCTTGTATTTTCTACTCTTCTAAGTAAGCTTATCTAAAAAGAAATCACAAACTTAACCAGCCAATGCTTAACAATCAAGAAAGTGAAACTTCTACTTTATAGAGGAAAAAAATCCTTTGAGTTGCTGTATGACTTAATAGAAGCTTACTGTGTACTGGGCAACTGATTCTTTTTTCTTTTAATTATTTTTAAGGCTTTCATTCTAAGAGGGGTCACTAGCCTTTGAGAACTGAGACACTTTGACAAACCTGTCCTCCAAATTGTAAACATTAGCTAGAACTTTATGCTGCAGATCCTTACTTTTTAATGTAGGTGGTGGTATCAACAGAAATGTCTAATGAATTTGATGGAAGATGATTTTAAAAGGTCTGCCACCTGTAGATAAAAATGTGCATTACTGCACATGGTAATTATCAAGACTGAAGGCTAAGACCTGATCCACTGACCTTTTGAAATCAAAACGCTGTGAAGAAAAAAAGACACTGGTTCCTCCATTTATGTTAATATAGGATGTGTCTGTATATTCAGCTATATCAATAGCCCGTAATGTATCTAGGGGAAAAAAGATACTTTGCGTTATGTAAGACCCAGGTTTCCCATCTCTTCCTCTACAGGCTTGTAAAGCTTTTGCTATTTTTGTATGTGTTGAGGGATCTTTTTTGATCTAATGAAATGGATTGCTAAAAATCTTCAGGTGTCTGAGACAGCAGCAAAACATCTCTGAGCCACCCTACAAAAACTAAGCTAGCTTTGTGCATGCAGGATGGAAAAGTGTACAGGAACAGATTTCAGCTTCAGGCTTTTTCTGGGGCATTTGGAATTAAGAAAGGGGAGCAATAACCCAGCAACTATCATTGTAAAAATTATGAAAAGCACTTTGATGGTCGTTTTTAAAGTCAGTTCACTAAACAGGGGCCAAAGCAAAAGTCTGAAAGGCAACTCATAGTTTGGCATTAACAACCTCATCCCTTGCTGCTGTTTGCTGTTCAGAACAAGTG
The DNA here is from genome assembly GCA_013399015.1 of Galbula dea. Classification (NCBI taxonomy): domain Eukaryota; kingdom Metazoa; phylum Chordata; class Aves; order Piciformes; family Galbulidae; genus Galbula; species Galbula dea. Next base: position 47,534 of record VWZX01008439.1, on the reverse strand, counting down.
CTTCTGCATACAATAATGGTGAGGAAAAAGTACAGGAAAATAAAGGATGCAAATGAAAGATTTTGTCTTTTCATGTGAGTACTTGGAACACCAAGCAAGCAAAGAAGCAGCAATTTTAGCTACGCTAATGTAATAGAAGACCATTGCACCCAAACTGTCTCAGCAGAACTTCCTGCATAATTAGATTGTAAATCTTCTCAACTGAGGAAGTTTTGCCCAGGGTCAGATTGTCTAAGTAATAATCCATTCTACATAAATTAGAAGATTTGAACTGCTGGGATACATTATTACATTAGTTTTGGGTTTTATTCTTAATATAACTAAGGAGAACAAATGCAACAATTCTTTTTCTTCTTTTCTTTTTAATTATGTTATGTCTCTTTAGCTTTCCATTACCTCAGAAGGCCTTTCCTGTAGGTTTTGGGATTTTTTCTGAGCAAAGGTGATGAAGTTGCCATCTAGGCAAATTAATACATCTTTAATATACTTTAGAAAGTGATACCAAAGAATCCTTTGGCCACCAGATTCTAATATCACTTCCTCAGTGAAGCATCTAGTCAGACATGATGCTGCTCTTTGTGCTGCAGTTCTTACGATGCTGAAGTTTTACCTCCCAGTATGACTCCCTTGGTCTGCAAAGACTAGAATTACCATCTTCAGGGTAAGAATTAATGGATGAAAACTTACTAACTGGCTTACAGCAAGCAGGCTTCTAAGTTTTTAATTCAACTATTTTCTTTGAGGAAAAAGAAGATTGTGGGTTCTTGATGTACATCTATAGCTATATGTAAAAGTGATGGGTAAATCCTGAAGTTATTTGGGCAAAAATTACCTGAAATTTCAGTATTTGATCTGCTCAAAGGAAGCAAAATTTGCAGTGTAGCACAGATTACTGTGTAGGGACATGTCAGTGATTCAGTAATTTTTTTTTGGGGGGGAGGATGTGGTTGGTGGTGGTGGTGGTGGCTTTTGTTCTATGTTTGTTCCACCATGAAATAGGGGAGTGGCCAACTTTTCAGGAGAGCCTTTTGGAATTAAAGCATTTGGGCTGGACTGTCTGAGTGTGTGCATATTCTGCCACTGCTAAAACCCAGAGAGGAGATGTGAAGAGGCTTGTGGCAACTGCTCACATGCTGTGGTCTCCCAGATCTTGGGGCCACTCTGGGCGTGTGCGAACTGCACAGTGTCGGTTAGGTGCACGTGTTGGCGATCTAGACCTGCACAGGGGTAGTAACTGGTGGAAGGACTGCAAAACCAGCATGTCCGGAGGAGGGCAACAAGGCTGGTAAATGGTCTGGAGAATAAATCTTCTGAGGAGGGGCTGAAGGAACTGAGGTTGTCGAGTCTGAGGAAGAGGAGGCTCAGGGGAGACCTTATCTCTCTCTACAACTACCTGAAAGCAGCTTGTAGTGAAGTGGGGGTCGGTCTCTTCTCCCAGGTCAAGAGGAAATGGCTTCAAGTTGCACCAGAGGAGGTTTAGATTGGATACTAGGAAAAATTTCTTCCCTGAAAGAGTTGTTAGGCATTGGCACAGGCTGCCCAGGGCAGTGATAGAGTTGCTGTCCTTGAGGTGTTTAAAAAAGCATAGAGATGTGGTACTTAGGGCCATGGTTTAGTGGTATGGTAGTGATAGGTTGACAGTTGGGCTTGATGATCTTAGAGGTCTCTTCTGTAATGGTTCTATGATTTAGGTTTGTGATGGCTTGTGTTTTGATTGCTTTTGTATGTGCAACTGTCAAGAAAAATGCAGTATGTGGAAAAGGTTGGCCTCTGTCATTAATGAGGGTTTTAAATGTCTTTTATTGAAAATGCATGCATTAAATAATGGTCTTTTTTTTGAAAATAAAAAAACTGACTGGGGTGGGGGAGGTGCTGAACTCCCTATTTCTCATCTACTTCCTGTGTTCAAAGATAGAAAAAATAAAAAAAAAATGAAACCTATAACTCTATTTTCAGATACAGGAGTATTTTGATTGCGTGATGGCATCTGTGAGCTCAGCTGCCTGGTGATTCTGTGGTCAGCCTGCTCTGAGGAGTACTGGCAGCTGAAAGCCAAGTGTTAAGTTTTGGTGGAAACAGCAAGTGCCCTCAAAGGTCCTGGAAGCAGGGGTACTCCCAGACACGTGGCTGTGTGGTCATTCTTCTCTCAACTGCTATGCAAGGAGCAGACTTCTCTACTTCTTGATTATTTTTTTTTCTATTGCTGTGAGACACCAATGAATGTGAAAAAGAATAAAACTTCAGGAAACATGAGGGGAAAAAAATGAAGATCTGTGAAAGCCCTTTGAAACTGCTATTTTGAGGAAACTCTGAAGCATTCAGGTGCCCTTGAAAGCATACAAGAGCATTGGAAGCTAGGAGATAAACCCAGTATTTTTTTACTTCCACTTAAAATCCGAACTTGCTTTCATTACTGCCATTATAATCCTTATACAATTACTTCTATGTATTTAACAATTTCATTATTTTTATTATTTAACAAGTAGCTGTGTCTTTTCTCAAGATCATCGGATAGGAAGAAAGCCAGAAATCAGACCTCAAGACTACTTTTGAGGCAGAAATAATCCAACCATTATTTCTGGTGTAAAAGGTTTGTGAATAGCATCATTTGCCTAGAAGCTGTTTTCCAACCTAATAACTCCTGGAATAATGACCTAAAACTGTTTCCAAGAGGATTAAGGCCCATACAACTATTAGGAAGTATAAGTTTTTGAAAAAAATCTTCTTTCTGATTGGTGGAGAGGTGAGTTCTGATTTAGGTTAAAGCTGCTTGCTTAGGAGAGTCAGTTTCAATTTCTCTGAAGTCAAAAGTATTGAAGTAATCCTCTGGAGAAGGATTGTCTGAGGAGTTTTTCTTCATATATGTAATATGTGCGTATTTAGAGATATTACTGCTATAATGACCTCAAAGATGGTCATTTAGCTGGGTTTTTAATCCATTTGGGAGGGGTTTTTTAATCTTCTACTTTAGTTTGCCTTGGGCAAAAACTGTTCAAAATGGGCTGAAATTGCAGCTGAACACTTAGCTTGTTGGTTAATTGTCACTTGAAGACTCTTCATGGGAGAAACTGCAGAACAAAGAATTTATTATCTGTAATGATATTGGTGTATTTTTAAGATGGTGCACGTGTTGTATATGCTTTAGTCTCATTAATTGCTTTTTTAGCTAATGTAATTTGTAAAGGGGAGGGAGGAGAAAATGGGCTCGGGATGACTTGGGAATATCCACTGCACAGGGGTCAGGCTTTAAGGGTTAGAGGAATGCTTGGATTTGCAAGCGAACCCGTTTGAGAAACAGCTGCTCTTCGAGTTGTGCTTTTAAATCGGCAACACTTCCCGGGCATGGAAATACTGGTGACAGAAGTTCATTGCAGATAGCATGTCAATTCCCACTGAAGTGGCTGTTAACCACATATTGTTTTCCACCTTTTTTGAAATAAGGGGAGCTAATGCTGTAGCTTCTGGCCGAATCCCAGAACTGTCTCAGCAAATCACACCGAAGACCTGAAATCATCAGTGAGTTCAGCCGGTTTTATCCTAGGGTGCCTTCACTGCCAGCAGTCAAGGCTGGTTTGTGTCTGTCCCAAGAGCATACTTGTGTAAGAAGGTGAAATAAACATCTGGCATTAACAAAGTAAGATAGAATTGTTTGGTTTATTTACCTGAGGAACTAGTATCACTGAGTATCAGTCACAAATTTGTAGTAATATACTGGATCAAATCTGACCTTTGGATAGGCTTGGCCTCATGTGCAATTTGAAGGTGGTTTAGCAGACCTTCTCCCTAATAAAGTAACAATAAGATTTGGCTATCACTTGAGTTGTTCTGAAAGACTCAGTTTTTGTGGGATGCTGAAATCCATCTTTAACAAGTGCAGAAGGGATTTAATCAGTGATGGTACTTCACATGCAGCTGAACTAGGCCCTGTTTTGGAAAATATCACTATAATTTTTGCTTTGGCTGACTATAGCCACAATAGAGAGAGGCAAAGAAGTGTTTGCTATGATCAGATCTATGGCCAGATTCTTATTCCTGATGCAGAGTGCACAGTGCCAAAAATCTGATGCATATGCTTATGGAAGATTTTTTTTGTTCTATATGTACTATAAATATATTCCACATGGCTTTATACAAAGCTCTCTGTTATTTCAGTAAGTCACAAACTACTAAGCCAGATACAGAGAAGGTGAAGCTCTAAATAATGTTCTTCAACATCTTATGGCTTTGAAACTCTCTTTTAGACTATATTTGCCTCATTAATTTGTTGCTTTGATCTCAGCTGGGTAAGCATGTAAAAGATAGGCAAAATTTAATGGGGAAAAAAAATCTTTCCACAAAGTTCTCTTGTTGCAGTTGAGGTAGCACACTGAAGAATATTAAGTTTTGATTTCAGTGTTCTAGGTTTTGATTTCAAAAAAAGGGAATATATAGTTTTATTTAAAATTAATAGTTTAAGGAATGTTACTGATGAAGATGTTACTTGATGTGACCACATTTGACAGAACTGCTTATTCCTAGTGTGAATACAGGTCTTGAGATCAAGATTTTACAGGGGAAAAAAGTGCAGTCTCCACTCTTAGCTGGGGGACTGAGGGTGTAATTGTGTAGTAAGGTCTTCCCAAGCCCGTAGGCAGATCTGCTGGGTGGCCCAGTTGCAACTTGGAGTGTCCCCAAGCAAGCAGTAAAATGAAGTCTGGCTGCTGCCTAGCTGATTTTCCTTTTATATATAAACTTTGAATTCCAGCATTATAATTAAAAAGAAAGGAGAGAGTGGATTAGCTGCAGGGATAAACCAAAGAGTTTGGTAAACCTAAGCAGTAAGCTAAGAGTAGAACTGCAGAGCTTTTTCCCTGTTGCAGCAACAGGTTTCTCTAGTTCCTTCCTGTTCTTTAGTTATTTAAACCACTGTTACGTAGTTAGGCACCAGAGTAAAATGAAGTGAATGCTTTCCTTCCCCCACCCCAGTTTCCCCCCAGCAAAGCTTGGTGCTTTCAGGGCAAAGTGAAGGGTTTTTTTTCTCTGGATTGGTGATACTTGTAGAGCATCATCCCATTTGCTTGCTTTGTCCCTTGCTCATAGAATTCTACCTTCTTACCTTTTCCATACAAGAGTTCTATGCTTTCTAGCATTGCAGCTCTGGGAGAGTAAACAGAATCCACTCCCTGCCATGCATCATCTGTGCAGCTGCCAAGTAAATGCCAAGCATAAAGCAGACTGTGGTCATTTCTTATACCTGTGGAACATTGGTGGAGATAACTAAGTCTGGGGATTGAGAATTTTGGTGTAGCTGTAGTGCATAAGGTTGTCATGGGAAGTATATCGTGGGGGGAGCTGGCATGGGGGAGCGGTGACAGTGGAACTGGGCTTTGGGGTCTCGGTGGGAGCAGCAGTCAGAACAAGCACACTGCATCCCTTTCCTTAGCTAAGGGACAAGTGAACATCAAAGAATATTGACATCTCACAGCTGCTTGTTGGTGAACCTCCATAAACTTATATGAAAGAGATAAAATGTGAAGATGATCATTTTGAAAATGGTCTGGTGTTTTGTGCCTTCATTCTCTTCAGAGTGAGGCATAAGACAGTGTATTCTCTGAGAGCTGGGGGGTGCAGTGTCCCCACCTTGGAAAATTAGGTCTCCTTGAAGCATCTCCAGTGTAGAGCCCCAATCTAAAACACCTGAAGCCTCCAGCTGCTTCAGTCATCAGATGTCAGCTCTCACAGGGAAAAGGGAAATGGGTCCCTTGGGGGATGGCATGCCAAAGTTTGAAGGGCTGCATGCTAGTGGGATCCTTTAATCAGGTTCTCTGTGGAGTGTTGGGTACAATGGACTGGACTTGAAATGTTTCTACATCAGTGCACAGCATGAGGAACAAGCAAGAGGAGCTAGAAGCCTTGGCCATGACAGATAAACTCTAAGCTAACCATGAACTTGTGCAGGATTTTCTGCTCCACCTGGATCCCTACATTTCTATGAGGCCTCATGGGATTCATTCAAGAGTACTTAAAGAGCTGGCTGATATCATCAAGACCCTTCTCGATGATTTTTTTTTTTTTTTTTTTTTTTTTTAATGCTCTTGGGACTCTAGAGAGGTCCTGTTCAACTGGAAGCTGCCCTTCAAGAAGGGGGACAGGGATGACCTTGGCAACTGCAGGCCTGTGAGTCTCAGTTGTGTGTCTGGTAAAATTATGGAGAAGATCATTCTGAGAGCTGTTGCAAAAACACCAGAAAGTCACTGCAGTCATTGGTCACAGCCAGCATGGGTTCATGAGGGGAAAGTCCTGCTCCATGATCTTGGTTTCTTTCTGTGAGAAACTTACCCACTTCACTGACCAAGGGAAGCCAGTTGGTGTAATCTTTGGATTTCAGTAAAGCTTTTGACACTCCCACAGTATCCTTCTAGATAAAATACCCAGTATACAACTGGACAAATACATAATGAGATAAGTGAAGAATTGGCTGATGGGTCAAGTTCAAAGGGTTATAGTATGTGGGGTTACATCAGGCTGGTGACCAGTCACTAGTGGGGTTTTGCAGGGATCCATTTTAAGGCCATTGCTTTTCAGTATCTTCATAAATTACTTGTATGCAGGACTCAAGATTTATTAAGCAAGTTTGCCAGTGATACATAATTGGGAGGAGCTGTTGACAGCCTTGAAGGCAAAGAGGCCCTGCAGAGAGATGTGGATGAATTAGAGGACTGGTCAATCACCATCTGTATGAAGTTTAACAAGGGCCAGTGCCAGATTCTGCACCTGGCATGGGGCAACCCTGGATATACCTGCAGACTGAGGAAGAAGAGGCTGGACAGCAGCCCTGCAGGAAGGGTTATGAGGATTATGGTCAATGGCAAGTAGAACATGAGTTAGCACTGTGCCCTTGCAGCCAAGAGGGCCGACTGTATCCTGGGGTGCATCAAGCACTGCACTGTTATCTGACCAAGGGAGGTGCTAGTCCCGCTCTTCTCTGTGCTGGCACACCCTCACCCTGAGTACTGTGTGCAGTTTTGGGCACCACAATATAAGGACATAAAGCTAGTAAAAACCTTCAAAAAGAGGGCCAAGAAGATGGTGAAACCTCTAGAGAGGAAAACAGTATGAGGAGTGGCTAATGTCACTTAGTTTGTTCAACCTAAGGAAGTGGAGACTGAGGGGAGATCTCATCACAGTCTACAGCTGCTTCATGAGGGGAAGTGGAGGTGCAGGAGCTGATCTCTTCTGTCTGGCCACCAGTGACAGGACCTGAAGGAACAGTACTGAGCTGTGCCAAGGGAGGTTCTGGTTAGATTTTAGGGAAGAGGCTCTTCACTCAGAGGGTGGCAGAACTCTTGGTTAGGCTCCCCAGGGAAGCACCAAGCCTGACAGATTTCAAGAAGCATTTGGACAATGCTCTTAGGCACACGGTGTGATTTTTGAGGTTGCCCTATGCAGAGACAGAAGTTGGACTCGGTGATTCTTATTGGTACCTTCTAACTTGGGGCATTCTATGATTCTGTGTCCTGCAATTGGAAGTTGTAAGATGAGAGCCAGTGGCTTCTAATTTCTACACCTTTGAAAGGGTTAATGCTGAGGTGCTCTATTGTATTAATGATGGTTGTTTCTTCACAGAGCCCTTTGGGCTCTTTCAGAGGCCTCTCAAAACAATGAGTGCAGTGAGGCTGTTCTGTCTAATTACTCCAAGACAGGGATGCTAAAGAGGAATTAATGACAGTTGACAAGTGCAATTAATAATTATAGCAAAGCTGGGAGTCATGCAGCAGGCATATGACAATAACAGGGTAACTGTACATGACAGCTTTCATCCNCCGTCTTGTTTCTGCTTTCTTTTACCCTTTAATATGCTGCTGCATGCAGCCAGCCTGCACCAGACAAGGAATGAGAAGACAGATCTAGTCACTTAGGTTTGTCCAAATTCTAACTTGCCCCTCCCATTCTCTGCCCTGCTCACTCCCTTCTAAAAAATAAAATAAAATAAAAATTAACAAATTACCAACGGCACCAACTCAGCAGCACAGGCTTCTGTTAGCTTTCGCGGTCAGGTGTTGACAAGACTACTTAAAATTCATGTTAGGAGATTGGAAGGAGAAGGGTACGGGGAAAGGCAGCAGCAAGCTGGAGTTGAAGTGGGATTTCCATATCAAAGGCCAGGCCTTTGGCTCTGAATGGTAATTAAAGCACCCAGATTTCATCTCCTTGGTCAGCTCATGAAAAGGAAAAAAAATTAGACAGGATTTTTTTCACTCCCTTTAGACTACAGTACAGCAAGCAGTAAATTAAATGAAAGTTGAGCTAAAAGGTGCCTAACGCTTCAATCTTTTGCATCTAATAGAATCTATGATGTTTTTAAAGCATTTATTCAGTTCACATCTTCATCTTGCTGTGATTATAAAGGATATCATGTCTGCTTACATTTATTGGGCACGCATCTTGGCCTTCCCAGGGTTGTAAAAGGATTTCACTTTGCATTATGTTGCTGTTGTGTTATGGCCTTTTGGTTTCAAAAAAAAAAAGGGAGGGGGGAGATTGGAAAGGAAGAAAAAAAGGCACATTTCTGTGTAATTTCTAGCTGGTCATTGTAGAAATCACTTACAGTGAGAACCAAATAAATGCGAATTTAATGAGGTGTGGGGAACTTGTAATAAGATACAAGAGCCTCTCGCCTTGTGGTTGCTGGTTCAAACCTGGACCCTGGCACTATTAAAAGTGGCCACAAACCAGCAGTCACGTGGCAGTAAACATGCGATGTTATGTCACCGTAGTCCAGTTGCTAGTGGATGTGTAGTGATGAAATGAAACCTCTGCTTGCATTTGCTGGTAGTCCCTCTTCAGGGACAAGTACTTTATGCTCTCTAAATTTCCTGCTCTTGATCTGGGTCACATTCAAGTCGATTATGCTGTAACATCTTGACCCAAGCTATTTCTTGGATGTCTTGGTTCTAGGTCTTCTGTAGACATGCTGTGATCTCCAGTCTCTGGAGTTATTTGTCTGTCCCTTCACCAGCCGTGGGTGAACACCCAAAGCCCGAGAGTCTCACCAAAACTATTGTTGTCCTGATGTGCCCTTTAATTTCTATTTTAGATCTGGGCTGACAAGACATGGGGCAATGGTTGTAAGCTGAAGCATAGGAGGTTCTGTGTGAATACATGAAAAAATTTTTTCCCAGTTCAGGTGCCAGAGCACTGGCACAGACTGCTCAGACAGGTTGGGGAGTCTCCTTCTCTGGGGATATTCAAAGCCTGTCTGGTGGACGTGCTTCTGTGTGACCTGGTCTGGGGAATCCTGCTGTGGCAGGGGGGGTTGGACTAGATGATCTTTCGAGGTCCCTTCCAACTCCTAACATTCTATGATTCTGTGACCTTGGGCTTCTGCCTTTGGGCGTGCACCTCAGTAAATCCGTGTTTGCACCCTCTTTGGCTGAAATGCCCTGAGGGAAAAGGTAGTTGCTCTTCTCAGTTCTTATTTATAGCTACAAAAGACTGAAACCTTGTCTCAGGGCCATGTGTGTATTATTAAAGTGACCAGGATGGGTCTCACTTACCTTGGGGGCTGAGTCAAAAGCTCTTACAGGTAGTTGAAAAGATCTCTTCTGACCCCACTGGATTCTGGACCAGTTCCTTGAGCTGAAACCCTGAAGTCTAGATGTTTTGGTGTATTTTCATATGGTTACGTCTCCACTGTAGCAAATGTATGCCTTTTTATCATAACTGGTTTTGTATGACACATACAAATGTGGGCAGTGGTGGCCTGTTTGTGTTAGTTCAGAGGCTGTGATGGAAGGGGTAAGAAGAGCTCCTTTAAACAAAGCATGGAATAGTTATCAACACTTTTAAAAGGGTGGAAGGGGGAGAAAAGGCAAATTGCTGCTGTCATAAATAGCAAAAACTTAGAAATGAGCCAAATGAAATGCTTGCTGAACTCCAAACCACCCTGAACTTCAGAGGTTTGGAAATCCTGGCTTGTATTCAAAATACTGAGGTTATTTTTCTTTCTCCCTTTTTTCTTTTTCTCTCATTTTCTTGTTCTTTTCCTTTGCTCTTCCCCTCTAAGGCACACTCTCCTTTTTTCCACCCCTCTCAGCTCAAGTGCATCATTTTCTGCTATTGTATTTAAAAAAACCTCTGCTGCAGGGGCTCTGAAATGAATAAAAACGTAATCCTTAATGTGCCCATTGTGCACTCATTTGTTTTTGCTGTATCGATTTATCAGTGGCGGGAAATGACTTGCTGGAAGAGAGGATGCCAGTCAGAATGACATTTATTTCATAGTACGAGGAGGCTCTCCAGCGTGTTTCCATGTAACCCAGATATTGGAGCTGTAAAAGGGCTTGTAACAAGGTTTAGTGCTGTGATTAGATCGTGTGGAGCACCTTGCTTTCATAACAACAGGCACTTGGCTGGAACAAGGCTTCAAGTTGTGGTCAACTTTTTTTTTTAATTCCTTTTTCCTTGACATATTAATTGGCATCCACCCCAAAATATTCCTCTGTTCAAAACTCAACCATGCAAACTTGTGCAATCTCATTTGGTGTATTTATAAAGGTCTTGAGCTTTCATATCACTGAGCTAAAAAGAGGGGAAAAAAGATATTTACTTCATCTTTTTAGCTTTGTGTTTCTGTGTTTCTAGTGAAATAACCACATGACTTTAATTCACCAAAGCAAACCTTTTTCTCTTATGATTGTAATTCAAGCTTGCTCAAGGTGACCAATTACCTGTAAAAATGAAGTGTATTCTTCAAAGGAAGATCTCCAAATCCCAGAATCAGTTTTTCTCCACAGGACTCCTCTTTAGCAGATGGATGTTGGCTTATTTTCCCACAGCATTTTATGTACCTTTGGGAATGTCCTGTTAGGAGATATTCTTAAAACTCTTGACATGTTTATGGCTATTTAAGAATCTGTATCTGGAAATAACCTTACAGATTGTCAAGCTCTTCTTCCTAGTACAGATGTTGATAACACATAACCTTCATAAATTTTCTGTGATTTCATTTATTGTCATAGATATGAAGTTGTTGCTGACTTCTATACATCTATAGCCATCTCTTTTTGGCGTTCCTGGCTACGAGCTTCAGTGGCATTGTACAGCAGGGAGGTCTGAGGTGAAACCTACCCTATAAGCTGGGACCTGCTCCTGCCCTAAGTTGGGAGCACAGGTGCTGACAGGGAGCCCCATTGTGAGAATGTGGAGAAATAGGTGGCAGGAGGTATGGGAACTTATGTCTGTGTTGAAGATTGCTTGATGCTTTCCATCTTAAAACGCTCTTTTCAGCTGTTCATATCTTTGCCAGATGATTTCAGCTTTGGCTGATATTTTCCATTTTGGGTGTTTGCCTTAGACATTTAAAAAAAATTAAAATAATTTTTCAGCCAAAATGGCTCAGCTGTCCCCAAGCTGAGAGAAAAAATAAGTTGTTTTGCTTTTATTAAAAATATTCTTCCCAGTGTCTCGATGGAAAACTCAGCTCCCAAGTTACAAGCCTCTGAAATGCTAATTTTCTTGTATCCAGTAGTAACTTTCTAGAGTGATAAAGTTAACCAGGTGTAACTAACCTGTGGGGTTCTTTGCTAGACTGTGAACCTGCTGGCTCACATTTCTGCTGCATTTCTCTTCAGGGCAGTAGCTGGGCAGTAATGGTTAGGGTGAGCTTAGCTAGAATTAGCCCATCTGCCTACCTCACTCTTCTTGTGTCAAATGGAGAATAATGCTGTTTCTGCAGCCATAGCCACCTGAGCTATAGTTCAAGGCTACATTTGAGCCACAAAATTAGCTGAGGCTCTTGCTAGCTAAGCTTGACCTAAACTGAACTGTTCCTTTCTAGTCTAGATGAGATGTGTTGTTTTCCTCTACAAGCTTGGGTCAGAAATTCAGCAAACAAGAGGGAAAGAGCAGTACTGAACTGTAGATGAGAAGTAAAATTAAGTGCCTGGCAGAAGCAGAGGACAACAGTATAGCTTTTGGTAAAGCTGGGAGCACACATGCAAATTGGTCTGATGGAACTTGTCGCAGCAGCGGGAGTGTTGCTCTTCCCTGGGGTGATAGACACCTGTTATTTGCTTGAGACATCCCTTTCTGGGGGCAGGCATTGAACCTTTCAGGAGAGAATGAGTTGCAGATTTTCTTTTCCTGCCTTACCGAGGTAGCAAAATGGCCAGTGTGAGGAAATAGGAATGTTCATCTGGGGAGTAGGAAATGGAAAATGTAGACTTGAGGAAAGGAGGTCTCAACACATTGAAGGCTGAGGAGGATGTGAGGTGTGTTGGAGTAGCCAGAAAATCATCTAGGTAGGTGTGGTAGCCTGCATTCTCGAAGCCTTACATGGCTTAGGAATTGGTTTGTCAATACATTGAATGATGGGGAAGTTGATTGATATTTCCCCCCTATACTTTTTCTGCATACCCAGAAAATGCTGTCTTTGGAATAAAATACTGATTCTGATAATAAGAAGATAAATGGAAAAAGTCCCAAGTTTTAAATGGTGATATTATCTTAAAATAAATGCTTCAGTAACATACAGGCTAGACCTATTTAAGCATATGGAAATGCATGTAAAATCAATATACTACTATGTCATTTTTTGCATCAGAATCAGTGTGTCTGTGCTGACAGAATGGCATGTATTACCTTTCCCCATCTGTTCAAAGCACATTTAGTAGTGCCTTGAAAAGCTTTTGCAAGTCATGACATAAAACACAACTGGATGGTGAGTGTAGATAGAGCAGCAATCCAGTGAAGCCTCTTTTAAAGGGGAATTATTTTAATCCTTTTCATGCAAGAAAATAATTTTCAACCAAAAAAAAAATTTGGTTTAGTATAAGTGTAGTAGTTATATCCATGCTAAACATTTTCCTCCACCACTATATCAGAAAATAGCTTCCAACATGGATAAAATCCAAAATCAATTAGTTCAGTCAAGTTATTTCAAAATGCATTGTTATTTTTTAAAGAGCATCTTCAGTTGCTCTAAACTTTGCATTAAAATTAGTTTAATTAGAAGTTTCTTCCCCCTTGCATATTCCAACCTAGAGGAACTGAAGATTTGCAGAGATTACCAGTAAATACAGTACCATTAATTCCCTCACAGTGGTACCCAAGTAGTTCTTCAAATGTCCCTCTCCTTGTAATATTGCCTGCTCATTGACTACTCAGCAGAGCTTCTCATACTATGTGTAACAAACTCACACCTGATAAGTGTAGGTGTTCATCCACCTGACTTTCTTGATGATCTTGCACAAAAATTTTCTTTTAAATAAGTCTTTTGCTCATCAATACACAGAAGACTGAGAGATAGCTCACAGCTTGTATGCTATCATAAACCCATTCATTTGTGGTTTGTTTGATAGGCTGCAAAGCTGTAGAAGTTCTGTGGAGCAAAACTCTCCAGTACTGGAGACAAAAATACTTACAGCACAATTTGTTTCTGTGGCACCTGGCGAAGGACTAGGAGGATAGGATGGAAGCGTGAACAAGTAAATTATTTTGGGATGTTCCTTTTAAGATCACAGTGTAGTTTGAGAACCTCCAGATTATTAACAGGAATCAGAGGAGTCTCTAACCCAGTTCCTCCTACAGCCTTAGTAAAGATTACTAATTTTCTGCATCAAAACTAATGAAACAAAGTTTTATACAGGTGCATATTGGTAGTCGTTATTGTGAATTTCATCTTCTTATTGTTTATTATAACCTCAAATATAGAAAGTACTGGAAATAAGAGCCAAAAGCAATGGAAAGACTTCCTTTTGAAGCAGTATTAGAGGCATTATTTGGAAAATCTCGCACTGTGATGTTTATTCACCTCTTCACCATTGCTGAATTTTGCTTTCACTTGCAAGTGTGAACCAGCAGATTAGACACTTCCAAGGGCTCATTCACTGTGAGGTTTTGCAGGTGATTTCAGTTTAATGCGACCAGACAATTGTAGCCCTGGGGCTTGGCTAGGTTATAAAGCTGCTAATCCAGACAATATTATCTGATCACATGTTGTGCTTATATGAGAGACCTCTGCCTTTAATAGTCTCTCCCTGTGCTTGTAAGTGGGTTTGGTGTGGGTTTTTTTGGTTTCAGCAGTGCTATAAAAATGAGACAGGCTAAGATTAAGATCCTGAACAGGTCACTACAGTAATGCAGTACTCTGTTTATGTACCCCATACATGAAATACACATAGAACATATTATCAGCTGGTTTATGAAGCTGATGTCTATGTTCACCTACGCATTTAAGGAAGGGTAAGGTGGTGGGCAGTGACAACTCTGAAAACTGAAGTCTGTATTTAGCTCTAGGCCCACATGTAGCTGAAGCAAATGTATGGCAATGTTTTCAAAGCAGTATTGTCAAGTAGTCAGAAAACAGATATATTTGGTAAAAAATATTTGTATGTTTGTCAAAACAAACTTTTTATGGCAATATGCTGGTTTGAAAGAAGCTTTTGGGGGTGAAGAAAGGGAAGGTAAAATTGCATGTCAGCCTAAAACCTGGACCTCTCTCATTTGTCAATGTTGTTTGTTCACCTCCTAATGAAATTTTTATTTAGGTTCAAGAGGGACAATTCTTATTAGTTTGTCATCCAGCTCTTTGAAACGTAAGAGGTTGATATGGGCCATATAAAGATGTAGATGATGATGAGAAAAAAACACGCTGTCCTGATACTGGTACCTTCAGAGTGTTGTTTTAGCTCAAGATACAAAGTGGAAGAAGGAGCTGTCTTCCAAACCAGCCAGCAAAAGGTTTGGGTGAACTCCTGTGGCTGGAATGAGTAATTTGGAAACTAGGAGTAAGACTTGTATCATAATTATCTGGCCTGTTTCAGGTGGAAGGAGATGTCTTTACTGTTAGTTTTATATTGCTTCCGATTACTCCTTTGCACACCGCTCGTTTCTCTGTGTGTTGCTCAGGCAAACTCGTACCCTGGCTTTTCAGGTCTGTATGCTGAGGAACGAGGCAGAGTCCTCAGCTTCTTGGAGAATGTCATAGGGCTGAGGATCACATCCTTAAGAATAGGAATGCTGGGGTTTTCCCTGGAAAAGTTGCTTTAAGCCACTGTTCTCTTCATTATTGTATTTCTAGGTATTCTGTACTTAGAGCTAATTTCAACTCCATCAAGAAGTGTTTGTAAGAGAAACTGTCAGGGTTTCTAACAGTTGATCAGAAGGAGGTGATCAAGATTAATTCATTGACACATCTGCTTGGGACAAGGAGAAATAACTGCCAGCTAGAGCTGCACCTCTGGCTTGAGCCTGCTCTGGTGCTCGTTTGATATGAGCTGAGTCAACTTCAGCCCTTGACCTAGTGTCAAGCTTATTCTCCCTTCCAGAATGAACAAGAGCAACTGGATGCTGTTGTCTCAAGATATCATGATGACAGCAGAGAGTTACTGGGGTGTAGGAGAACTCAAGTTTTTAGGCTCCTTCCAGGCTTGAACTAACTTCAAGGAAGAAGGAAATATATAAAACTAGAGGGATTGAGCAGTACCACAGTTTTTGGATATCTGTGATAATTTTTTAGAGAAGGAGATCCAACAATTTCCCCCTAAAACTTCTGTTACCTGTATTTCTTTTAAAAAGTGAAATTAACTTCAGGCAGTTGTGATAAGGTCTGTAATGTCCATTGTGATACAGTCTGGCTCTGATTTTGCAAAGGCTTGGCAAGTTCACACGTTAGTTTGTGTCTGACCAGTCCCTCTAACTTCAGCGAGATTATTGATACATGCAGAATTACAGGCTTGCTGAAGCCTCTGTAAGATGCAACCCTAACTAATATAGATTTTACACTGGGGAACACTAATGTCAAATATGTAATTGAAAATCTTCAGGATGAGCGAATTTCTGAGCATGTGCAATATCCTTTTTGTGAACCTCAGGATCTCAGCTGGTTTTGGTGAAAAACACAGAAAGCAATTAGCTTGTATCTTAGAGGCTAATAATAACGGAACCTTTTGGCAGATTTTGTGATGGGATGATTTCCTCTCAGTGATATAAGCCAAATGAATTAATAAAACAGATTTTTTTTTTTAAAGAAGTAATTTATTCTAACACAGTCATTTTGCTGTCAGAGGTGCATAAAAGCAAGGAATTTGCAACCTGGACTTTATTTTGCACTTTAGACCTTTTTGTTAGGATTAATCTCATATTTGTGCCATGTTAGAGCAGTTTTCCCTTTGGAGCTGTGTTCTTATGTATTCTGCTTGAGACCTGAATGAATTTTGTAAAGTAAGTCCTCTTTAGTCTCTTTTTTCTTATTAACTTTGAAGAGATTTCTTCCATTTCAAAAGTAAAGGTCTAAACAGCTCTGCCTGGATAAACAAGATGAGTGTGACTTAATTCTAGATTGGGCAGTGGGGGGTGGTGGTGCTTGATCTTGAAATCGATGATGGCTGAAACCGATTATGTCTGGTTTCCCCAAAAAAGACAATGGTTGTAAGCAAGTTTATTTTCAACTGCTTCCTTTAGGTCTGACCCAAAGTGACCTCCTTACTGCTGTGCCAAGTCATTCAGACCCTACAATTGCTAAGGCTGTGGTCTCTTGCCAGAGATTCAGCAACACAATGAGAATGGAGAAAAAGGTGCCTGCGTACACAAAAATGTCAGTCATCTGCATGGACAGGTTCAGTAGCTTCAAACAAGGGTACAAACAGTTTGTAAATGCAGGCACAGGAACCCTGTTTGTGAAGAGGAATAGGGACACCTGAGCTGAGACTCAGTTCCCAGGTTTGCCACAAGCTTTCCTGGCTGACCAGAGACAAGGCAAATCATGCATGTGTCCAAACACGTGATGTAAATAGCAGAATTACTTCAAAGGAGAACAGTGAGGGTGGATGTGCTAGGTGCTGATACAACACTTGAGTGCTGCAGTGATGCAGGCCGTGTTGAGCCGGAGACCCAAATGATACTGTTATCCCTGGGGGGGGGGGGCTGGACAGGTAGGTATCTGGGCTTCCTTGCTGAAGGACAATGTAATTTTCCCCTGAAGTCATGGCAGCAGTGCTTTTCAAATAACGAGAAGCAGCCTGCCAGGGACGAGGTAAGAGCTGCTGGAAGGGAGAAGAGTGAAAGACAGAGAGACCCTCCTAGATATTTTACTTGAATTTAGTCAGGATTGAGTGATCTCTAGGCAACGCTAGAGAATGGTACCAGTTACATGAGAACTCAACTATCAGGCACTGGAATTAGATGCTTCTGGAAAAGAAGACATCAGTTTCTCATTTGAAAGTGTTGCTGGCTTTATAATGCATCCAAACAGGATATAAAGTTCCCTAGCCCCCTGTTCACATTATGTCTATGTATGTCTCTGGAGTTAGCTCATGTAGGACAGCGGTGAGACGCTAGTAATGGTATCAAAAGATGTTCCCTCAGTGTCCCCTGCCCTTGTCCTATGGTGAGTCAAGCTTGGTGCACTGGACTGAATGTCAGGGAAGTTTTCTGTGCTTCCCTTAACATGTAGCCAGCCATGCCTGATGTGCAATGGACTCTTTAACTGTTGTTTTGGTCTTGTTAACTGTAAGCCTAGAAAGTTTTGTCTCATTTGCTGAACTGTGAAACACATGCTGATTCTTCTGAACAGGTATCCTAGAAACCAAATATTTATGCCTCTTAGTTTTAAAACATATGTAATAGTAGTGTTTGATCTTGCCTTTGAAAAAAGACTGACACCCCTACCACCATTCTTCTGAGCAACCAGAAAGTACTGTAAATGCTTTGTCCTCACCTGGGGCTCACATCCAGCCTTAGGACTCCTTAGCCTCTGTTTCTGTTCCTATTCCTTATCAAAAGCAGTGGTGTGCAAAATATAGACTGAAACCATTGCTGCCTAAGGCCACTGTTTAGGCCAAGAATAGATCTGATCAGCTGCAGACCTCAGGTTTTTTTTTTTCAGTGGAGCCTCTTTCTTCTGTGTTTTTCTCTTTATGTTCTCTTTTTTTTTTTTTTCCAAGGGAGACAAAAGCCTAAGCAAACATTCATAGGGTGCCTATCAAGAGAACTGCTCTGTTCCCTTCAGCTTCCCATGCTGCACCCATTACTGTGGTCTCTGAGGTTTTGTAGTTGGAGTTGTAGATTCTTAATGCAGAGCAGTCCTCGAAAAGGCACTGAGAAGTCACACCATTCTTCTAGGCTTGCAATGGGAATGCAATGCTGCTTTGCATCCTGGGGTTTAGGCTTTATGAGAATAGCTGTCTGACAAAGCTTTTTTTTTAGGTGAGATAAAGCAAATTGTCACTTGGTGCTCAAGCCAGTCACTCAACCATCAGTTTACAATGCCAGCTTAGGTGTTTTAGGGTATCTTGTCTTGCATCTAGTTGCCTTGCAGGTAAGGTTCTAGTCTGGTGCCATGCCCATGTTTGAGTGTTAGTCATGGTTTGTCCACAGTTGGATTTTCAGCTCAGTGAGGTCAGGGGCAGTTATTTATCTGTGGAACTGCTGAAGAAGCTAGTTTCTAGTGCCATGGTGGCAGTGCAGCTCTCTGCCTGGCCTAATTAGCCTTGCTGGGAGGCCAGCCTTATTAGCTCAGTAAGTGCTTTGGAAATAGTGGAGTGTGGCTGGGTATCTCCGTGGAGCAATTTGTTTGGCTCTGGGTCTCCACCCTGAGATCTCCTCCCTTTATCTGAGGGCACTGGAAGAAACATTAAACCTGGCCCTTTGTTTTCTGATGAGCTGTTGCTACAGTGCTTTCTGTCAGCTCACCTGGGTCCCTGTCCTAATGCTGCCCTTCATTTAGTACTCAGTGCAAGTCTTGCCCACAGTGTTCTATCCTACCCGGAGCTCTTTTAAAGAAAAACAATAGCCTGCATGGAAGTGGGTTCATAGAAGGTAGAGATCAGCATAACCTTTTGCTCCTCTCTGCCCATCTCTTTCGAGCAGCTGCAAAGATGGAAGATCTCTTCTCCTCCTTCCCCACTGCCCCTCTGCCCCAGCTCCTTCTCCGTCCTGCCTGGGAGTAAACAGTAGATGTTACATGTATTAACACCGTGCTCTAACACAATACTCCTGGGCGTGCTCTGCATGCAAGTCCCTGGCAGCAGTAAATTAATTAAAAGTAGACAGAAACCATAGAGGAAAAAAAAAGCAGCAAGTACCCTTCCCTCTTCCTCCCCCCATCCCGCTTTTCCTTTCTCTCTCTGTGGGTAAATAGCTAATTCCTTTGTTCCTTGCTGCACTATTTCATTTCTGCCATCATTGTCCTTATTGTTCTCCAAAACAGGAGGGGTCTGGGCCAGGAGCAGCCAAGGTCTTGGCTAATGACGGGAAGTCTTTAAAGTTTGCGCTGCATTTCATCTTCTCTGTGGGAGTTTTAGGACGCATCCAGTGTTTGATCCCCACCGTGCAACTTTGCTTCTAGTTAATTAACAGATCCCCATTACACTCTCTCATCTGCAAGCACATGGGAGGCCTATCAGGAGGTAATTCAAGGCCAATCTGAGTGATGGCAGAAATTAGAAAACGGTTGTTTTAGGGTTCTAATGTGCAGGAATAAAGCCTCTCTATTTGCAGAGGTGCACTGTAAATTATGCTTGTTTCGTTGTATGATTTTAAGGTTTTAAGTCATCTCCTTTGCAGTGAGGTCTGTTTTGGGGGATGGGGTGGTGGGTTGTTTTTTTGTTTAGAAGTGTGTAGATGGGAAGGCAGTTTGTTTTGCTGTTGCTTTGCTGTGTTGGCAGCCTGTGATGTGTACGGTTCTGAGGGCCAGTTGAAATGAAATCGCAGTGTTATTAGCAAGATGTTTTCACCTTCCTTTCATTCCCTGCTTCCCTGTTCCCACCAAGCCTATTATACAGGTCACAAGTGTCTTATGGCAACTTTTTTAGTGTCAAGTAAAACCACCACAGGCTTCCCAGCTGCAGAGCTTTGTCAGGCTTTCAGCTAAATACTGCATCTCTCAGGAGTGCAACCTTCTGTTGACTTTGAATGTTTAGAGTTGTCTAATATTTCCCCCTCTTCTTTCCTCTTTCCCTCCCTCTTCCCCACCCTATGAGCAATGACCCCCTTTAACTAATGAATTAGGAACTACTCCTGCAGTTGCAATTCTCAGTTCAGCACTTGGCAATGAGAATCAAACCAGGGCTATTTAGTGCAGCGTTAAATGGCCCACCACATTAGCCCCCTGGCATGCTAAGCTATTAGGTTGTTTTACTGTTGTTAGAGTTACATTTGTTAGGTGGAGTTGCTGCTCCAACAGAAAGTTGGTAGTGTGGGAAGAGGCAGACAGCCCAATGTCTTGTGGGTGTGTTGTGCAGCTACAGGAGACCAAAGTTTTCCGTTCTCTCTACATGATGCTATTACAGAGGAAAGTTTCTAGCTTTGTGGCAATCAAGCGGTTTTCATTGACCATTATGCTGTGGCAGGGAGTAATCAAATCATTCGTTCTTGCTTACCTGTTTCTTGGTCAGCTCTCAGCTGGGCTGTGGCAAGGTGGTGTACCCTGGCAGGGAGCCTCCAGCACTTTCGGAGCTCCAGATAGTGTCAAACTTTGCAGGCCATATCCTCATCGTCATGGAGTACTGCTGGTACACTCACCTGGTCCTCTAGACTCCTCACCATGTCTCAAAGAGCAGTGCTTAGGGTGGTTCTCCATTTGCAGATGTTGGGCTGATGTGAGGTCCTTTGAACAACTGTGGATGCACAGTGTCCCCCTGGAGGCTCCTAGACTGTGTGCTGCAACACAGTGCAGCCCAAGAAATGAGTCTTTCTCAGAAATGCACCAAAATTCCCCCAAAACAGGCCGTCACAGACAGAGTCACCATTTTCTGCCACGGTGACAAAAGGATATTATTTTGGTCTTGCTATCAGGGCTGTCTTTAAGATCCTAAGTACAGTTCCTGTAGCTGCAAAGGATGCTTATCACACCGGGAGGTGGGAATCACCGCAGCCATGAACTCAACGTACAAGAGTAGAAAAGGAGCTAGGAGGTGCATGCACCTTTGATTCAGTTACAGCATGCTTGGCTTTCCAATGCTCATTCTGAGTCTTTGTCTAAAAATAGCATTGCTTGTCTGCTTCTTATTTAAGGAGCCTGCTGACTTACACTCTTGAATGAATAGCTAACTAAGATCTTTTACGTATATAAATATATATATGAAAATGGTACCATGGGTTAGAGTGACATGCATAGGAAAAAAAGATTAGGAAGGGCAGGAAAGAGAATGATTTAGTAATTGAGCTTCAAAGAGATTGAATTCTGACACGGCCAGCAAAGCCTTCCACGTTCCTGATTTTCCTTCAGCTCACCAAAGGCTTTATGGACAAGAGGTGAAGGAGTGACATCCTCTTGCTTGACTTAGCCATCTATGTTGTGTGGAGCCAGCTGAGATTGCAGGAGTTCCTTCAGCTTGGCTGAGGGATGTCTCAGATTGGCTTGTTCGCATTCACATTGCAGCAATTTGCGTCCTCTTTCTGCAGCAGCCATACTTCTTTGTTGCTAGATACAAAGATGTTACAAAGCAGTGGCTGATTGTTTGAGGCAGGAGTGGGAATGGCTGCACTGATGCAATGTATTGTTCTCTTTAATTTAAGCGCAATGAAACGGGCAGCGCGTTCACAGTTAAGGCACCCTGTTGCTGACGTTGACTGGGGTAGACAGGGTCCTCAGCTGCTAAGCAGGGATGCTTGGATGTGCCACAGGGTTTAGAGAGGATCCCCCTGCACAGGGAAGCCTGTGCCAGTATTGTAGAGTGCTTGTGCCAGCCAGCTTGCAGGGTTGATTTGGCATTTGGCATATTGGTAGCGGCTGCCAGTGTGTGTGGTGGAAGAGAAGGGAATAGACAAGAAAAACACATAGGGGTTTAAAACAAAAATGTAAAATTATTTGCTTTGTGCCATATGGACTCCAATATTTTGACAAAACTAAGGCCAAAATTAATCATGCCAGGTTAGAGTTTTAGTTCAAAAACATATGTGTGACTGTCCCCCTGAGGCTGTATTTTGAGTTACCGTTTTTGTGCAGGAAAACTTTAACCTTTTCAGTTTCTTGTTCTCTGCTTCCCTACCAATTGCTCCACCCAGATGAACTTTTCCTATTGTGTGAAAGTTTAAAATAGCTTTTGTGCTTTTTTTGTAGTTTCTTAATTAAATGTCAAAGATTTTACTGATTTGGTTCTTAAGTTTATTAAAATTCTCTTTGGAGGAGTGTTTCTTTTTCTTTTTTCTTTTTTCCCTGATTTTATTGTGTGTGTGTGTTTCTTCCTTTTTTATGAAAATAAATGGATTTTAACAAACTAGCTTGACACAAGGCTGGACTCTTTGGTCAAAAAAGAAAGGGGGAAGGGATGAGAGGATAAGGGAGAAGGAATAACCAGGGGGACTAGCAATGATGGGAGAGCCATATATGAAAAATGAAAGTCCATCACGCTAGTCTTGTTCATCTTAAGATCCTGTCCCCACTGCACCTATAGCATAAGGGGTTTCAAATCTGACATTTAAATGTAGAAATATGGGATGTAGCCAATGTGTGGATTTTGATTTATAAAGGAACCATTCTGAATTATCTACAGTAATATGACCTTTGCACAATGTAAACCATCAAATTCTTCACTAAGCTTTTTCATAAAACATTCAGCATCTTGTTACACCTTAGCATGTTATTCAAGCTCATTCTGTATTTGGGTACCTATTGAACATGCTTGCTATGCATTGAAGCACAATACAGTCCTGTACTAGTTCCTGTTGTGGGCACTTTGCTTCACCTAAAAATGCCATATGCAGTCTAGCTTAATCTGCTTCAAAAGCAAAACTAAACCATACAAAAGTACTCTTGACAAGGAATAAGGGTGATGGTGGTGTGGGGTTGTTCTGTATTGGTTTTTCATGATGGTTCATTGTGTGCACAAGTCCACAGGAAGACATCAAATCTTGAAAGATTCAGTTTTTATAGAATTTGGATGGGATTGAATTGGGTATTTTTGTTCCTTCTACTGTACAGGTATGAGATGGATATGAAAATCAAATATAGATCACTATCTTTTTAAGGTTTGGAAATGTTCAGAGGCAGGATTTAGGCAATTTTTAATTCATATGAATGTAAGCAATACTATGACTGAGGACAGCAAATATATCTCTGTGATTGATCTCAAGATCAGCCTATCTATTATCTATTATCATAGAATCATAGAATGGCTCAGGTTGGAAGGAGCCTTAAAGATCATCTTTAAGATAAGGCAGGGGTGCCACATGCACTAGACAAGGTCATCCAGGGCCACATCCATCCTGGCCTTAAACACTGCCAGGGATGGGGCCTCCACAACCTCTCTGGGCAACCTGTTCCAGTGCCTCACCACCCTTTGGGTAAAGAACCCCCTTCTAATCTCCAGCCTAAATTTCCCCTCCTTTATTATCATTTGTTATCATAAAGCCCCTCCTTTGACAGCAGGAGGAGATGAGTGGAAATTTGAAAGAACAAATTTAAGCAACTGATATCCTTTCACTTTTAAAACCAGATGGTGAGAGAGGCATAAAAGAGCCACAGTTTTGATGATAACTCGGCACTGGTGAGGCTGCGTGATGAACACTGTTCAGTTTTGGGCTCCTCAGTACAAGAAGGACATTGAACTACTAGAGCATGTCCAAAGAAAGGCAACAAAATTGGTGAAGGATCTAGAGCACAGGTGTTATGAGGAGTGACTGAGGGAACTGAGGTTGTTTAGTCTGTAGAAAAGGAGGCTCAGAGGGACCTTCATGCTCTCTACAAGTAGCTGAAAGGAAGTGACAGTAAGGTGGGGCTTGGTCTCTTCTCCCAAGTAACAAATGATAGGACAAGAGGAAATGGCTTCAAGTTGCACCAGGGGAGGTTAAGATTAGATATAGGGAAGGATTTCTCCACCAAGAGGGTTATCAGGCACTGGAACAGTCTGACCAGGGAGGTGATGGAGTTGCTGTCCCTGGCAATGTTCAAAAAAAAGTGTAAATATGGTGCTTGGGGACATGATTTAGGGAGAATGGTAGTGTTGGGTGGATGGTTAGACTTGGTCTCAGAGGTCTTTTCCTTTGTGATTTTGTAACAAACCATGCCTTTGAAGTTCTAACTAAATTGCATTTAAAAAAAGGACAAGCAATGATTAGTGTATAACAATGTATGTTCAAATAGCTTATGATATTATGAAAACAAAAATTCAGAAGGCCAGTATACTGACAGTTAAAATCTGGCTAAGGAGGATCCTTCAAAAAACAATATGCTGATTGCATGCAGCTACCCTGCTGAGTCAAGTCTTAAATTATACATACATAGATGTACTGGAGCTGAGAAATGGAGCAGTTTAAAATGTCCCTGGTTCTGTGCTTTAGGCATAGTCTACATCTACTCTATGTTCCTAAAGCATCAGATGTTTGGTTTGTTTGCTTGGGTACCCTGCCACAGTAACTGGGCAGTACCAGGTGCTTCAGAGGCCAATGGAAAAATCCAGCTTTGTGCTATATTAGATATAGGGAGAAGTGTGGATGCTAAACAAGGTCTCTTGATTGATAAGGAATCCCTTTCTCTCAACTCCACCTCACCCCACAATCCCCTCCACCTACTTGTAAGAAATGCTGATGAAATACTGAACTACTGTGTATTTGGGTAGAGTTTTTTCCCCACAGAAACGAATTTATGCCTCTCAAAATTCACTTTCTAAGCAGCTGAAGTTCTTCAGAAATTTGGGTCAAGTCTGATAAGTAATTTCAGCCAAAATAAAGATGAAAATAAGATTCTGAACATCAAAATGATTCATTTCAATACATATGAAACAAACATGTTTTATTTCTTGGAATTTCCAAGAATACTCAGTAACTATACAGTGTGTTGCTTACTGGCACATAGGAGATTTGTGTTCCTATCATCTTTCTTCAGAAATGGAAAAGTCTTGAATGTACTTAAGGGTATGGTTTAGTGGCATGGCGGTGGTAGGTTGATGGTTGGACTTGATGATCTTAAAGGTCTCTTTTCTTCCAACCTGAATGATTTTGTGATTCTGTAGTTTTTACTCTTCTTGCATTCCATTCCTAGTCTGTGTATACACAGACTCATGAATATGCATTTATGGAGGGAGGAATAGAATAATTCTCTAGGTTTGTGAGCAGTGATCCCTGTGTGAACAGGTAGTCACACTCCCTCTGCCAAGGTCTGTCAGTGCTTATGCAGAGCTTCAACTGGAAAGACTGATAAGCAGATCCTGCTGTACCAGTGGTTAGGGCAGATATTAGGATGTGGTGGATGCACAGATTCTTGCACTAAATCGTGTGTAATTTAAATTCAGGTTCTCCTGATGTTGGTGAGTACTTTAATCCCTAATAAAATGGTAAGGAGAGATTGGCAGGAGCATCATCTTGTTTATAGGATCTACTCTTAAACTGCTGGTAGCACCTTGTTTTGCCCAGCAAAAATATCATAGAATCATAGAATTGCCAGAGTTGGAAGGGACCTTAAAGGTCATCCAGTTCCAATCCCCCTGCCTGGCTGGGATGCCATCCACTAAGTCAGGTTGCACAGAGCCCCATTCAGCCTTGCCTTAAAAGCTTCCAGGGATGAGGCTTCCACAGTCTCTCTGGGTAACCTGTTCCAGTGTCTTACCACCCTCATGGTGAAGAACTTCCTTCTAATATCTAATCGAAATCTACCCTCCTATTTTGCATCCATTCCCCCTAGTCCTATCACTACCTGACCTCTTAAAAAGGTCCCTCGCCAGCTTTCTTGTAGGCCCCCTTCAGATACTGGAAGGCCACAATAAGTTCTCCTCAGATCCTTCTCTTCTCCAGACTAAATAACCCCAACTCTCTCAGCCTGTCTTCATAGAGAGGTACTCCAGTACTCTGATCACTCTTGTGGCCCTTCTCTGGGCTTGCTCGAGCACCCCTGTATCCCTCTTGTAACAGGGGCTCCAGAAATGGACGCAATATTCCAGGTGGGGTCTCATAAGAGCAGAGTAGAGGGGGGAGAATCAGCTCCCTTGACCTGCAGGCCACGCTTCTCTTGATGCAGCCCAGGATACGATTGGCCTTCTGGGCTGCAAGCGCATACTGGTGGCTCATGTTGAGCTTCTCATCATATCCTTAAACCACAGTTATTTGTACAACTCCACTTTCAGCAGTAAAGACTAAGGTTTGGACCTAAGCTAGCAGAAATAACTCAAACATTTAATAAACATTAACAGACTTTGCTCACGTTTTTGAGATTCTTGGGATCAAATCATAGTTCCTAAACATCAACCATCTGAAACCCCTAGTAAACAAATGAACAAAGATGTTTTATATGCCACACAGGAGGGTAATGCAGTTTTGATCTTTGGCTAA
Organism: Galbula dea; assembly: GCA_013399015.1. Classification (NCBI taxonomy): domain Eukaryota; kingdom Metazoa; phylum Chordata; class Aves; order Piciformes; family Galbulidae; genus Galbula; species Galbula dea. Next base: position 21,290 of record VWZX01008439.1, on the reverse strand, counting down.
CAGAATTGATGAAATCACTGATTGTAAACCTAGCACAAGAGGATGTGTGAGCAGAGCATGCTGGTGCTCTAACTGTAGTATTGTGAAACTCTTGCTGTTCTACCTCAGTCTGCTTCCAAAGTTTCATAATTAAATTACAGTGAGCAAAAGCAAATATTTGGCCCTTGCTTTTGGCATAGTATTACTTGCTATGTTTTCACTGGTTTGATTTTCTAGAATAGATACTATTTGAACTTATTTTTAAAAGTGTATTTCAGTGTTATTTGGGCACCAGCAGAGGCTAATGTCTAGCTTTCAGATAGCTTATTACAATTTGAGTTCTCTGTAGATAAATTGTATTTATCTACAGAAAAAAAAAAAAAACAACAGAAAACCAAAGCAACGTTTCTGCTTCTGACTCATTCTAAATGGAGACTTAGCTCTAAGTAATCAAAATTGCTTTGGTTGTGCATAGCAGCATTAAAAGCCTTGTCCACTAATTGAGTGAAGCGGCTCCAGTGAAGCAGCCTTGCCCCCTCATTATGTGATCTTGCAAGTGCTGTTTGTCATCGTCGCTTGCCGGTCTCAATCTAACTGTACTGCTGGTGCAAATTAACAGTAATTTGTTATGACATGCTGTGTCCTTCCAGTGAAACAACAATATGGATCTTGTACCACCCCCACCCTTCACTCCCTTCCTCTCCACACCTCCCAGATCCTTTTCCCACATCAAGATATCACCTCTGACTTAGCCTTCCAACTCCTAAGTGGCGTGTCAGGGTGTGTTGTGGCTTGACTGATGGATAGCACCCCATGCTCTTCTGCTGACGCTTTAGAGAGAGACGTGTCAAAAGTTGGAGCTTTCTGGCAGCTCAGGCAGTCTCAGTGCTGATAAAGGAGTTGCACTTCATATGCATGCTCACAGCCATGGTCATCCACCACATTCTGCAGCTGAAAAACCCTACAGACATCATGGTCCAGCAAGCAGGAGGAATCAGTGGGTAGCACTTTAAAATCAAACTTAGCTAATATATGTGAAGCTTAGCTGATTGACTGCTGTACTTAAACAGTATGGTTATTATTCATTTATTAATTTTTTGCTTCCATCCTGACTACAAGAAAAGGCCTAAAGAAAAGGAAGCATTTTGTGGGAGCTTAGAACTGAAGAAATCCATGCCTTGCTTTTCCTCAGATTTCTTTGTCACTTTGCAACAGACACTCATGCTTACTTTAATAATAGTCTCTAATTCTCATCTTTTGGTTGTGTTGGCCTTTTAAGTTGCAAACTATTGTGAGGGCTATCTCTTGCTTTGCATTTATAGAGAGGTTCCTATAAGGAAGCTGTGATTTCAGTTGATGCTTCTGTCCCAGATTCTCAGCTGGTGGAAGCTGGCTGAGCACTGCTGAAGTCATTAAGTGTATGTGAAAGATCTATAGCATAATGTTATTTGCATTGCTGCAGAGAGGGATCTTCAGCTAGTGTGATCTTGGCTCACATCTTACAGAATTAATGTCCAGTTCTTAGGGATAGGTAGTCTTTTCTCACTGCATTTATTTTCATTTAAAATGAAAATGAACAATTTCTACATGAAAGTTAAACATTTTGAAATATCAACTCTGAAACAAAATGTTTATACTTCTGGTGGGGCAAAGTATTGAAGTTATTTCCTGAAGGTAATTCTTTTCATTTGTGTAAAAAATCAACCCACTGTAATTTCTCAGTTTAAAAAAAAATATTTGGGGGAGGAAGTAAGAAAATGAGGGAAGTTCAGGTCCAACCTTAGATTTTCATTTTTATTTTTTCCCCCACAAATATTTAAGAAGAATTGAGAACTGATTAAAATCAAGGTTGTGGCTTCAGGTTCATCCTATCTACTGTTAGGCCCTTTTCTGAGGTCGCTGATTTTTGAACATTGTTATCTGAGCTTGGCTTTGTGTAGTCAGCACAGAGAGATGCTTTGCAGCAAAACTGTTTCAGCCCCTATTAGGCCTTTGCGACCCATACAGCAGTGTGTCCATCTCTGTTGGAGGGATCCTCGGCTGAATGTGTTTTTAGCCCGTGCAGTTGAATTTAAGTTGGGTTAGTCATCACTTGCCAACAGGTCATTGACTCTGGAATGAATTTTTATTGATACTATAGAAGGTATACAAGATGATCTATTATCATTGAAATATAATGTAGACCCATCTACAGCACTATTCATCAGTAATGAGGTTAATGCTATTACCCTCCTTCCACAGATGAGAAACATGAAGGAAGGGAAATGTCTTGGCAGAGGTCAGCAAGAAAAGACGTTTCCACCCACACCCCACCTTACCCTCCCAGTCTCATGGTATTTCTCAAGAGGGAGCAAAAGGAAGATTTTCCTCTAACCTAGCACCGTGTTTTCATGTGTTTGACTTTCAGCTAAATTTGTTCTTTCCCCAGTGGATTCAAAGCCTGAAGATGTGATTTCTAACAGTTTAAAGCGAAGTAAATATCTCCTACAAGAGTTTGTTTAGAAAATGTCATTGTACCTTCGTGCTGATCACATGATTTGGGGGTTTTGAAGTATGCCTGGCAACAGCACTTCCAGAACCTACTGCATCCTAAATTCTCTCTTATAATTGCATGTACTGTTTCATGCACAAGGCTTACAATAAATATTTTGGAGGCTGCGTCCCTGCTGATATATAGAAGAGGGAGGAGGTCAAACTTCTGACCACAGAGAGGAAGGATCAGTCGCCTGCTTCTTTTTTCACACTGTGTCCAACTGGCAACACCAGTTAACTGGTTTAGTGTAAGTTCAGGGATCTCTGTGCTACACTGAAACAATTTCTCAGGCATAGTGTATATATAACTGGTGACCACAGCCAAAATGACCATTATAGATACTTCAGGAGAAATACTAGAGGTGAGGATGAATAATCACTATAGAATGATTTTTGGGAAACAAAATAAATCTTAATTTTGCTGCTTCAAAAGAATAGAATTGTCAGTATATTTAACCCTTAGCCAAGCATCTTGTCTCTCCACTGAAAGTAACAGCAGAAGTCCTAACTGATTTCAGTAGTTGCAGGGCACTTGCATGCTCAATACAAAGAACTTCAGATTCTTTGAACTGGGGAAAATTATCTTTAATTTAGATTATATATAATCATTTCTTATTAAAGCTTTAACTTGGTTAAGTATAATCAGGTAGCTATTGTATAATTTAAATGGCCAGTGATTATTTGATAATAACAACTTACATTTATATAGTGCTGTATATCCCAAAGGGATCCAAGAGGACTTTAAAGACTCAACAATAAAATATGCAACAAAGTAAACATTAATTACAATTACACCATTACTAGAAAATATGAGGATATTAAAAAACTGGCAGTCTGTGGCCTGTTTCTGCTCTCACTTGAATTAATAAGCCAAGCTCACCCAGAGTGCAAATGGATTATTAGTGGTTCTGCCATATCTGATTTAAGAAGTTTTCTGTACAGTAGCCGTGAGAGCTGAAGAGGGTAGGAAATGGTGTAAACACCGTTCTGAGGTTTCCTACAAAATCAGTTTTACTCACACAGGTCACTTAAGTGGCATGTTTTTTTTGAACTCTGAGCCACTTGAATTCATCCCCCTCTTGTTTGAGTGAGTGTTGTACTGTGTTAGGCTCTGCGAAGTTGATTCCTTGTTAGATGGGAGGAGGCTGAACAGGTTGTCCTTCAAATGCCACATGCTCCACAACATCAGAGTGGGAAGTCATACACTGCTTTGTACAACCTGTTCCTTTTTCATACATAAACCTTGAAATAGTTCAAACTTCAACCTTGTTATTGTCATTCTTGGGTTATTGGTGTTAACGCCTCGCTAAGGTGAACGAAGCACTTTGTATATCTCAAGCTGCTCTTTCAGGCTTTTCTAGGTTCAAGTTGAAATTTCTTCGCTGGATGGGGTTTAGAGCATTGTTACAGGCTTCCCAGGGAAGTGGTTGAGTCACCATCCCTGCAGGTATTTAAAGGATATGTATATACATGGTGTTTAGAGATGACATTTAGTGGTGGACGTGGTAGTGTTAGATCACTGAGTCCAACTGTTAACCTTAAGAGTCTTTTCCAACCTGAATGATTCTATGATTTTTTTTCTACCTTTGTACTTTCTTTTCTTATTGTGATTGTTGAAGAAGGATGAAAGCTTGAGGGATGTTAATGTGTTCTACTGTAGCATCTCAGATAACACTACTCTGAAACTACGTGTGGGAACTGGAAAACCCATCGCAGCAGGCGCTTTGTGGACAAGTTGCATGAAGACAGTCCCTGCCTGTGAGAGGTCACTACCTAGGACTTGAAAGCCATAAAAATAGGAATCCCAGAATTGTATGGAAGGGGAGTCACTTAGGGGCTCCTTTCAGAGTAAAGTCTTGCTGACCACAAAAATAGAGCCAGGAGACCAAATGCTGTTTTTGTCAATGGTTAATATAGGTGTCTTGCTTTGTGTCATTTCTTCTCTAATGTATAATGAATTCTAGCCTATTTCTGAAAGATTTTCAGAACCCCCTGAAATCCTCTTGAAACTGTCAAGTTTTTCAACTGTGAAAAACCTTTTCAACTTTGTTCAGCTCAAATAACTGAGACAAGTTGTTTGTTTCCACCCGAAGAAAAAGATATACTGCCATTAAATGTAAATTTGGGGATGTCCAAGCGAGTATGTAAATCACTTTTGTTTTTACTGGTTTGCAAGTGTTCTTGCCTATCAAGATGGTTTTCAGTTTCTGAAAATACTGATTTCCCCTGGCTTTTGACCATAACATATGAAACCACTCTACTTCAAATAATTTCTTCTTAAAATCATAGTTCTTTTTCAATCTCAAAGCTTTTATTTAGTTTGTATTTTAAACCTCTTAATCACTGTGTGAAAGTTTTGCCAATACTGTCTTGTTTTTCAGATTTGTAATGAAGCATGAGGGATTTTTACATTTTGTGGTGAAAGTTTTGCATCGCTCTTACTGTAAACCTTTCACAATATTTTTAATTTGTTTATTTTTGGGAGATGGAAGAAAGGGAAATGGTGACTTACAGACAAGTTTTCTGCTCCATTTCCTCTATGCAGCAGATGATAATTCTCAATTACAAATGCTACTACACCCAAGGCACTGATCTCTAATTTTTGGTCATAGGTATGTGCGCTGGTGACCTATTTACTAACCTGCAATAAATAAATAAAAGTATTAATAAAATAAATAAATAAAATAATAAAATAAATAAATAAAAGTAATCTGCAGTAAATCTGTTGTAATACAGTTAAGAACCTAATCTGAGTGAAGTTGAGCAAACACAGTTCAGATGCCAGAGCACTGGAACAGACTGCTCAGAGAAGTTGTGGAGTCTCCTTCTATGGAGATATTCAAAACCTGTCTGGACGCGCTTCTGTGTGACCTGGTCTAGGGAATCCTGCTGTGGCAAGGGGGTTGGGCTAGATGATCTTTTGAGGTCTGTGTTTCTGTGAACATGCACAAGTGAATATCCAGGTAGAACCTTCTGAAGTTCCCTTCCACAGTGTGTTGAATCATACCTTTCTGATGCTGCTACAGCCAAGCATTGGGAATCAAAACACGCGTAACTCCAAGGGAAGTACTCTAAAAATGTTGCTTCTATCTGAAACTGTATTTGAGAATAGATTGGTATATTAAAAGAATAATGTGATCATTAGACCTTGGAATAGGTCTTGGAACTCTTCAGTGATACACAAACCAACAAAAGACTTGCTAAGTTGGACAGTGTTTTGTGTATCATGCTGTTCAGCAGTTCAACACTACTCTGTTAGAATGCACATACATGAAATGAAAGTTCACCTTCCATATGGGAAGGTGTAACTTCCTACTTGCTGCTTCACTACAGGAATTCTTGTTGTTCTGCTTAAAGTTGCCTTATGATTTGAGAAATCTGGATAGATCCTATTAGAAAAGAATCCAGGCAAGGACACCATCTTCTCTGAAAGGAAATGGGTATTCTCCTTCAAAGAAATTTTTTGAAATTGTATCTTTATGAATATTTTTATGAACTTACTTAAAATGAAACAACTTTAAACTCTGGGGTTTGTTTTATTTTGGTGGTTTTGGTTTTTTAGTGGTCTGATTATTAGCTGGCATTTAAGGACTCAGTTTGTAATTACTGATCAGTCTACCTGTGGGAGCAAGAACTCTAGAGAATCTCTTGTTTCTCTTATTTAAACATAAATCTTTACAATTTGAGATGAAATAGGTTTCTCTGCGTACTAGTAGTAGCCTTCTCTCTGCCTGGAGGTCATCTGCTAAAATGTGGAAAAAAATATGTGCATATGTGGGTGACAAATATCCCCAAATGTGACTACCTTTCTTGCAGCTATCACTAGAAATGGATGGATTTTGTGGACTAAATATGGAAGCAAAAGGCACAGTGCATGGACTATTTCTTTTTTACTCCTAATCAAACCAGATAATCTTGATGTCATTTGAAATCCCAGTGGTAAGGGCTTATGTACAATGTGATAATTGCAGTGATTTTAGAAGGAACTAAGAAGTAAATAAAAGGTAAAAAAGATTAGCTCAAGTCAGAGCTTTGTTTTTTACTGAAGTTTGTAATTTTAGAACAGAGGCAGAGTGTGCATGCAATAAGGAATAGCAATGCATTAGTGAGAGTAGGTGTCTGCAAGAAACTAGTCTGTGTTTGTGGGAGCATGAAACTGTTGAAAAGAAACTGCTACTTTCACACTGTCATATACAAAACTCGTGATGAGCCCAGCAGTGAAGTGTAGAGAAACTCTCTGTTGTTCATCCAAGAAAAATAGTGTGTATCTTCTAGTAGAAATGGCTCTGATTTTAGGGTTTTGTAGTATTTAGTATCAGTCTGTAAGACTCAAAGGAGAGATGATCTAAATGAGAACATGGAAGTCCTGGAATTTTATTATGAAAACTTTTGAAATATTTTTGTGAAAGGCCTTTAAAATGTTGAAGAAATAAATTAGAACTAATCTTGAGAGTGGGAAATAATTGGGATTTATTACTACAAAGTCTGTAAAATATTTCCATTGTATTATAAATAATAGCTGATTAGTAGCCTTGACTTAGAGCTCTCTGTTTCCTTCCCATATTGGATAAATCTCCTACTGATGGATCAATCATTTAATCAATCTACTAATGTGGCCTTCAGCACTATAGTATCTGAGTGCCTCCCAGTGTTGGAACACTCAATAATGCTTGGGTTTTCTCCAGTTACTCTCTACTCCTGAATTTGATTTGTTCTTGCAGTGATGTAAATCTAAAACTACTCCATTGATTTTGATGGAGCAAGCCAGCATTTATGAGCCTGAAGAGCAGAATGTAACTCTCCTCTTCTAATTCCTCAGCTATTCTTAAGTTGTACTAATAATATTTCTTGGAGTTATTAATCTGCTCTCTTCTTCCCTATGTTTCTGCTGCAGCTTTTTTCTTTTTCTGCTTTGGGTGTGATCCAAAGTTCACTGACGTTACTGTCATCTCTCTATCGATTTCAGCTGACTGTGGCTCAGTTTCCTACTTGCCTCTCTCTCCCTTTTTTCTCCCTCTGCAGACCCTGGAGGTTAATGTTTGAGTTTGTGTCCATCTGAGTAGAGATTTCTAATTAACTAAAGTTACATATATTCCTACAGTTCTGTTAATAAGCACCTTGCTGTACTGGGATCCTAATCCCCATCTTTTCCTCAATACTCACAGCTTCCCTCAGTTTAGTTTTCCTTTAATGAGAAACCTTTCTCCTCTTCATGCCACAGGTCTTGCCCTCAGGTTCAGCATCTCATATTTTAGGGAAAGCTTGGCTAAGGGCCTGATCTCAGTCCTGTGGAGAAATGAGTAGAGAAACCCTACTGATTTCCTTGAAATGTTTGCCTGGGATTGTACTGAATATAAAAAGGGGTTTGAATGAGATAGTTGTGGCTTGCTCTTTGGTATGTATTTTTCTTTTTTTTTCTTTCTCCTCTCTCCCTTCAGTGTTGGAAGCAGAAGAAAATAAAAAGGAGTTGAGAATTTAAGCTGGGAGACTTGGCAGGTAAGAGGTATGTTTTCTTACTTGCTGATGAGGCATTTCTGGAGGTGCTGGTGTGAATAGGCAGGAGCTTGGCTCAGCTCTGGGAGATGAGACTGGCCCAGGACCTGCACAGTCAGCCTGAATTCTCTCTTCCTGCACCTGTAGCCTTTCTGTGTAACCATGACCAAATGCTTCACTTTGCTGGTTCCTTGCTTGTGATGGAGTGGTTTGAGGAGAAATGCAGTAAAGCCTGGGCAATAATGAGCCTGTGAAATAGGGAGTAGCATGTGTGAGCTACTTGGATGAGGTTGCCTGGCTGAAGGGTGACAAGTGCTTTGTGTGGCCAGCTGGGCTGGTGTTTGCGTTACTTAAAGAAGTTTTACTAAGGTACTTGTGTGATATCTGTAACTTCACTGAGATCTCTTCTTTGAAGACTCGATTTCTTGTTCTACACGACTTTTAAATGGGGTGGAGGTGAAATGCAGTCCAATCAAGATGCAACACTTGCTTTCATATAAAAACTCTGCTGAAAGCACAATAACAACTTTGGAAAGCCAAGCACTCATCCTTGGAGAACTATGGTTTGCAAAGACAGTTCCTAAGGGCTTACTTGAGGCACAACTGAGGAAAAAAGGCTTTTCTCAGGCACAGAAGCCACAGCTAGATTTCAAACCTTCCTCCAAAGCTTGAAGCACTGGAGCTTTTTTCAGAGGAAGACCTTGAAGAATTCTAAGCATAATGTTCCTTAACCTTGTTCTTAGAAAAGGTTGTACCACTTCCAACATGCTCAGGCTGAGGCAGTCATGCATCATAGATAAATCAACTGAAATGGCAAAGTATCGGTGGGGTATGAATAGCTGCATGTAGTTGTTTAATCACTTGTGTCAAGTAATCTTAATAACAGTGTAGATCAGTCAATTATCTAGATTGTCCTGCAGTCTTCCGTGGGTTCTCACTGAGGCAAAGCTATTGATGCATAAGATGTGCCTGAGTGAGACTGCAGTGCTTGGCTCTATGACTCTATCTCAAAAGATAGAGCTTACCCAAACAGGGAATGACTGGTTATTCCATTTCTCTGCCTTTTCTTCATGACAGACTGTAGCAAGAAGCCTTGATTTTAGTTCCTGTCCTAGAAATTTGTGAGAATACATTTACATTTTAATATTGAGACGTCCAGACAATGTAAATAACACCAAAGTATTGTCCTGTTTGAAATTCCCTGCTGGGTCCACCTGTCCTGCTTTGCCTAACATGGGTATGCTAAGTTCTGTGGGGCATTGAGTTCCTCCCTTACTCATCCACACAGCCCTTAGCATAGCAGTGTTGTACTGCTTTTTGAAGGGGGCTTCTAGCAACACGATGTACAGGAAACACTTGGCTCCTCTGGCTGAGGGTTTTCAGGCACACGAAGCAAGTTTGGCTCAAACGCGGAGGTTAAAAGTAATTTGTGGCTGATAAGAGAATAAATAATTATCTAATCTGAAATAATTTGGTCCCTAGCACTTGTGAGAAGACTCTTCAATGCAAATTCAATGGCAGCATTGTAAAAATAGATTTTTAGTTGGAAAAAATTTTGGTCTGAGAATGAAATAGTTGTGTTTTTACTGTCTGTGTCACTCACAAGCCTCTAACAAAAGCTGTACATGAAGATGATTAGGGATATGTTTTCTGCTTTGGAAGAATTTATCTTCTGGGTTTGGAAGCTTGCTTTTTTTTTTTTTTAATTTACAAGTGCTTTCTTGGTTTCTTGAAATTTTCCCAAGCATATATTGGCATCTGTTTTCTGCTGTGAAGTTACATCATCTCCGAGTATATCAGAGTAATGCATCAGGCTGTCTCCCTATATGTGCTGGGTCACATGTTGAGCATTAAAGCTCAGTTTCTGTGCTTTTTGATAACAGTTTAGTTGTCTGCTAGGAACTGGTAGTTAAAGAATGGTAGACTTCAGATAATTCTTCAGGCTCAGCCACTGCTTCCACTGCCTTTGATCAGGATATATTTAACTTTCAAATAGTTATAAATTATTTTTTCAAATGCTCCTTTTAATTTTCATAGATGTGCCCTTCCATGCAATAGGAATAGGGAAAGATTTCTTGTTATGGTCACTTAGCATCTAAACATTGTTACTATAAACTGACCAAATTTGGACTCCTAAGTGCAAGTAAGAATAGAAAGACATGGGAAGTTTCCTGTTAAAGTGGTAAACAAGTGACATGGAAAAGGTGGAGAAGACAGCTGTCAAATACAGCATATTCATGTGTATGAAAATACTTGTATAGGCATATATACCCTTTTTTATCCCTGTTTTTTAATTTAACATCATTGTAAAAACAAAATGACAGTAGAAAGATTAATCTATTAAAAAAAATCTGACCCATGTGACAGAACTTGTCTTACTGATGAAAATGAAAAGCAGCCAGAGATGGATAGAGTGGGGACGTTGGTGTTTTTCCTGGATAAGTTGTCTTGGATCCAGTAAAAACAAATTATTCAACCTTTTCCCTAATATCAGTATAAATTTTTATTACTTCTCCCTTTACATGATTTTTAGGAGGAAGAGTAGATATTGGTAAAACTGCAGAAACTTCCCTGATGCAGTTGTGGTAAAGCATGTTAAATCTGTAGTCTGCAGTTTGGACATCTACTGTGGGCTGGAGAGAGTAGCTCTATGAAACAATGAAGAGCAGCTTGAGGGTGTACATTTGCCTCAGATTTTGCTTCTAGGTTGGTAAATAACTCAGTCAGAGTCTCATTATAATCCCATTTTCTGTTGCGGATATGGTTTTGGTCAACCTGAGAATTTGAGTCTGTGTGGCAACTATGGGAAGTAGGCTGGGAGGAATTGCTGTTACTGTATTACTTCCCCTCCAAAAAGGTCTCAAAATGAAACCCAACTGCTAAACTGGTAATCTCCAAGATTCACAGTATTTGCATGCATTTCTGAGCGTGCCTCTGAAAGAGAGGAAGCCCTTGTTCATGCACACCACTTTCTGGCAGTTTTTTTGGTCATCCTGACCTCTGAGATCTTTTGCTTGCATGGATGGCTTTAGTTTTGGTATGCTTTGTGCTACTTTTTGTAAAAATCCATGACTGAGGCTTGTTTGCAAGAGTGGTGTGTGAGTAGGGACCCAGTAGGTCTACAGAGGTTCATATTTACATCAAAGGAGCAAGCCCAAACATATTGTGCTGTTTTATTGGAGTGCTTATTGTTATGTCTTTTGTGGATTTTGACTGCCAGAACAGTTGCCTAAGAAGGAATTAAGATGATTTTATAAATCTGAAGAGACTTAGAATAAAATTTTTTCTTGACCCTTCATTTTGCACCCAGCTGTTGCTCAGGTAGCTGAGAACCAGTGGACCAGAACTATTCCCAGATGACACATTAAAATCTCACACATCCTCCACTGATATATCCATGAAAATGGGATCAAACAGGGAATTAACTACAGCAGCTGAGTGCACCAGAAAATATGCATGCAATGTCCTCTCACGTGTCCTGCTCTGACAAGCAGAAACCATTGGCTTGTTTCTCTTTTTTAAAACAGTTTCAGCACAACCAAGACTAAATTTTTTTTTTTTTTTAATGTAATCTTAGTAGTCTTGTGTATCACATTAGGTAGGATGGATGGCAATATCTTGCCTACGTAATGCAAGGAAAGGCTGAGAGATTTGGGGCTATTCAGCCTGGAGAAGAGAAGGCTCCAGGGAGACCTTATTGTGGCCTATCGGCACTTAAAGGGAGCCTGTAAGAAAGATGGAGACAGTCTTTTTAGCAAGGCCTGTTGCAATAGGACAAGGGGAATGACTTTAAACTGAAGGAGTGGAGACTTCAAGTGGATATAAGGAGGACATGTTTCATGATGCGGATGGTGAGGCACTGGACCAGGTTGCCCGGAGAGGTGGCAGATGCCCCATCCTGGGAACCATTCAAGGTCAGGTCGTCTGGGGCTCTGAGCAACCTGATCTAGTTATAGGTGTCCCTTCTCACAGCGTGGAAGTGGAACTAGATAATATCTAAGGGTCCCTTCCAATTCTAACCTTTCTATGAGTCTATGAAAATCAGGTGGCTCTAGGAAATGGCAGAGTAGATGACTGATCAAATGTGACCTCTTCCTGAAGCAATGTTGCTATGGTCATTGAGATGAGATTGGGGAGTGAGAAGGTCACAAAGTCTTGGAGAAATGTCATAAACCTAGAAATGCCTTGGATCAATCTACCTGGGATGTGAAATTATAATCTGGTGTCTTCTTTCTGACTTCCTCTGTGAGCAAATTTTCTATGTGCATGGCTGAATTCTCTTTACCTCTTTAGCTTAGATCAGAATGGTCATTTTTCTGCTAATGTTTCTAGCTCTTTAGAAAACCTTTTTTATAACAAATAAATCCCATGATTAAAAATATTGCTAAGTTGCCCTTGAAGGTAAGATGTTCCTCTGCCTTCCTCCTATGAACAAGTCACTTTTTGTGTGTCCTGCACATAGATACACTTTGTGTTAGGTGCATGATTTTCTTTCTGAAAACTGGATAATGGGAGTAAGTGAATTGGTAGTTAAAAGCTCAAATATTTCATTCCTGCTTCCCCGTGGGAAGTCACATTGCTGTTTCCAGTCCTGGTCTGTGGAATCTAACCAGCCCTGGGCCAGCTGAAAGGCAGAGTTTCTGAAAAGCTTTGCCTTCCTTTGGCTTTGAGGCTTACGTGTGGGTGTGTTAACATCTTGTTCATTTTTTTTCCTGAAAGGGGAAATGCTCTTTATTTAGAAAAAAAAAGTAGTAGTCAAGAGCTTTGTCTGGCTTTCCTGCTTTCTGTGAGTGTTTAATGATGCTGCTTTCCACTGGGAAGGGTTGGACCAGGTTACCTGGAAGTAGTGTGCATCTCTGAACTGTTTTTCAGAGGTGAGGAGTAAGTCTTCTGAAGCTGACGTGGTGGTGTGGTCACCTCAGAACCTGTGAAAATCAGCTAGTAAACATTTTTCATGTCTTTTTTTTTAAGTGTCATTTAAAACTTGGTTAAAATTCCAGCAAAAGTCAGCTCTGTAGAGCTGTTAATATTCTCTGAAATACAGGGTCAATGCAGTGGATAAGTCCTGCTTTGTCTCTTTGGCCAATGTTGTGATCATTACAAAACTCCAGGAGGTTTTTGTCTCCTTTTCTACTTCCAGTCAGATGTGTTCAACAAAGGAAAGAGACCACCTCATTTAGTAAATTCAGTTTTGAAATGTAAGTAGCATTTGTGGCTTGTGCTTCAGCTTGAACCGTGTGAATAAGTAAGCATATATAAAAGTAGAATGATTTAATCAAGCAAATCAGCTTGGTTAATGTAAGGATATAGGAATGTACAGGTGCATGCTTTTCATATGGAAGGCTTGGTGGAGATGGAAAGGAGTGACCAGAACAAGCTGGACCCCTGTTACCATGGAGCTGGTAAGACACACCCAGGGCTTGTAGCTGCAGCCACAGGTGCAGGTGTGTATTTGCTCCACAGGTTCTCTGAAAGGAGGACTTCAGGTTTTAGTGCCTAGGCTTTGTGGATGGAAGTGCATTCTGACTGGGACTTCATCTGAGGGGAAATAAGTTCTACCAGTAAGATCTACCAGTGATAATGTGTTGGTCGTTGGCCACATAATTCACAGTTGTTATTCCACTTCCTGATACGGCACAGGGAACATGTAAGGTTGAGCATGAAAGAATGAATAGAGGAGTATTGGGCAAGGGCTTACAAAACAATTTCCTGTTGGGAGATTTGGTATCAAGTGAAATGTCAGTAAAAGGAATTTCAGAATTGGTGGTGGCTGCTGCTGCTGTTGTTGGGAGCACAGTTATAAGCTTTCCAGTGTAAGGTTGACCTGTTGTCCTGAAGAGCTGTTGCCAGTTGTTAGAAAACCCAAGTGTTGCTAACATACTCAAATGCACAGCAGAGTTCTGGCTCTTCAGTTTCTGGACCAGCTCCCAATATTAGGAACAGGAGTCAAATGGTCATCCTTTCTTCTGTGTTAACACACACCATTAACAGTCTGAAGGCAATTTTAATAAAATACATAGACCTGCTGAGCTGGTCTCAGAAGATAAATAAGCAGTGTAGAAAAGAAGCTTTTGTTTAAAAGTAATTATTTAAACTATGAATTACAGGTAATTTTCCTTTGCCAGTAAAGCAAATGCTATCAGAATTTCAATAATAGCTTTGTGTTACTTATCTAGATAGCATGATATTGTCATTTCCAGGAGCTTAAAATGCTGTTTTATTTTCATTTGTGTCAAATATAAAGGTAAATGAGACCTAGGTTTTGCATAATTTTCTGAGAGCAGTATTTTATTTTCCAACCTTTTATCATAAGATAACAATCTAATGATAGTTTTATAAAGTGTGGACTTAAAATAGTAGGGTGAGGAGCATCTCCTTATTTTGTTCTGTATAAAGATGGTGCGTTTCACAATTGACAGTAAACAATTATTTGAAGAGGTTTGTCAATGATAACTGTGATAACTTTATAATATACATGCAGACATAGCCGAACACTAAATGCTTTGACTCATATATAGCTCAGAAAAAGCAGAAGTTTTTTACCCAAGAGATTTTTCACTTTCAAAAATTAAATGAAAAACTTAGACTCTGTTTCTTCCTCTCAGTATTATTTCTACAGCATAAACCTCTCCAATGATTACAAAATAGATTATTATGAGGAAGATGAAGCAACTAAGGGAGTAAAGCAACTTTATTTCCTTGAAGAAGTAACATCTCGGCAGTGGGCTTTTGGCTGAAAGGATGGGCATTTTGTTTTGATGAGAACTTTATTATACCTATGCTGGCTTTTTGTGTATTTAAAAATATGGATGAAGGAAGGATTGCTGTTTTGAGAATTAAGAGCCTGAAGCCCTGAATGTGCAGCTGAGCCCATGTGGGATAGTCTCCTGTGGTGCTTGGCTTAAGTTTCCAGCTGAGAGCCTCATGGTATGCTTTGGCTGAAACGATCTGTGGCAAGAAAGATACCTGAGTGCATTAAGGCCAGTTTTCAACCCAAATTTAGGCCCAAATTCTGCCTGATCCCTAACCTAAAGTTTTTGTACTGCATGTCTCTAAACCTTTAGAAATACCCAGACAGCTTAAAGTGGAGGCCCAAGGATTAGGTGGATTTTTAGATCATTTACATCTGGCCATAGTCTGTCTGCGCTGGGGTTTCCAATTAGCCCAAATGGAGAAAATAGCATTTCCCTACTTCAGAGAAGATTTGTGAGGATCAATGTGTTTGAGATTGTGACAGTAGGATATATCTGTAAGTTACATAGGTAATAGATCAACTTAAATACCTTTAATAAAAGTGGGCACAATAATTCATTGTACTGTCACAGGAATAGTGTGATGCTTAGTGTTTGTGATCTATGTGAAAGAGGTTGAGATCTTTTGATTAAAAAGTGATGTTGATATAACTGTGTGAATTATGGCCTGCTTCCACGCTGAATTTACTTCTTGACCTAGTCAGGCTGAAGTTTTAATCTGCAGCGAGCAAAAATTGTTGTCCCCTCTCCAGAAAGTGTTGCCCATTTCAAACAGTGCCAACCTTTACTCAGCTTTCTCCTATTTGGGGAGAAGGACAGTGCCGAGGCGGAGGGCAGAGCAGGAACCTGATGCCAAGGAGGGTGTCTCGCTGCTGAATAGCCTGGCCGATAGCAAGGTAAGCGCCGTGACTTGGAGCTGGCAGACAGAAATCAAAATGCCACCCATTGGCTGTGGAAAGAGCTAAAGATTTGTCTCCAGCAAGTGACAGGCGCCAAGGTACTGTCGCCCGTTTCCTAATTTTAGCGGGAAGGCTGGCAGGGATCTTACCTAGACAGACAAGCGTTGTTTCTGCCTGGGCTGATCTGCTGCTGTGGGTCCTGTTCCAAATTGCTCAGCTTGGTGCCTCCCTGGCTTTTAGGAGGTAGTGGGAGGGAGAGGGGAAACCCTTACTCTTAGGGGGCTTGTGAAACTACACACTAGCTGTCTGAAAAGAAGTTCGTAGGAATATTATTAGTTAACACAGGAATTTAGTTATGAAGCCTGTTTGAAGTGCTTGTGACAGTAGGTGTTGTTGCACATGTATGAGAAGTTCCTGCAGGTCCTCTCAACTGGTAACTTGGGTGCAATTCCAGTACATAAGCAGGAGTGGTTAGGGGAGTCTACTAAAGGACAAAGAGAAGTGGGTCTTTCCCCCTCCAAAGTGATTGGGGCTTGCATGATCATTACACAGCATTTCCTGTCAAATTGCTCTGGTTTTGACTTGTGATTTTGGAAATAAGGGTCTGTGGAAAGGAATGAAGGAATCTGAAACAGTTTTCTGTCTCCTCTTTTCCTTGATTCACAAGTCACCTTTACAACTTGGAGGCTGTGCTCTGTGATGCATGCACTTCACAGGAGAGTGCTGTGATATTCACGGCGTCACTAGAAACTTCTGCAGTAGGGAGCTGGTTGGCCATTTTCAGAATGGGCTTGATTGGTACTCTAGCTAGCCATTTTGCCCTTTCGAGAACTTGAGGCACAAGGGAGAGACTGCAGAAGGTTTCAGCAGCAAGGCCAAAGGTCCTCAAAGTCCCCTTCTGGTGTGTGGTTTGGCGATGCTCTTACCCATATCTGCTGCTGGAAAAAAAGGGCAGTCCTGCTCTGCTGGCATCCTGTCCCAGCTCCTGCAGCTCCCCTTCCCCTTCAGCACTAGTCTCTTTTGCCCCACTGTGAGCCCAACCAGAAAGGTAAGGTGGCAGAAAAGTATCTTTGGGAAACAGTGAAGTATTTCTGGTTTAGCTCACTGAGCTGATTCCTTGTGAGCTCAAATGCCAACAAGACACTGGTTTTGTACAGTCTCAAACAGCAAATACAGAAGCACACAATCACAGAACCATTAAGGCTGGAAGAAACCTCTAAGATCATCAAGTCCAACCATCAACCTATCGCTACCATGCCACTAAACCATGTCCTTAAGCACCACATCTACATGTTTTTTAAACACCTCCAGGGATGATGACTCCACCGCTGCCCTGGGCAGCCTGTTCCAATGCCTAACAACTCTTTCAGGGAAGAAATGTTTCCTAATATCCCATCTTAACCTCCTTGATGCAACTTTTGAGGCCATTTCCTCTTGTCCTTTCTGATCTGTCACATTTTAAAAATATCTGTAAGGACACTGCAGCTAATGGTGTAGCTATACTTTTCTTCCAGTAACCTGTATTCAGAGATAATCTTAAATTCAAGAGACTCTGGCATATATTATTAATGTATTATTAACACAAGCTTTTATTAATGCTTTTCATTCTTACATGGTCACTATTTAGCTGTTCTGGGCATTATATAAATAATAATTGGGAGCATTGTTTTGTCAGATATGGCTGAAAATAAACAATGCAGAAGAATTGATATTTATCACGTATTTCACCATCTCCTCTAAAAGCTATATGCTTGCTCCAATCACATCTTGCTTGATGGAGGATAAATTCTGCCATTTTGAGGGGGGTAGTTTTTATTTGTAATTGTGAATGTGTTTAGCCACATGAGTCTGTCAATCAGTGAGACGAAAGCCCAGTAGGATTATTTCTGTAAGTGGCCAATTTTGCCCACCCTTTCCCTCCAAATCAAGGACAGATGAAAGGTCATGATTAAAACAGTGACTTTTTCCTAAATTGTAAGTAACAGTTTGCAACTGTGTTTTACCAAGATGTCAAAACTGTATTTTATCTTGGGAAAAGGGGGGAGGAAGAAAATTATAAGTTCCTGAAAATGTTGGCAATTTTCCAAATGGTTGTGTTGAAATTTATTTTAATTATTGTACTTGTGTCAGTTCCTAGCAGGGGTAAAAGGGGGGAAAACAATTCAGTACAGTATTATGCAGCTATGGATTAAACAATTAATGGGGAACCTCTGTATCTTATTAGTATATTTGAATTCATTATTTCAACAAATTGTTTTATGAGCCAGTGACTAGTGGATTTAACTATTTATTTTGTAGTGGAAACAGAACAGAAGAATAATTGCCTTGCTGAAGCACATCTTTGTGTATGAATCTATCCAAGGAATTAACCTGAGACAGCCAAGTAATGCTGAATGTCATTAGGAAGTTACTTTGTCCTAATAGTTCAGTTTTCTTACATGCAGTCAAGGAACTCACTGTCTGGCAGGGTTTTGGCAGCCATCTGGTGACCGTTGCCAACAGCTACAGTCCCTAAAAGCGTTGAAGACCATGGCACAATCATCAGCACTTCCCTGGAATATAGCTGGCATTCTATGTGGTGTTCTCTCTTGAATATGTGCTAACCACTCACGAGCGAGAAATAACACTTCTTGACTGATCATGGCATGTAGATAATCATCAAAGTAAATACTTCCATCAGCAATCTGTGAGCTCAGGTTTGTGTGCAAGATCTATTAACAATGACCAAATTAAAATAGATTCTCAAGAAGTAGCATAGGGCAAGTTGTCCACCCACGTGAGGACTTCACTGGTGTTTCTCTTTGCAGCTCACGTTAGAGATGTTCTAAGACCCTTATAGTACCCACATGGAATTGGGGCCAGATGTATCTTCAGGAATATTTTTTGTTAAATATTTTCTTCTCAAATTAGACCTGAAGCCACAATGCTGTCTTTGTTATTCAGTAACACATTTATCTTGACCAAAAAGGTATAATGAGTAATATAATAATCCCGGTAGCTTCTGGGTTTCCATTTAATGATTGGTTTGGGTTTTTTTCTGCAATATGGTTTCCTTTTTGATTGAAGAATTCTGTGCCTCTGTAATGTCTCTCATCTCCCACCGTGAGGGATGTGTATTCACATACTTTATCACTGCTGATGTGAGTGGTACAGGTAACACTGCGTGTCTTTGGCCATCTTTGCACTACTATGCAGTTCATCCACAAAGGGATAATGCCCGGGGCCCATGAATCGGAGTTGGCTATTTAAAGGATGGAAGTGTGAAGTAAATTATTTCTGGGCACATTTTATAACTGCCAAAGTACTTTCAAAGATTTTCCTGTGTTTTATGTCTATGTAGATTTTTACTGGGTTTTCTTGCCATTTTCTTTCGTTCTCCTGTGCTGAGCTATTGTGAGCTTTATATTTAAGAAAAGAGCTTCCTTTTTCCTTTTTTTATGTGAAGAGATGAGCAGAAGTTGATGGTGCCACCCACTTTACAAACTTTTAGGTTGGCTAACTATTGTTTTTGGTTGTGGTTTGGTGCCTTTTTTTTGAAAGTATGCAAATACTACTTTGGTAGTCAGTTTAAATTATATAGACAAGATGCTGAAGCAACCTCCTAAGTGTCTGTGGTGGTCAGTGGAACTAAGTGTATTCTGCTACACTTCAACATACTGTTCTCTTACTGAGTGAGTCACATAAATATCAAGTGCCAAGCTGTAGGACTAAGCGTGTAGCATGAGATAACTATTCTCAGGATTTCTCCAAAACATCAAGGGTGTTGATGTTGCTTAGATATGTTGCTGTGAGCTGTTTATCGCTGGGTGCATTGCTGGGGAGGAGAGGTAGAAGCAGAGGTGTTGCCCAGGCTGGTTACGAAGCAGGGAGCTCTGTCATGTTCTCCTACTTCTGTAGCTAGCTTTCACTAAAAATAGGGCATTTCTTGGTTTAGCTCTTTTGGGCTTGATTTGTCAATCTCTTTTCAAATGGGAGAATGAAATTAGAGGGATGTGGAAAGGGGGAGGTTTGGGTGCCAGCTGAGAAGAATATTCCCGATATTTCATTGTACACACAGTGCAATTTAAAGGTCAGTGAGACCATTGATGTGAAGAAAAACGTTGTCAATATGGTGTTGGGAATACTTGTAGAGTGTGCCTGTATAAAAATATAAACAGGAGACCATTTAGAGGGATGAAAAGTGAAAAAAAAGTAAACATGTGCACAACCTTGCAGGAAAGGGTGATAAAAAGTTGTTTCAGAACCTTTCTGGAAATCTGAAATGATTTATAGATGAGGTTTGCTGTATACAAAAGCTTTTACTGGCCACCTTGCCAATGAATTAAGCCCTATTCGTGGAGGGAGGGAAAATCACTTTCTTTGCAGCCATCCTAGGCTTCTGTGGTGCAGAAGTTATATGTAAATTCTGGCTGAATTGGATCCTCAGGGAGGTGGTGTTCAAACAGCTTGTGAGGAGAAGAGAAACCAGTTCAGGTTGCGGCCGTCTGCATGCTTCAGAGTCCTTTGATCATTGTTATAATTTTCTGAAAGCAAACTAATAAAACTTCCTATTGACTTGCACTTGTGTGTGTTTTGAGCAGTTATTTACAGTCTGCTACCAGCAGATTAAAATCAATTACAATCCATAGAAACAGCCAAAGTTACATACTCCTCTTTGCTGGTAAAGATTTTTTTTTAAAAAATATTTAACGTTAATACTTGCCTCTTGGTATTGCTGAAGATAACAAATCAGATTTAGGCAAGGTCTATGCATCTTTAACTTTGCAAAAGCCTTGCTAAGAACCTCTTATCTTCTGTGCCTCTTGCCCTCTGTAGAAATAGGAGAATTTATGCAATTCATTTAACTGAAATGGAGATGTTGAAAGCTCTCCAATATCTTTGTGATGGATGCTGTTGCAAATGTGTAGGGAAAACAATAATCTTAATGATAAAATGATAAGTTTAATACCAGTACATTAGAATGGGAACTGAATTTTAATACTGCTAGCACATTAAAATAAAGGAGACTTTGATTTGTACTCCTGATTTTTTGTTTGTTTGTTTGGGTTTTTTTGTTTTTTTCCTGTGGAAGCCCCGCAGATTAATTTGGTTCCATTCCGTGATGCAGGGGAAGGCTGTGTGGTCTCAAGGAGGTGTTGCTGAGCTGGGACTGTAGAGACCTGGTTCTGCCAGCGACCTCCTCTGGGGGATTTTGGAGTATGTGTGGGTTTTTTTCTTGAGTTTCCTCTCCATCTGTTTGCCTCCCGTCTTTGCAAATTTAATCTGTTCGTACCACTAAACTCTCATAGAGCTTCTTATTCATTTCCTTATAGGTATGTGCTCCAAAGACTGTTATGCCATTGAGTAGTCATGATACTAATAGTATTCGTGTGTAGATTGGAAGGATATAATCTACATTTCTAATTACTGTTTTTATTCTTCCTTTCTGTTTCATATCTCAATGCATGTTTTATCTTAAATAAA
The DNA here is from genome assembly GCA_013399015.1 of Galbula dea. NCBI lineage: Eukaryota > Metazoa > Chordata > Aves > Piciformes > Galbulidae > Galbula > Galbula dea. The sequence goes on along the minus strand of VWZX01008439.1, from coordinate 172 downwards.
ATTTACAGTAACTAAAGAAGCAATGATTTCAGTGGGTTGCAGTCGTGTTCAGGTATTGACCACAAAAGGCAATGCTGATTACACTCTGTTAGACGAAGCCCAAGCACTGAGAAAAGGTTGGGGGGAAGGCATTGTGGTGGGTTTAAAGGCTCTTCCCAGCCCCCGCACACGG